>CM030860.1:8442406-8782406 GCA_018105865.1 Metaphire vulgaris | reverse complement strand
AGAAAAACACAAATAGTTAATTGGTTGTGCATTATTCGTGGCGAGACTGGTCGAGTGTTTATCTGTCTACTGCACTTCCTGACACCGAATTCCAAGAATTCAAATCGGAAAATTTGGTTAACAAAACGTAAAGTCTTCGTCTAACAGTCGCAGTGTTTATTCTAGGCTTTCTCTGGGGGGAATTGACCCCCAAAGTTTTAAAATCCCTCCCCAATTTTTATATGTTGGCTGGGTGATGGAAATTCCCCCCCCCCAAGTGTGGAGACTCAGACCTTGCCCCCCCAAACATCTCAAAATCCCCCCAATGTCAAGGTGGCTAGAATAAACACTGAACAGTCGTTAACTATTCCAGACTAAGACACAAAAATACTGCGCAAAAATTTACAAGAAAAAATGTCAATTCAGTATAACTTGAGTAGTCTATATATTAGAGTATATATATAATTATATATTGTCACATAGTGCTTTTTAAAAATACAGACCTTATCGATGCCCCCATACCCCCCGTCACGTCGCTTGACACTTGGAAAGTCAGAAATACGACTATCTCGAAGTGCCAACCACTGGCAAAGGGGATTTGGATGTTGATCTTCAGGGGGTCGAAAATTTGTTCGACCGACTCCCACACCCCACTGGAGTCCAAAATACTAGGGTGGTGGCAATACAGCCCCACTGCGTTTTAAAAACTCGACCACCAAAGTCTTGTGAACTTGAATTCTAGTGGGGAAAAATCGATTCTCCGCCATCATTGCACTAATTAGGCTTTATTTCCGTTCGCCCAATTAATTATTTAGCTGATAATCTTCAAACTTAAAGCTCTTGAATAGCAAACGTATCATTCCAAATTGACCTCTAATTTTTACACATTTTTGCTCTAATTGGAATTATTTTTGGTTCAAAGGATCGGCTGCGGCACGTTTCCTTATTTTACTGAAACATTCGAGAGTTTCAATTCTGAGATTACCTTTGATCTTGCCGAAGTAGACTAGCAGTTCTTACTGAAGAATGAGTCATTCGTCTCGCTGGGTGGCATATGCCCCCCTCCACCCCCGCCAAGGGAGGTCTTTGCGTTTTCCGATAAAAATTAAAATTCTAGCATTTTTGGGATAAGAAAAGCTCATGCACTGACTCAACAGACAGAACGTAAAATAGATTTGCGATAATTTGGTTTTCTGGTAAAACTAATTCTGATTATATTATCAGTCGCTCGATGCTTATTATTAGTCGCAACTGTATTTCCACATTGCCAGCGCAGTTAAATCCAATGCAACGTTCCCAAGCATATGAGAACCATTGGCGTAACCAGGGGCAGTGGCGGCTCCACATTGGGGGGTCCCGGGGACCCGTGCCCCCTTATTGAATGCCTGGCCATCCCAGCGGCCCCCCTTTTGGGACCCTATGCTTACTACTATATACCTGGCAAATAGTTGGCTCCCATGCTTAGAAGTTGCCACTCCAACGGCCTGCCAAATCCTGGAGCCGCCACTGGCCAGGGGTGCAGAATATAGCAGGGGGCACCGAGGTCTCTAGAAACGGACTTTTCCAGATCCGACTGAGAGGTTTGGGGGAACGTCTTTAACTTCCATGAAAAAATAAGGTAATAATGGATTCATATCTTCGAGACTATTTTCCCGTCAAATATGACGGGTAGCTTGGCTTTTCCTACCTGGTTTTATTCAGCCAAATGCCTTCTGATATATTACATTTTTGTAAATGTTCTAGAATTTCGCCCAATGACTTGTCATTGACTGGAGCATGACTTGATTATTCCGGGTTTTCTTGATTTAGATTCATAACTTGAGATTTTGAACATATTTGCAAGCTATATTAAGACAGTTCTAAAATACTATATTAAGACATCGGCAGTATCCCCCTCAACAACTTATAAAGTAATTTTCTCAGCGGTTTTGCACAAATTTCAAAATCCGTCTAGGTCCGAATAGAGGGTCCAGCCCCATTAGTCGAACCTACAGAGGATATCTTGGTATTCTTCGGCCTGTATCGATAGGAAATTCTCCAAAATTCGCGTCTTGCCAAATATCGTGTTATCATCTCAGAGTGCTATTCAACAGAACATAACATCCTTGTTGGCTCGGAAAGTCGTTTGAACGTGTCTTTCACTGATAGGCTGTATTATTATTATTATTATTATTATTATTATTATTATTATTATTATTATTATTATTACGAAAGAATCGTGCCCCTAAAGTGGACTGCACCGAATCGTCTGTGCGGGAGTTTAAGAGCTTCTTGAATACTTTTTTCTTAAGTCGATACGCACGACACTGGCTGAGAATTATTCCAAGCGCGCGCGCCAAGTATGCGATTGCTGTTTTCTGAATCAATCTGTGAGCCATCAACGTTCGTCTAGTGCCAAATATTCAAATACGGTTATAGCTGTTAGCACGATTCGTTAAAACAGAGGCAATTAAAGTTCTAATGGGTGAATGTATTTTGAGTTGAAAGTTCGTACGCTGAATGATTTGCCATGCTATTGGAAAAAAACGATGCGTTTAACCCCTTAACTGTGTATTTAACTGTAACTCAATGTAAAATGGACGGATATATCCGGGGTTCCCAGTAAAGGGGTTAATGGCTGATGGAGTGTAGTATTTATCTCTTAATATGAGGGTCGCGATGAAATTGTGGTTGGATGCTTGCCATGCAATCGGAGGGCAGCGGGTTCGAATCTGACCCTACCCACAGAGTGGCTCTTCTTCTTCTTCTTCTTCTTCTTCTTCTTCTTCTTCTTCTTCTTCTTCTTCATGGTCATCATTGTTATCGTCATCATCAGTTACATTTCTAGATACCTCTTTAGATATATACAGCTAAACCCACATTAACTCGGATGGCATTAGTATATCATCATCATCATCATCATCATCATCATCATCATCATCATCATCATCATCATCATCATCATCATCATCATCATCATCATCATACTTGCTTTCTGCAAGCTCATCATAGCTAGACACAAAACTTTTCATTGTTAATCTCATTCCATCTATTATTGTCATTTGATATCTTTCAAAGTCTTCTTTGCTGCTATCTATCCACTTTTTCCTGGGTCTTCCTCTTCCTCTTTTGCCTTCTTTGTATGTATAGAGTGCTTTATACGGGAGTCTGTTGATTTTCATTCTATTTACGTGTCCATACCATCTAAGTCTTTTTATTCTGATTTTATCTATTATTGTCTCTTTCATCCCCAGTCCTTTCCTGATGTCTTCATTTCTTATTCTTTGTAATCCACTTACTATCTTTCTCAAACAACTCGCCACCAACAAAACTTTTCATCTGCTCTTTTTAATATCCATGTTTCTGATCCATAAAGCATTCGTGGAACAATGATAGTGTTGTATGTTTGAATTTTTGTGTTGATCTTTATTTCTTTAGCATTCCAAATATGTCTAAGTCTTCCCATTGTCTGTAGTCCTTTTGCTGCTCTCTTTTTAATATCTTGTTCGTGTCTTCCATCGCTTGATATTCCTCCTCCCACATATGTAAAATTCTTTACTTGTTCGATGTTATTTCCTTCTAATGATATGTGTATCACATTCTCTCTTTTTGTTGACTGCCATGACTTTAGTTTTTTCTGGATTAATCCTAAGTCCAAATCTTCTGCTTGTTTGATTTACTACTGTGTAATCCTCTAGAGCTATCCGCGATTAAGTTGCGTCTGCAAATTTAAGGTTTGATAAATTTTCTCCACTACAATTCACTCCAATGTTTAGATTTTCAGTAGGGGCGTAGCGACGGGGGGCACATCGGTATATATACCCCCAAAATCAGTCTACCTTCAAGTTTTTTATGTGATTTACATGTGGTTATATGTGGTTTATATGGTTATGTGGTTTATAGTTAAGATTTATACCCACCCAAAATATTTATACTCTCCCAATTCAAATTTCTGGCTACGCCCCTGATTTTCAGTTGCTATTTTAAAGATTACTTCTAAGATTATTATGAAGAGATATGGTAGATTAGTATATACCGTCATATTTTTGGACGCTTTTTCCCCGCCCTCGTGAAGTCCGTGTTAATCCAGTTTTACTGTATAGTTGCGTATAAATTGCTTGCGGTTTATCCGAGATTCTGCTGACAACGTACTTTGATGTTGCTAAGATGGTGCAGCATACATGTACAAGACAAAAGGAAGCAGAGGACGAGGATGACCAAGATAAGGATGGATCGATGACATCAAAGAAGACGCGGAAATGAAGAATATGACAGTAATAATTGTAGAATGACACAGATTAACACAATACCGAGTGGAGTGGATGGTTTCGCATCTAACTATTGCCGCCATGCAGTGGCGGCTCTAGTATTTGGCAAGTGGGGGGAGGGGGCGTTGGGGTGGCAACTTCTAATCATGGGGGGGCCAACCATTTGTTGTTTAATGTATGTAGCATTAAGTATAGGGTCCTAACAGGGTGGCCACTGGGGGGGCCAGGCACTCAATAGGGGGCACGGGCCCCCTGACTCCCCCGGTGGAGCCGCCACTGCCGCCATGCAGGCAGAAAATGAAAATGAAATGATGAAGATGAAACCAAGCTTCAAATTTTCGAGATTATACATCGTTCGAACCGTGTCTACGAATTCATTTTGCAATCTTGCGCGATGCCGATGAATAGGCAGATAACGCCACAGGAGCGTTTAACATCGCTATCTTCGACGGGTTAAATTAATTATCGTATTAGTTGCTTCAAGCAGGGGCGTAGCGACGGGGGTATATCGGTATATATATACCCCCCCCAAAAAAAAAAATCAGTCTACCTTAAAGTTTTTAATGTGATTTATATGTGGTTATATGTGGTTTATATGGTATATGTAGGTTATAGTTTAGATTTATATCCACCCAAAATATTTATACACTCTCAAATCAAATTCATGGCTGCGCCCCTGGCTTCAAGTAGCCAGAAATGATTTTGGCCTAAAGCAGTGAATCTCGAGCTTGTTAGGATTTCTTGCGTTGTGGTCCCTTAGAAAAATTTTTGATGACTCGCGGGCCTGATAAAATTTGAATTTTAAATTAACTATAATTAACGCATAGGCTACCTGTTTTGTCAATCAATTATTTAATCAGGAAATTGCAAATCTTAGTCATCAAATATAAATTCAAATGGAATCAGCACTCTTAGGGCCATCAGTGTGTTTTGTGTTGGCGAGATATCTTGAGAAAGTATCGGTAATCCATTTACGGTCCCCTGAAACTGCGGACCCCAGTTTGAGAACAACTGGCCTAAAATATAAAACATACAAGTTAATCTATACTGCCAGCCATTGAAGCATCATAAACAATCTGTAGAAACTGATGTAGAAGGCATTCAGTGCTGTCACAGTTTGAGCAATGTTAAGCTGTTAGAGTGGATACTATACATGTAGACCTCCCCTACAGGCCTACACAGGGTAGGACTCACAGGCCCGATACCTCCGTTCTGAGAGAGAGAGAGAGAGAGAGAGAGAGAGAGAGAGAGAGAGAGAGAGAGAGAGACAGACAGACAGACAGACAGAGAGAGAGAGAGACAGAGAGACAGACAGACAGAGACAAAGATAGAAACAGAGAAAGATAAAGGCAGAGACGGAGAGAGAGAGAGAGAGAGAGAGAGAGAGAGAGAGAGAGAGAGAGAGAGAGAGAGAGAGAGAGAGAGGGGAAGAGAGGGAGGGCAGAGATAGGGCAGAGAGACGGAGACAGATAGGGTTAGAGAGAGATAAAAAAGAGCCAGAGACAGACAGGGAGAGATAGAGAGAGAGAGAGAAAAAGAGCCAGAGACAGACAGGGAGAGATAGAGAGAGAGAGAGAGAGGGGAGAGAGAGAGAGAGAGGCTATCTGACGCAATTGAAAATGGAAAATGTTCTCGCCAATCGTCACTGAGAGGCAAGCATCTTGTAGAACTCCAGCCGTTCCCTGTCTGGTCATTAACACTAAGTCGTTAAACCGAGACAGTCTCTGTCTCTTCTCAGACCCTATGATCTACGAACAGGCGTTCTAGACTTCGATGGTCGAATCGGCGTTCTCATCGTTAGCAATAACAAAACAGTAATCACGCACAAACAGAAACAATCTAAGGCAGAAAAGAATATGTTTTCGGAGAAGACATGCTAGTTAGTTAGTCAGTCAGTCAGTCGATCAGTTACAGTAGTTAGGTCTAATTAGTAGCTAGCGACTTAGTCAGTTGGTTGATCGGTTAGCTAGTTAATTGTTTAACTACTGTAGCTAGCTAGTTAGTTAGTTATTAAGTCTCGCATGGCTGCAAACCATAGAATAACTGATTGACGGTTTTGAAGCATGTGTGTGCTTCTAAATCTCAGAATATTTGGACTTCTGCAGTTCTGCTATTAACCCCTTAACCGTGTATTTAACTGTAACTCAATGTAAAATGGATGGATATATCCGGGATCCCCAGTGAAAGGGTTAATGAGTTGCATATAAATGGTAAACGGAGATGCGTTTTAAACGTTCTTTTTGGGAGATACTTGATTTGAGGAGTTAGTTCTGGTAGTCGGTAAACTCAGTCCAGCTTTTCTAGCATACTGAAGCGGTTTCGAAAGTACCTGAAATATAAGCATTCGCTTCTCGTATATGGCTGCTATCAGCCGATGTGTTTATGCATTCCGTAATGCATGTCAAAAAATTCCCAAGGTCTATTTCCATGGACTAAAGCGAAGACGGCAACAGAATGCCGACTGTCTAACTCTAAGCTTTACTGGAATTCTGTTCATGATATTGTGAATTTTCATTTTACATGTAGCTCTACTGTACTACTGTCTAGCTATTGTCCTTTATGGCCTTTAGTCAATCGGAATTATTATGCTGCTGACATGAGAGAGAGAGAGAGAGAGAGAGAGAGAGAGAGAGAGAGAGAGAGACAGAGAGAGAGACAGAGACAGAGACAGAGACAGAGACAGAGACAGAGACAGAGACGGAGACAGAGACAAAGCTTGCCTGCCCTGCCTGCCTCACAGTTTGCCTGACTGTCTGTCTGCCTGCCTCACATTCTGTCTGTCTCTCCGTCTGTCTGTCTGCCTTCATGCTTGTCTATCTGTCTGTCTGTCTGTCTGTCTGCTTTCATGCTTGTCTGTCTGTCTGTCTGCCTGCCTCAGACAGAAATCTGTCTGCCTCACATTCTGTCTGTCTGTCTGTCTGTCTGTCTGTCTGTTTATCTGTCTGTCTGCCTGGCTGCCTTCTGTCTGTCTGTCTGTCTGTCTGTCTGTCTGTCTGTCTGTCCGTCACTCTGTTTGCACGTCCTTGGAAGCGATGCGTCGCCTACTAATGAAATGCATCCATTCATTTGTCTGCACTGGAAACTGGAACGCTGGAAATCCCTGGTTCTACCACCTTAGCTACCGGGTGTTGCTCGAGAGGGGTGGACGGGGGTGGATCCCGGTGGGACGAATGGTTTTATTACCCTCGTTGACCGAGTGCAAACAATTGCTCACCCTGTCGAGGGTCAACGGACATATCCGCGCCTCCTCTGCCTCCACCGCCCCCCGGCCCCCACGCCCCGCGCCTCATCTTGGCACACATGGGTGTTGCAACATCAAACGGCATGACCGTGTGTATGCGTCTGTGTGTGTCTGTGTAAGCATGCATACTTGTTTGTTGGTGTTTGTGTTTGTGTGTGTGTTCGTTCCGTTTGGAGGTATTCTAAGCGCCTGAGAATATAAGCAGCTTCTTTTGTACTGCTGCTCTAAAGCGCTATGTAAATCCACAAAGTTTTACTTACTTACTTACTTATTCTAATTTCTATCTAAGATTCTATGCATCTTTTCTAGTCTTTGTTCTTTTTTCTTATCTTTTCCGGCAGTTTCTCAATATCCTGCGGCTTTTTTATTATTCAGTTTTTCAGTTTTTCTCATAGATTTATTATTATCATCACTAGAATAGGGTTGCCAAATCTCCCGTATTTTACGGGAGCTCCCGTATTTCAGCCCCAGTCTCCCGCCTCCCGCACGGATGCCGAGCGGGAGACCAAATCTCCCGTATTTGGCTAGGTCAATAGACTTAATTGAGACGCAGTTTAAAAGCGAAACAGTACTACATTTTCTGGCGTGATAAAACGTAAAATAAAAGTAATTAAAAAAGTAAAAGTAAAAAAGTAAAAGTAAGTTTAGTACAATATCAAACAAGATAATAGAGGCTCTGAGGCAGGCAGCAGCTATGCCCCTCTGCTTCTTACTTACTTTAACGGCAGCTGTGTTTGTTCATATATCCACGACGTCACGAGTTTTGTTTTCGCGTGACTCAAGTGTCGTCGTGACTAATTAAAGTTGTAACTCGGATCATAGACTAGACTGTAGTCCATGCTTGGATTATAACGCCCGATTAAAGTGTTTAACACATGGGCGCCCGCACATTGGGGCACACAGGGGGCACTTGCCCCTCCTGGAAAATGCAAATACCAATATTTCACATTGAAATTTGAAAACCTGGCTAAAAATATTAACCGTGACCATTGTGTTAAAATGTGTTTGCCCCTCCTGGAAAAATTTATGTTGCATAACTGTGATCATTGTGTTTTGCCCCCTCCTGGCGACATTTCTGCGGGCGCCCATGGTTTAACAGTATTGACAAAACCCAACTGCCGAACCCATTCCCCACTGCTACATGTGTTCTTTCGTTCCAGCAAAATGCATTCCAGCTCCAAATGGACAAAGATGAGCGTCTGTCGAGCTTGAAAACGATTTTTTTTCTCAGTGATGAACTCCAAATGGACTGATACTAGATACAGAGCGTCTGTCGAGCTAATAAAGAAAACGAGCTTTTTGCTTACGTTATACCTGCTCTTTAACTTGTTCCGATTTCTACTCTTACTGTCTGGGCGACAAGAAACTGCTACAGAAAGCAAAGAGTAGTTTGTAGTATTGACAATGATTGCACGAACTGTTCAGCTAGTTGCCACTTGCCAGGACTAGGGTTGTCAGATCTCCCGTATTTTACGGGAGCTCCCATATTTCAACCCCAGTCTCCCGCCTTCTTATAATTTGTTTGTAATATTGATTCACTGCATGCAGATGATATGCAGTGCATTGAACAGTGTTGTTTATTGCTATTTCCTAGTCTGTACTCTATGGTACTGTAATGTGTAGTGTAGCTCTAGCCAAATAATTATTCACAACCAGGGGCGTAGCGACGGGGGTATATCGGTATATATACCCGCCCCCCAAAATCAGTCTACCTTAAAGTTTTTCATGTGATTTATATGCGTTAATATGTGGTTTGTAGTTAAGATTTATACCAACCCAAAATATTTATACCCTCCCAAATCAAATTCCTGGCTACGCCCCTGTTCACAACGAACTGGACCGTAGAGTGGGCGCATTGATCGCGGAAACAATCTCCCGTATTTCGACTTTGGATATCTGGCAACCCTACACTAGATGTCGTCTATCTAATGGCAAAGTCAGACCAAAGTTGACGCCAGTTTGCATTGGGTGTGTATGTGTGTGTCAAGAAATGTTTACCTCGCAGGCATCTTAAAGACCCATACTTCTTTAGCGCTATCGTCATGTATTTAGTATCATTCGATGATATCCAATTATGTAGGCTTCTAAACATTGAACAACGATGAATGAAGAAACAAAAGAATAATCGTGTAATCTAATCTAATCATCAATGTATTGTAGAGATTTGGCGTAGTTTTGTATGGTTACTGAAATCTGATTATTTGAGAGCGGAAATGCTTAGCTTAGATATGGGCTACGTCACCGCTTTTATATCTTTTACCTAAATTTCTATGGTTCTAAATGTGTTCCGTTTGATCTTTTACCAATCTTTTCCACAAGTCTTATTCGGAGCAATTGATTCCCGAATATAAATATTATAATCGTATCGTAAAAGTAGATTAATTATTAGTTGATTTTGAAGTCGTTTTGTGCAGTGCTGATTTATGCGACTATAAGCCTATGTTACTATGTAATTTTCGAATGCTCATTTGAGGCAGGTCTTCGTTTGTACACTCAACGACTACGTAATGTCGCAGCATTTCGCATAAATCAGACGATCAATTCCAAACACAATATTTAAACAACTATAGTCCACCTGAAATAAGTTAAACGGCTAAACGGTATCCATACCAACAGTGTACCAACATTTTCAAGATTTCTGCAGGGTATACATTTCTTGACACACACCCAATGCAAACTGGCGTCACTTTCTGATACCATAGACTCTGTCTTGTGATATTAAATTCTATGGTTTCTCTCCTGATGAACGTGTCTGGTTTTGCTGACACTAGAGACCATAATTGCATATTTTACGTTTGATTTTGTGTGTGTTAATTATCAAACCCTATGCTCTATTGTCTCGCCATCTATTATCATTCGCGGCATCCGCCTTCGTCTGAAAATTAATCAAAGATCTGATTTCTCTTGACACTTCAAAGTCTTCGCGAAATGAATGCCGATATCAGTTGGCAACGAGCGTAGGACTAGGACAGTCATTCGCCTACGTACGAAGGGATGACAGTCATGACACAGTACACCTCCACTCTAACGAAGAATTCTCAACCAAAAAATTGTGCTGATTCATTCAGTGCTCGATGTACACTGTATACAGTACATTAAGCTCAACTAACACCATAGGAATAAACTTCTATTATGCCGCTAGGCTCAAGCCCCCCTCCAATTTTTTGAGAGGCTACCATAGGGAATGGGAACGGTATGGATTTTGGGCTTCCCGGCTATTTTTCATCCAATGACTAAACTAAAAAAACACCAATGACTGACACTGGTTTTGGCAGATAGTCTATTATGCCGTTGTCTCAAAAACACGTTTACGGTATTATTATTATTATTATTATTATTATTATTATATTTTATTATTATTATTATTATTATTATTATTATTATTATTATTATTATTATTATTATTATTATTATTATTATTATTATTATGTGAAAGTTCCGCGGAAGGCGACAGCGTTATTATTATTATATTAATAATTAATTAATTATTAATTAATTTTATTATTATTATTATTACCTGGTTGTTAACGCGCATTAATTTATTCAATAAGTGAAGAATCATAAGTGCGGGGTGAGTCACGTACTCTCTGAGACTGACTCAGCGATTTTCCTTTTAACTGCGTGACATTTCAAATATAGATGAAAGACTTCTTCCTGTCTGTCAAAGTTCCCCTGTGTCGTTTAGTGTTTCCAATTCGGAACTGGTTTCTCCGGCTTTCTGTCCAATCATTTCTTTTGCCATCGCGCCTTTATTAAGCTAGAGTAACACAGATTGGCTAACTTCGTGTGCATTAAGACTGCCAGTCGTGAAATTGAAAATTTAATTATTTATATTGAGCAATACTTCCTCCTATCCAGTAAAAAACCAATTAGGCGTAACAAGTTGATAGTTATCATCCTTCGCCACCTCTACTTCCATCCAGTAATCATCCCATGTATACTCATTCGCAACTGACTTGCAGGGCCTCAAGCAGTGTTTATTCTAGCCACCTTGACATTGGGGGGGGGAGTTTGAAATGTTTGGGGGGGCAAGATTTGTCTCTCCACGCTTTTGGGGGAGGGGGAATTTCCATCCCCCAAGCCAACATATACAATTTTTGGGCGGGATTTTAAAACTTGGGGAGGGGGAATCTCCCCCCAAGAAAAAAACAGGCCTAGAATAAACACTGGCCTCAAGACTAGCAAGCCAAACCACTACACTACTTTACTGCATCAGTGACTCCAAAAATAGTAAACAGCAGTATATGAAGATGCAGTGACGGTTCCACATTGGAGGCCCCGGGGGACCCGTGCCCCCCTATTGAATGCCTGGCCCTCCAGTGGCCCCCTGTTGGGACCAGGGTTATTTCTAGGATTATCAATTTGGGGGATGTTGATATATTCTGGGGGTCCCCTCTCTCTCTCCCCTTATAGCGAGCGATGACATCTTAGCTGCATCATAATAATTAGGGGGTGTTGCTCTCAGATTGGGGACGCTGGCGGGGTGTTAGGGGGGTATAACAATATCTCAGGTATAGACTTAAAACACATCTATATTCCTGACTGCATATCCGCTTTAGCCTGGAATCTGGAAGTGCGGACTGACCTCTGGATTACAACCTCGATTCACAACGGACAAGATCACGACTATGATTATTTACTGAAGCGACCATCGACAATACTACAATGGCGCTAAAGAAGTCTACTACTACTACTCTGGTTGGGACCCTATACTTATTACTACATACGTACCCATCAACGAATGGTTGGCCCCATGCTTACAGTAGAAGTTGCCACCCCAACGCCTCCCCCCACTTGCCAAATCCTGGAGCCGCTACTGTGAAGATGACACAGTCGCTAGTCTAAGTCAGAATCGTACGAACCTTATATTCAGTCATATATAGGCCTACCCGCTGCATCTAATATGATAAGAATAATATTGATCGCATTTTGCCGATAACACAGTTACTATACGACGCGCTCTGCACTTGTGTCCTAGGTCAATAATATTATTTGTCTCTCTCTGCTATCGATCTAAACAATATTTCCACTCAATTGTTCGCCCTATCGGTTAAAACAGTCCCGGAACACATTGCACTAATAGTGTATAGGTCGGTAATGTACAGTATAACATGATCTACGGTGTGCGCCTAAATGTCAGGATGTGGACTAATTATAATCATAGACTGTGATCTAACCATCTAAAGAAATCACTCGTAAATCATGCAAGATTCAATGTCACTGAGGTTCATACTGGATTGCAGAGGTCGACTAAGCATGATTTCTGATCTTTTGGCGGGTGAAAGCTATGTGAATTCTAAAAGAGAGAGTATTTAGATCCAGTGGCGGTTTCACCATGTTGATGACTGGGGATGCATCCCCCACCGAGGTTCCGGATTACCTTTTTTGCTTGTCAACCTATTTTTCGGTGAGTTTTTAAAAGATTGAGTGAGAAATACTGCGAATGACCTTCTTTTTGCTTGTCGGCCTTTCACTAACAATGACCTTTTTCTCTCTTTTCCTTTTTTCCGTCTTCACTTTGCATCCCCCCTCACCAATTTCCTATAAATTGTTTCATCCTCCCCACCTATTATTCCTGGAACCGCCACTGGTTAGACCTATATATTTTGTACTGGTTGTCTATGCCACAGTCTTTTATAGCTCTCCGGATATAGTGTCTACCGCCTGCAAAATCCATAGCCTAACTGCGATTCGTAGTATTTAATCCCGTTTGATTAATTAATTTATTATTACTAGTGCATCTAGCAACTCATGATGTTGCTACTTTTATTTTTCAAAAATCACGAGTGGCAAAACGCTGGCGCTGAGGCAGACACATTTCTTGGAAGTAAATAGCAGCAGCTTGTCTTAATTAAGATGCACGTTTTATACATTACAGATCGCTATCCTAAGAACGTGAATGTTAAGACCACAGGGGAGGACTATGGGAGTCCTGCCCTTCTGTTCTTAATATGCTGGCGCCCAGTTTATCGGTGCTTTCATTGAATAGCTTCGTAACAGAATCGCCTGCTTTCAACGTTCAGGGAAACTCGGGGTGTTCTTTAGAAGCAATCGTAGACTGCATTCTGCACAACGTTGGTGCAAAATGACTGCATGTATGGCTGAGCTATAGGATCGAATAACAATTTGGCATCGCTGACGATTTATTGATACTGTTTCTTTCCTGTTTAGGGGCGTAGCGACGGGGGTATATCGGTATATATACCCCCAAAAAAAATCAGTCTACCCTAAAGCTTTTTATGTGATTTACATGTGATTATATGTGGTTTATAGTTAAGATTTATATACGCACCCAAAATATTTATACCCTCCCAAATCAAATTCCTGGCTACGCCCCTGTTCCTGTTCTGTCGGTTCTCCTGCTACCATAATTCTAATCGACGCTCTGCTGAGTTACTGCCGATTTCCTATAGGCTACTCGAGCCGTACCAGCAGTTTTTCATATTGCGTCGTCAAGTGCATCTCCGATCGGTGCAGTGCTGTTTTTACTGCAAAGTGCATCACAGACCCCGGGTGAAGTGTCGTCGGTGTTGCTTCTCGGATCATTATCATCGTTGATGTTGCTCATACGGGCGAATCTGCCTGCAATTTCTCTCGGAGTCTGTTCGTACAAGCCGGATTGGACGATTGTCGATGGGCATATATAATCTGCGCTTTATCCGGTGGACTTTGGTGGATTTGGTGGTCTTCTGCCGCTGCTCCGAGCGATTCTTTCAGTTTCGTATAGGCCTACGCGGTTTTGACAGCTGCAGATCATAACAGCTCTGCTTGGAGTCTGTCTCGTTTTCTAAGTATCTTGCCTTGTTTGCGAATACTTATGAGTTTTCCATATTCCGGGAGACGATGGTATGTTTCAGCTTTACTTTGTTTTGGCATAATCTTTAATCTGTCAATATTTGATCCATTTGTAATGAGATCGTGTTTAGTCGCTGTGTTCAGGTCGTTTCAAAGATAATAACTATACTCTTGTATTGCGTCTTACTGCTTCTGCTGTTTCCCATCTTTCTGTGAATTCTTTTCACTTTCAACGACCGTGTACTGTTGTTTTTGTTGCTTATTATTATTATTATTATTATTATTATTATTATTATTATTATTATTATTATTATTATTATTATTATTATTATTGCGATGCGAAAGTTCCGTGGAAGGCGACTGTTAAATCTCTAGAGTGTCACGGATATTCGTTATTATTATTATTCCAGGTTGTCGATTATTATTATTATTATTATTATCATCATCATCATCATCATCATCGTCATTTTTATTATCATAGGATTTGCTTCCGAGTAGAAACTGTTAATTCTGAGACGTGTTCAATGGATCAATGCACGTTGCTCGCTCCAAACCGTTCAAAACAAATGCTGTCTACAAATTATCCCAGGTGCTTGACCGTTGCCCTATTTTTAATGGCTGTCAAAAATTCCCGAACAATTCGCGACCATCTGAAATAATTCGCACAACGGAAATTTTCAGTCGCGCACCGATAAACAACAGAAGGACTGCAGTGACAGGCGATGTTGAATTTACACCTTCACGATAATAGATTTTATGGATGACATTCAATGCAATACAGGGTGGCGCATTAAAAACACAATAGCTCATAATTTTTATGAACGCGTCTTACCACTAGCCTGATTTTCGGTATAGGTGGCCCGCTGCACTTTGGAGTTTATTATTATTATTATTATTATTATTATTATTATTATTATTATTATTATTATTATTATTAGTAGTAGTAGTAGTAGTAGTAGTAGTAGTAGTAGTAGTAGTAGTAGTAGTAGTAGGTAGTGGTAGTAGTAGTAGTACTAGTGGTAGGCCTAGTAGCTTGATATAGAAACTTAAATGGCTGCATTCATGATATTATGCTGCAGAAGTGTGCTAGATTTCATGCATTTCGACCGTGGGGTTGTGAAAATATTTGCAATGATACAGGATGGTGCCGATTTTATTGTGCCGCCCTGTACGTCCATATTAGATTTATGTGTTTCGCCATCGATCGCGTGAGATTTTGACCGAATGCACTTTAGTCGTGGTTTTCTGATGTCTTCTCGGGCGGCGGACGATAAGTAGGCTAGCGCTGGATGAGCGAGGTCGGAGATCGACGATTCGAACGAAAAAGAGATTTCGAATGAGAACGCCGGTATTCTTTGATGTTATTGAACTTCGTCGCAAAAACAAACAAAGAGGCGACGACATAACTGCGCTATAGAAACATTGATTTTAGACGGCCGATCTAAGTAAGTAAGTAAGCTGAGCCTTCGCCTCGAGGAGAGGAAAAATATCGCATCGAAAGATAAGCAGTTTACATTACGCCATCGCCGAAGCTTGCATCGAGACATAATTCATATAGGGCGTCCTCTGATCGTCGGGGCCCCTGTGCGCTGCCAATCCATGCATTGCTACGCCATTGGATTCATTTGTTAATTTGTTAAAAGATTAACAATAATTTATTATTTTTAACGTTGCGTCAACATTAACGAAATTAAACGGAACGTACATGCATGTCTTAGGATGACGCGTCTAAAGCATGCAGCTCGCCTTTCTCTGTCTTTATATCTGGTGTTTTATCCAGACTCCAGGCCTTTGGGGAAAACTGACTTGGCCGGAGGGGAATAGACATACAGTAGTTCAATGCAAAAATTTGTCAGTACTGAAAAACTTTCTTTTTTAGGGGGGAAAGGGAATTTTGAAGTTTGGAGGAGGAATCTCCTCCAAACAGGCCTTGATAAAAAGACTGCTTAGATCTTCCTCTGTCCATTTTCTCCTATGTCTCTCCTGCTATCGTTCTCTTTGTCTCTTTCGATGTGTCCTTGTGCTAACAATGTATCCTATGGCTACAGTTTAAATGCAGTGGCGTTTAAGATGACGGTCGACGACGACCGAAAGTAGGAAAGATAAAATTAGGAGAAAAGTCTATGCGAAGAAGGTCTTCGTCTTATCTGGACACAGGCAGAGGACCGATCGGTCGGATGAGATAGTGCGTCACGTAACCCACCCCACGGCAATCATCGCTTCATCTCATTATGTGATTCATGACGCCCAAGATAAAAAAGAGTGACAGCGGCAACACAGAGAAAGTGAGCGAGAAAGAGAGAGAGGGAGAGAGAGAGAGAGAGAGAGAGAAAGAGAGAGAGAGAGAGAGAGAGAGAGAAAGGAGGGCGATGGGGAGAGGCGAGGGAAAGGGGAAGAGACGCAGCTATCTGCTTAGGGGTTTACAGTTTCATCGGAACTGGTCGTAAACCAGTCATAAAGAACAAAAGCGGAAAATCTCTTTTCGCGGATACGTCATAGAAACTCGTTTTGTCCGACAAATTTACTGCTTTCCTTTGAGATCGCTTTCCAACTGCTTAGCCGTGCCAATATATAAGGACGCCAAAAGTTTTCGAATTTAAAAAGTGTACAAAGTAGTGTAATACTAATAATTATTATTATTAATGTTATTGTTATTATTATATTACATTATTATTTGTAGTAGTAGTATTGTTACTACTACTACTACTACTACTACTACTACTACTACTACTACTACTACTACTACTACTACTACTACTACTACTACTACTACTGCTGCTATTATTATTATTATTATTATTATTATTATTATTATTATTATTATTATTAGGCCTATTATAGCGAGCAATGTATTTGATTACCAAGACCACAACTCCTCAACGAATAGCATGCTCACATTGCTCAGGACACATAATAGAACAGAACAGAAGAGTGTCAAGTATATGTGATGAACCTCACATACTTTTTACTAACGGGTCAATTCTGGTTCTGTGCTGTTTTAGACTAGCATCAGATTTAGAAAAATTTCTTGCTAGTTTTATGCCATTTTAATCTGCCTCTTCCTGGGCTCGGTTCTGTCGAATATGGCCTCTCTAGTCCCCCGACATCTGAAAGTAAGACGAAGCCTTAGAGATTAAATGATAAGGAACAGATGGCCTCTCCGATTCCAAATGACATTTCTATAGCGCCTAATTGAAAATTCTCCGAAATCACGAAATCAGATCTGGTTTAGTGTGTGCTAAAAAGAATTATAGTTTGTTTTTGCTTTTTTCATTTTTTATTTGTGGTTTGCTGCAGTAGGCCTAAGTGAGAAATAAAGATATATAAATATACAGTGTATATATAGGCCTAGTAGTTTTCACGCACGTACGCATGTTAATAATAATAATAATAATAATAATAATAATAATAATAATAATAATAATACCACTTGAAAATCATGTCATTTTTCGACTCAGAAGAAAGCCAAATGACCGAAATTGTTCAATAGCATACGCATTTTAAAATGCGGAAATAGTACACAGATTCGAAACAATTCATGAATCTAAAGGCACGCAACGCCACAGTATACAACAGTGTTCGTCTCACTCAAAACGCATTTCAACTTCTCATAACGTTATTACCGTATCATTTCTGCCTTTAGACCTCTACTACATTGACCAGTGATGCCTAAAACGACAACCGTTAGTCCTTCTTATGCATTTCTAGGCAGACAGCCGAAGCATTTGAATGACATAAGAGCCATTGTCTTGAAATACAAGATTTACTGCGAACCTTTTTATTTATTCAGTCCATCTCGCTGTTTCCCAGTCTGACTGATAACCGTCAATGACTTGGTCTTTTGTGGATGGATCTGGAGAAGCATCGATTGATAATCATTGATTCACTTTGTAGCATTAGAACCGTGGCCGGACAAAAGGTCAGCGGACAAAATGTCACGGACAAAATGTGGCTAAGGCGAATATTTTCAGCGGACAAAATGTCACGAGGACAAAATCTCACGGACGAAATTGTGTGCAAAAATGCTTAAAATTTCCTAACCTGCATTTTTAAATGTTGCAATTTCTTGGCTAAAATTGAAACACAATGAGGCATTCTTCCGGCGTGAAATAATCAAGGACAAGTAACCATTGATAAGCTTAATAGTAAGATTTAAGAAATGTAAAAAATTAATTTGCTTAAAATTTACTAAATTTACTACTAGGCCTACTACTACTACCAATACTACTACCACCACCACCACTACTACTACTACTACTACTACTACTACTACTACTACTACTACTACTACTACTACTACTACTACTACTACTATTATTATTATTATTATTATTATTATTACTACTACTACTACTACTACTACTACTACTACTACTACTACTACTACTGCTGCTGCTGATGATGATGATGATGATGATGATGATGATGATGCTAAAACAACAGCTGCTACTAGTTACTACCGATAGTAGCAGTAGTACTACAGTGTATGCTACTATTCAAATACAAATCTGAATAGGCTAAAGAGATTTAAATTCAATTCCACTCTGGTTGCGAGAGACAGCGCCTTCTCATACAGACCGGCTGTGTAATGACATTGAAATGGAACTCGAATATTTCGACATTCTACGCGAATTTCGTTAACGAAAGACTGATTTTTGTATGAAAAATTGTCATTCTACTGGTTGAATAGTAAGCGAGTCAGCCAAGTCGTTCGTTTATGAGGCGCCGGTTTGATCAATCGCTGTCATTCGCTTAAAGGGCACGTTTCTTCCTCTTTTCTACTTTCGTCAGATAAACTTAATCGGTCGTTTCCCTCTTTTTATTGCGTAGGATAGAATCGTTTATGGCTCGTTGTCAGCGAAATGACGGTCCGAGGTTAAGCAGAGGTCAACCTTAGCTCGATATAGCCAAGACAAACCCCCTTATCTCCGTGCTGCCTAATGCCTAGCAGTCTAATGAATAGATGCAATAAACGGTTTTTACGTTTTTTTTTATTTTCCCCACCTTTTTACGTTTTTAACGTTTTTTATTTTTGCCACGGTTTTTTATAATGAACGTTTTTTATTTTGTAACGTTTTTACGTTTTCTAATTACGTTTTTATTATTTTTCCAACGTTTTGCTTACATCTATGGTCTAAAGTATAATGCAAATGCATTCATTAATTATAAACAAATGTCGTCTAACGACAAATAACCGCTTATGACTATGGTTTGATTAAACGAGTAGACGTCTGGATGGGACGTGCTTTTTTCGTTCAGGAGTGATTAATGGCCAGTACACCTAGTTGGTTAGGGCCTGAGAATGTGTCAGGTGCTGCTATTAAGCTCTCGCAACTCAATGCAATTCTTTTGCCGACATGTTGAAAAATGAAGGACATTGTTGTTTAATTTATCAGTGCTAGAGAGCTAAACTTCTTTCGTCATTCTTCGGTTCCGACGATATCGCTTACAGTTGTATATCTGTACAGCAACTGAACGAGGCATTTATGACATTGTATACTGCAAAGTTTTGCTACCTGTAGCTGCAGAAACAAGAGTACAAGGAAGGAGAATACAGGAACAAACCCACTAGAGGACAAGAGGGCAAAGAATGAGATTACACAGCAAGACCATAATGTGAGTGAATGGCCAGGTGGAACAATGGTTCTCACGCAAGGCAGATCATACTAAATCCCTCTAAGCATTGTTGTTATTATTTTTTCACACAGCAAGACCAAAATGTGAACAAATTGATGGGTGAAACACAGTGGTTCTGACACAGGGCAGACCCTACTGAACCACTCTAAGTCCTTTCATTATTATTATTATTATTATTATTATTATTATTATTATTATTATTATTATTATTATTATTATTACTATCGTCGTCGTCACCACCACCACCACCACCACCACCATCATCGTCATTACATCATCAGCATAATCATCATCACCATCATCATCATCATCATCATCATCATCATCATCATCATCATCATCATCATCATCATCATCATCATCATCATCATCATCATTATTATCCTCATCATCACCATTATTATTATTATTATTATTATTATTATTATTATTATTATTTTATTATTATTATTATTATTATTATTATTATTATTATTATTATTATTATTATTATTATTATTATTATTATTATGCGTTGTCAGAGGTAGATTTTAGAGACGGGGGTCAGTGTGTCGGTCGCGTTTCGCTGTAGCTAAGACTTACGGTTATGAAGAGGCGTCGGCCTCGGTACCTGTTTCGGCTACATCGCCGGGGGGCCACGATTCGGCGCCACCCCACTCCTCACCCCCAACCCACCCCCGATTCCCTCGTCGATCGACAGCGATCTTAAATGTCGTCACAGGCAAGCGCAAACACACACACACACGCACACACCCACACCAACGCCACACCGTGTGTTCGAATAACGCGCAGAGGACGCCATGATGTTTGCGCTGGCGTCATAATTCTCATGAACGCCGGCGTTTGAAGGGAGGAGGGGGACAAACTGGACGAACGATTAATTAGCAAACGTGGCGACGATCGGCTACGACGGCTGCTGCTGCGTCGCCGTTGTAAAAATCGCGAAGAATGGACGACCCACTGGAAGACCAGAGGCACGAGAAAGAAACGAAGACATATTGATTGCGGAAATGCGTATCAAGTCATTTGCTGGTTTATTGCTTGAAATGTACTGGTTTATTACTTGAAAATATACGAGGCAGACCCTAGTACGGTACGTGACTGCAAAATGGCATCAATGCAGTCGTAATGCGTGGCAAATTTGGAGGGGGAGAGAGAAAAAAAGAGAGAGAGACAGACAGAGTCAGACAGTCAGTGACAGAGTCAGAGAGAGTAATGGAGACAGACAGCGAGAGAGAGAAAGAGAGAGATAGACAGCCAGACAGACAGAGTCAGAGACAGAGACAGAGACAGAGACAGAGTAAGGAATACACTTTAGGGGCAATAGGGGGAAGGTTCTAATCACGACAGAAAAAGAGACTTGGGGGTAATCATCCACAGAAGTATGAATTCATCTCAACAATGTATAGAAGCAGCAAAAAGAGAAACCAAATGTTGGGAATGATGAAAAGGACAATAGTGAGTCGAGACAAAGACATAATCGTAAAACTATAGGCTATAAGTCATTTGTAAGGCATCATCTAGAATACTGATTTCAGGCATGGAATCCATTCTTGAAAAACATATAGAGCTTTTAGAAAGTTGCAAAGACGAGCGACGAAGATGGTCAATGGATGCCATAATTTAAGCTACGAAAAAAGACTTCAATATCGTGGGTTGACAACATTAGAAAAGAAAAGAGATAGATGGGGGATTTGATAAAACATACAAAATAATGACTGGGATAGTAGATGTGCCATACGATCGACTCTTTACATTGGCACACTATAACAGTATAACAGCACAAATGGAACAGTTTGGACGAGGTGGGAGTGACAGTTGAAACAGTAAACGGATTCAAAGGCTATCTCGGAAAACTAGGTTATTAAATGTGGAGCGTTACTACAGTGGTTTTCAAACAGGCTTACTTAGCCTCCTAAACCACTTTAAAATAACATTATTATTATTATTATTATTATTATTATTATTATTATTATTATTATTATTATTATTATTATTAGGGAGACAGAAAGAGAGACAGAAAGAGAGAGAGAGAGAGAGAGAGAGAGAGAGAGAGAGAGAGAGAGAGATAAGAGGGAGACTAGATATCAGTCAGTCAGAGACAGATTGAGAGAGACAGACAGACAGACGGAGACAGGCAGCGACAGAGACAGAGTGAGTGAGTGAGTGAGTGAGAGAGAGAGAGAGAGAGAGAGAGAGAGAGAGAGAGAGAGAGAGAGAGAGAGAGAGAGAGAGATAACAGCATAAATATCCGTCCATTATATTTATTCTTGTCTTCAAAGATTTATTCCAATAAATCATCTTGCTTCATACAGTAGTTTTAAGCGCACCACATCGTTACTGCGTCGTGTGAACATTATGCTTCGGCGTCGTACAGCCTAATGAAATAAAATAGTCATTATTATCTGATTTGCAATAAAATCAGATGACTCATAAACGTCTGCAAATCGTAAACAATCTCTTATATTCAGACGAATTTGTTGTCCTCTTTGGCGAGAAACTGTGATGTGACATTTATCTTAATATGGTCTCTTTTGACTTATCAAGATACGACTCGCGTAGCCTACGTTGCGTCCCACAATACGCAATTTTACCGTACGTGTATTCTACGTATTTTATCGTCGGAAATAAAGTACGTAACCTATACTACGTACTTTCGTATCTTGCTGTCTGATTGCATACCATAAATGTACTGTACTCAGGACTTGTTGCACCTTTGTTAAGTAAATCATATGCCTATTTATTAGTTCATGTTCTATTGTTCTCCATAAACAGTTTCATGGCAAATTCTGTTGTCCATAAAAATCGGACGATTATCGTCTTGGGTCTATTTTGGGTCTTTTGTGGCGCAATTTCAATTTACATCATGTCTTTGCTCTCGCCTCCCAGAAGCGTCTCCGATGTTATAATTTGGCGATTGGTACTTTATTCTCTAATCTTGCTTAATTCGTTGTAGATTGTGTCGGCGTTACTTATGGCGTGTCCTTCTACGACTCATAAAACGGTGGAACTCTTCCTTGAAATAGCGCATGTAAAATCATGAAAAGTGACTGTGAAACGACGACGACGACGACGACGAAGAGGAAGAAAACAGCCGTCGCAGCTCGGTTCGCACGAACCAAACTCTCCGTGTTATTGCCGTTCGGGAACCTCGTCGCCTCAAGGTTCCCGTCACGCGTGTGGTGCGGCTAAAGACCCAAAAGCCATCTTCTTTGTTTTACTGCCCCGATGGGGAAAGGACCGGCTTAAAGCCCCCCTCCCCCCCGTCGAACGTCCGGCGTCTTTGTCCGACGACTTTCCGATCGCGTGACGTCATGAACAACGATTCGCAGAACGTCACGACGTCGTCGTCGTCGTCGTCGTCGGCGAACGACGTCGCCGAAACGGTCGTCAAGGCGACCGTCCTGGTGACGATCATCGCGTCGGCGCTCGTCGGCAACGCCATGGTGATCGTTGGCGTCCTTAGATACGACCGACTGCGCATAACCGCCAACTCGTTCATCGTCTCGCTGGCCGCCGCCGACCTGCTCGTCGCTCTGCTGGTCATGCCGTTCAGCGCCTCGCAGGAGATCGCCGGCCGGTGGCTGTTCACGGAGCTCGTCTGCGACGTCTTCAACGCCAACGACGTCCTGTTCTGCACCGCCTCCCTCCTCCACCTCTGCTGCATCAGCATGGACCGCTACATCGCCATCACCGACCCGTTCGGCTACGACCGCCGAATGACCCGCCGTCGAGTGGCGCTGACCCTCGGCGCCGTCTGGACGGCGTCGACCTCCTGTCGCACGTACCCGTACACCGGAAGTGGTACGCGTCGCAGAAGCACCCGAACAGCGTCGAGGACCGGACGTGCGAGTTCAACGTCAACCGCTGGTACGGCGTCCTGTCGTCGACCGTCTCCTTCTGGACTCCGGCGTTCGTCATGGTATTCACCTACGTCGCCATCTACCGGGAGGCGCGGCGTCAGGAGCGGATGATCGCCGCCATGACCGCCCGCCCGTCGATGGTTCCCGCCGGGGACGCGAGGGGCCCCTCCGCGAGGACTGCTGCGGCCGCGCCCCGTTCGGACGACGACGGAGCGACGGCGGCGGCGACGGCGACGGCGACGGCGACGGCGGCGGCGGCCAAGAGGGTTCTGGACGAGAGGACGGGACGCAAGATGAAGCGCGAACACAAGGCGGCGAAGACGCTCGGCATAATAATGGGGGCGTTTCTCGTCTGCTGGTTGCCCTTCTTCGCCTGGTACCTGACCGACGCGCTCTGCCAGGGCCAGGAGGGGTGCGTCGCGCCGCGCGTGTGCGTGTCGGCGCTGTTCTGGATCGGGTACACGAACTCCGCCCTGAATCCGGTCATCTACGCCTGCTTCAATCGCGACTTCCGGTTTGCTTTCAAGACCCTTCTCGGATCTCTTGGGGGCTGGCGCCGACCCCCGTTCATCACGACGACCGCCGAAAGAATTTCCCTGAAAATGAATCCGATGACCAGACCCAGCATAACAAAAATCTAGGGGGCCTTAGACACTGGCGTAAACTTCGATGGAAAAAGTGGCGGCCAACCCCTATCCCTCCCCTTTCCTTTGGCAGGCTCTCAAAAAGTGGTGGGATTCGAGCCTAGCGACTCAGTGGAAGTTTACGCCTATGTGGGGGAGGGGGGTGTCTACCCAATTTCCCTATATGCAGCACGTTAACAGACTTCATTGGTACAGCCACGGGGTTTCAGGTCCCAGTGTCCAGTGAGTGGCGGTTCCACGTGGGGGATGAGTGGGGATGCATCCCCCTACCGGACTTTTTTGCTTGTGAGACCTATTTTGGGTAAAAGTCTAGTAAAACTACGAGGGAAAACTGCGGATGACCTTTTTTCTTCCTTGTCAGCATATTTTTCGGGGTAAAGTGTAGTAAAATTATGGATAAAATTCTCTTTTGTCGTCAGCCTTTTTTGGCAAAGTTTATTGATTTTTCCTTCTATTTTCACCCCCTCCTCCACCAACTTCCTATGAATTCATTTCATGCCCCCACCAAGAAATCCTGGAACCGCCACTGCCAGTGTCCCTCTATTCTGACAGGAATTAGTCGTGGGATTTGCGCAGCATCCCAAGTTGTATTAAGCGCAAACATAATCTAGGACGCTCTAAAGCTCTAAGGCAGTACCAGAGGAAGGTACTGTCCCGTTACGGTACTTTGATCAACGAAGGTTATGTTCTCATTGATGGTACATTATTAGTACCTATGCATCAGCGTATTCGAAACGGCATACCAGAAGGACAAACTGCGACGCAAAAACCAAACTCATTTAAAAATTCTTCTACCTCAAGTCCTAGTCAAACTAAAAATAGCAATTTCACGAAATAAAGCTTGCAAAGCGCATTTGTTAATCGTCTGACTGACTTTAGGCCTACAAAACCCATCAGACTTAACTTTATAAAACGTCCGTTAAAGCAGCCTCGAACTCTATCGACGACAGGGGTGATCGAATGATGTTCAAACACTTCAAACGAGCAAACGATTTTTTCGATAATATTTCAACAGCTCTGTTGGCTGCTATATTGTGTTAAATAATACAATCAAATTGATTTTTCACAAACTAATCGTCTATCGATCACTCTATCTGCACTGGCGTTCCATCAAACATGGCACATAGCAACTTATGAACTCATATAACGTAATCACCGGGGCAATTTTGACGTGATTTATATCATTTTTAACACTTCTATAGCAGTGGCGGCTCCACCGGGGGGGGGGGGCAGGAGGCCCGTGCCCCTATTGAGTGCCTCGCCCCCAGTGGCCCCCCAGTTGGGACCCTATACTTAATGCTACATACATTAAACAACAAATGGTTGGCCCCCATGATTAGAAGTTGCCACCCCAACGGCCCCAACTTGCCAAATCCTAGAGCCGCCACTGTTCTATAGTGCCATTCAGTGACGTAGCCAGGATTGCCCGATGTGGGGGAGGTTATGAACATTCCCAGCTTCGAAAAATCCTGACAAGCAGGAAAAGGTCGCCACCTATTATTTTACTTGATTAAGTTAGTTGTATAGCGCTATATGAGCGCGCCAACTATGTTTATATTTTTTATTTGCTTCTTTCTCTTTTTTGCTACCTTAAACTAAACCCGATTTTGGCGCCCCATCCACCCACAGAATAATAATGCGCAATACAAAAATTTGATCGGGCAATTAAGGGGTTAACTCCCCCCCCAAAAAAAAACCCTACCCTTTGGCTATGCCACTGGTGCCATTTTTAATAATGTCCTTGACATCGGTCGATGGTCGCTTTTTGATTTGAATCGTTGATTTCGAACGAACGAATGAAGGAATCGACCGATGATTTAACACAAACTGACGCGCAAATATGCAATGTCGGTTTGGAAAGCCGTGAGGAATGTTAACAAGGACTCAACTATCAAGGGCAAGACTAGGACCAAGAACTCGTAACCTGTCTTTAAGGAGTCCTTAAGACCAGGACCAAGGCCAAGGACTAACATCCCTGCAAACCGTGCAGGGATATTTTTACACCCCTAACGCCCCCTAACACCTTCACAATTTGAGGTCGATACCCAAAATGTCCTAATCTAAGAATGGTATGTATCCTAAATTACCCTCAATGGCCCCAAACACTCCCCAATTCGAGAAGTAACACCTCCAACTTTATTTCTCTGATGGCATTTTTGCTTGTTAGACTTTTTGAGACCTGATAACGTTTTTTTGCTTGTCAGAATTTTTTGAGATTTGATAAGGCTTTTGGGTTTTTTGCCTGTCAGACTTTTTATGTGGGATGACTTTTTCAATACTTATTCGGCAGAGACCCCCAAATTTTACAGACACCCTCTAAATTCACAATCCTAAAAATAACCCTGAAACCGTGTTCATTTGTGATCTAACAATCACCTGACTTGACAACTTTTAAAAGCACGATTTTCTTAATTAGCATAGTTTGTTGTTCTCTGACGAAGCCTTTCAGATTCGGATTCAAACTGAAGATCCAAATCAGTTTATTAGTATCAGATCACGAACCAAAGAAAAAACTAATATAACAGGGTCATATGTTCAGTGGCGGTTCCAGGATTTTTTGGTGGGGGATGACATGAATTCATAGGAAGTTGGTGGGGGATGAAAAGAGAGGGAAAATCAAAAAACTTTGCCGAAAAAGAACAAGGTTGATAAGCAAAAAAGGCAATTTTCCCAGAATTTTACTAGACTTTTACCGAAAAATATGTTGACAAGCAAAAAAGGTCACCCGCAGTTGTTCCCCGTCATTTTACTTGACTTTTACCTTTTACCAAAAAATAGTTTGACAAGCTAAAAAAAGTCAGGTGGGGGATGCATCCCCACTCATCCCCCACGTGAAACCGCCACTGCATATGTTACTGACTGTACAGTTAGAGATTGACATTGGCGTTAAGAGCCCAACTGGAGATAGAGAGAGAGAGAGAGAGAGAGAGAGAGAGAGAGAGAGAGAGAGAGAGAGAGAGACAAGAGGATGGAACTATTTATTTCTCTGCAATAAATCTGACTTCCTAAATAACACCTTTCAAGCAAAAGAAGACATGAAGATCGTTTTCCACTCGAATGAACGAAGCATTTCACGTCAATATTTCCGTTCAGTCAGGCATCTCTGTCCGTCTGCTGCCTAAGATCAAGATTTCACCCTTCAAATATCATTTACCACCTATAGTGTCCTAAACACGGATCAGACACGGTCGGTCACGCGAACGAATGACTAATGGCACGAATGTCGTTATGATCCGACACTCGGCGACAGAATGGAATGACCGGCATCCGCGATAGAGATCCGGATTAATCCGTAGAAACATGTATAACTTGTGCTTTCAACGATACGTCGAAAACAACGCAATGCGTGGCTCTGAAACGCCACGGTCATCATCACTTAGGCGGGGAACAGGGGGCAAAAAGGATCGTGCTTGACGTGTGATTGGAATTTTTATGTCCGACGATTGATTTAACTAGATTCTAGAAGATTGAACTATTTTTCCGGTTCTTCGAATCGGCAAGCGGTACAGACATTTTTTGACAACGACATCGACACTCTAAGCTATGCTCCGGTATATTGAACGACGATGGCACACAGTGGCGTAGCCAGGATTCCGGAATAGGGGAGGGCACATCGACATTTTCCGGTAAATAGTCTAAAAATCTTGACGGGCAAACAACTCGTGTCAAGCACTTTGACCGTTCTCTACAATCTCATGCTACCAACGCCCCCCCACTACTCAACGGTTTTGCACAAATCCCGCGAACGGTCGACCCCAGTCCGAATAAGGCTCCCCAGAGGCGTAGCGTGCACGCATGCCGCCCATGGCCCATGTCGTCGCTTCCAAAATTTTCCGCCCCTCCCTGAAAAAAATCTCCTGACAAGAAAAAAAAGTCGTTGCTGCCAAAATTTTAAAATTTGCCGCCCCTTCTAAAATTTGCCCCCTCGCTGAAAATCTACCGACAAGCAAAAAAAGGTGTCGTCTCTTCCGAAATGTGCCACTCCCGTAACGTGTGCTGCCCATGGCTAAAGCCACAATAGCCATTGGCACGCTACGTCTCCGGCGCCCCCAACCCCCTGGCTACACCAAAGTAGGCATATAGAAGTTGAAATTTTGGGGTCTATGGGTTCATGTTTCAGATTTAACGGATCTCTGCTATCCTTAGCGCAATTTATCCTAGGCTAGCTTAAGAAACTGATCTAATAGGCACAAACTTCTATTAGGCCTCTAGGCTCAAGCCCCACCACTTTTTGGGGAGGTTGCCATAGCCTAGGGAAGGTGGAATGTATAGGAGTTGGGCCCCGCCAATTTTTCATCCAAATGTATGCCAATGACTGATATGGGACATTTTGTAGCACCAAGTAACTTCAAAGCATGGGGATTTTCATTAACCAGCACATAAAGTATGGGGGCTCAATCATTCAATAGGGGGCATGGGACCCCCTGTGGACCCACCACAGCTTGATCTCGACACTCCTCAGGCATTCACTTGTTTTAAAAAAGGGACAGAAATGGGTTTCCTTTTTAAACAGCAAATCATTCAATTTGCAAAAGAGATTTAATTAAACATGATCAAAACGAGGTTGCCTAAATAAATACATTACAGTCATTTACAGTGAACAGTACAGTAAAGTAAGTATACTGTATACCCATTCCACAGTGAAAGTCCATCGAATATCTGTCAGCTTCAGATATTTTTATAAGCTCTTGTTCATCAGAGAAAATTTACTATTTAGCCTTACATGTAGCCTAACATTGGTTGAATTTTTGTCCCAAATGATAAAACTGTTTTTAAAAAATCGAGAACTGCTACGGTGAATGTTCACAGTTCTGGAGAAAGTTCTTAAATGAGGTCCAGTGTGCACTCATGATATAGTTTAATCAGTTCTTTGCAAGTCTTCAATCAATCAATCAATCAATCAATCAATCAATCAATCAATTCATTCACACCTTCAATATCTAAATCTTTGATGATATAAACAATGGGGATTGTCCCATCAATGAAAGAAAAAAACTTCAACAGCTTCAACAAAATGACCAACTAAAACTGAAAAGTACAAGATATTGATGCTTTGTATATTTAAAGTGAAATAACCTGAAGTGAAATAATTATTCCATGAATTTTTATTTGCTAGAAATCTTCTCTTGACTTTGAATTTATACATTATTCCATAACAACTAAAAAGCAGCACTTATGAAAATTGCTAAACATCTGAAATTGTGGATGCTCAGATGCAGATATCATTTATTAACGTGACTTTGTATCTATTTTCAGAAATTATTTCTATAAAGAAGATGACATAAATCTTACCAACCCGACAAATTCTTAAATTACTAGAAGTAATATTTAAAATAAATTCTCAAATACAACAAAATTACAGTATTACTACATAGCAAAGCAGCCATATATAATTTAATCCAATGGATTGTAAACAACTGAGTATTGAGTTTGAGAAATGCATATATTACTTGGAGATTACAGTGCATAAGCTAACAATATAAAATATACCAAAAGGTGTCAATCCAATGTAACAAAACACTATTTAAGCTTAAATACTACATAATTACACTATATATACAAACAGTTATTACATCGTAATATTATTTCAATCCAATAGTTTAAATTCTTTAAGCATTGTTTTTGAGAAAAGCAGAGATTATAATAATTCATACATTAACAATATAAGTAAGACACATCTACAAAGAAATGGCATTCTAAATTAAAGCACTCGTGATTAAGACAGTCAAGACAGTCAAACTGACTAAAAACTTAAAAGATGCATTTCATAAGCATAAAATAGCCATTAGCTTTGCCAAAAGGGGCACTGAAACCGCCCCCACCCCTGTTCGGTGTTCGAAACCAGTTGTGGGATTTGTGCAAAACCCATGAGAAATTTTTCGTGAGTGTATCGTTGGGTCTACAGAATCAATATACTTAGATGTATTACAGTTTTTGGCTGTTGAATACTAAATCACAATGAGAGTCTTTAAAGAATGCACAAAATCTCACAGGCGAACTCTAATATTACTCAAGATCTTCATTGGCCGGGGTCTTGCAAGAGCTGTGGGTTGGTGGGGGGGAGGGTCGTCACAATGCTCCCCCAATCCCTAGCTGCATTAAATGTGCCTTGATGATCATTGGCACAATCACAATAGGAACAAGTACAGTGAAACCCGCTTAATTGCAAATGTGCCTTGATGATCTATCATTGGAACATACACAAAAACACTGGTTCGGGTTTTTATGTTGTTATGCGATTATCACATGCAATTAAGTGGTATGAACAACTGTATTTTGGACCTCTCTATTAAGGCCAAGACTAGACGCAGGCTGATTCTTATAGAAAATTAAGAACTTTCAAGCAATAGTTTAGGGTAATGCCTAATAGCTGTCATAGTCTACAAATTTGCTTCAAATGTCAAGATTTGAATCTAGTGTTACGGGGAAGGCTTTGGAGGGGGGGCTCCACTACAGGACCAGCTATGGGAGCCAATGAACATTAGCATAGCCACAAGGGGCAAAATGGACTATGGGCCTTATTCTGGCCTAGTTAGATTTGCACAAAAACTACAAAATTTATCAGTTGGGGTAAGGGATTGTCGATAATCTGTCATGTAGACTGAAAACATGCTACAACACTCTCAAGATTTTAATCTGAAATTACTGAAACTTTTTGGACAGAAGCAGTGCCCCAGACCACATTGCAAGAGCTCAAGATGTTCCCCAAAGCCCCTAGTCAAAATGGGAAATGTCGGTCTTTAAAAGCCTTGGTGCCCCTCCCTCCTCCCATTCAACAACCCTGGGTACGCCAGTAATTATTGAACTATTGCACAGGAAAGTAATCGAATATTTGAGATTTTGAACATTCTTTCTGTGCTCGAGTTAAACCGAAAATGTATAAAGTTAAACACAACATTGCATATGCAAATATGGTCAACAATATTCTTAAAAACAATTACTGTGTTCAAGAACCACTGAAATAAATTAGAAATTCTTTTAATAGATGCACACTCGGAGATCAGCACCGGCCCCAACGCTCGAAAATCGAGTATGGGACTACCTTTACCTTTACTGGGAGTCTGCAATGCCACTAAGAACAGTGCATATGGGTAACAACTGTCAGAACAAATCTCTGTATTATTTGGAAACCACAACAACACTCACTCAAAGAAAAACGTAAGCCTTTCAATGCCAAGATTAAACAGAATTTCAGAAAAAATGTAAACTATCAAAACCTATCATTAATCAGTAGCAGTTCAAAATCAATACATAAAAACATGTTCAGTCTTTGTTATATATTAACAGAAACCATTAAATTAGAGACATTAATAATAATTAAAATTTATGCCTAAATCTTACACATTTTAAATATGTAAAAATTTTTACTCAAATACTGCTTTTAATAAACATCTTTCTCTGAGATTGCATCCTATGAGCTAATAAAGTGAGACTCATGAAATTGCATCAGATTTAACTAAAAACAGTGTTGGAGGTTCTTTAGATAAAATAATAAAAACAGAGAAAACTCAGCTGCTATCAAAGACCTATTAATATAAGTTAAATAAAGTTATGCAATAGAAATGAACACTAGGATGCCTTAGCACGACGCGACTCTTCTTCAGCTGATGATGGCGTGGGTTCACGTTGCGCAGCTTTTGGAGGCGCAGATGCGCTCCAGTAAGCAGCGGTGCACATCTCCATTATGCGCGAGGTTGCACGTTCGAATGCAAACAGCTCTTCTTCGCCCGTAAAAATACTGGCCATTTCATTGCTGTCTCCCTACAATAGCATTTTAATCTAAGTAAGTAAGTAAAACCTTGTAAATTTCTATAGCGCTCTTGAAAGCAGGCACCACAGTAGCTGCTCATTTCTAGGCGCTTAATCCACCCTTGAAATAGCTACGACCAAAGTTTAGTGGTCAGCCGGGCAAGGTCAATTTCAGACATCGGTCAGAGTGGGAGTGGGGAGGCAGCGAGGCAGACTGTGAAAAGAGAAACAGAGACGTGATTTAACTGAAGCACATCGACTGTTATAGATACCATGACAAATGGTTATAACAATGGTTTAATTCCTCATTCAGTTATTAAATCTGATTGATAATGCTGCACATCTTTGAAAAATATGCAGCCACCAATAAAGAAATCCATTAGTTGTTAATAATCACAATAGTTACAGCTCCTGAAATTCAAGTGTATAGCTGTGTGCAGTCAGCTTCTGATTTTAAATAGCAAGTAAAATATTTAATTATCAGTGAAAAAAAGGCAAGTGAAGCGAAAAATCATACAAAAAACAGTGGCGGCTCCACAGTGGGACCCGGGGGAGCCCGTGCCTCCCCCCTATTGAGTGCCTGCCCCCAGTGACCCCCTGTTGGGACCCTATACTTAATGCTACATACATAACAACAAGTGGTTTGCCCCCCCCATGATTAGAAGTTGCCACCCCAACGCCCCCCCCACTTGCCAAATCCTGGAGCCACCACTGTACAAAAGTATGCATGTACATTGTACAACCACAAAGTTGTACGAGCTCTTTCTGTCCCAAGACATTTTAACAATAATAATAATAATAATAATAATAATAATAATAATAATAATAATAATAATAATAATAATAATGAACTGACCATGACAACAGCATTGCTAAACAATCAGCAGGATGAGAAAAATAGTAAAATGAAAATAATGAGCTATCTGTTCATTACACTCCACTGAACAAATTCCATTTATAAATATTTTCAAAGATATATTAACCCTTTCACTGCCGGCGCATTATGGTGTCTATGGTATACATGACAAGCAGGGTTGTTAACACTGGCACAAATGGGATTAATGGGATTGGAATTTGAACAAATGTTCGCAGAATGCCTTACCTTCTTGATGTTGAGATCACCAATGAGTACTTTGGCGTGGTGGCGGTCAAACTCGGAAAGTTCCCCGCCCTTAAAAAGATCGTTCAAAGACGTCTCGGCCGAAAAAATTACTTTAACCTAAGTGCACGAAAGCAATCGATAGAGTTTTAATAAATAATAAAGTACAACTTCATATTTGCATCTAGCACAAAAGCCTTCTACCAATTGTAACATAAATTAATATAGAGCAATAAGTAGAGATATGTAAATTTCAATGTATTACATTACAGCACTTTACTGATTTCTAAAACCCAGGAATATTTTAAGCAGAAGCATAAAATGTGGTTCTAATAGATGGTCAGCAGATGGAACTCAATACTGAACTGTACGTTTGACAGCTTATAAAAGTGTTTGTGCGCGTCATTTTAAAGAGTATCCATAAGAAATGAATTAACAATAGCTGAAAATAAACTCTTTGACATTGGGGTCATGGATTAAGTTGTAAGGTTGGCACCATCCTAAACTTCCAGAAGTATTCATTCAAGACAAAGCAAAAACACGTACGTTAGAAACTTCTCAATAAAATGATCATCTTATGAGCTGTTCAGGTGTCATACAACTAATTAATTTTACAAAATGTTTCCATCTAAAATTCAAAGTTCTGATTACAATGTACAAGTAACAATAAGCATCCTAGATTCTCAGCACAGCTGAGCATCATGATGATGGTAGCATATCAAGTGCTGAAACAAGGACTGTCATCCATCTAGTCAGTCTGAATCTGCATCGATGGCTCCTATATCACATACCGTATTACCTCGCATATAAGGTGCATTTTCCCCCTTAAAATCGGAATAAAGTGTGGGTGCATATTATACGTTGGTATTAACATTTTTACATTATGATAACTACAGAAATTAAGGGTGCATATTATATGCAGGCACATATTATACCAGAGATAATACGGTAAGCAATGCATGCCTGAGGTGCACATATTTAACCTAAACAGACCGATTGCAAGGCTATGATATGCACTATGCAGTTCTCCAATAACAGCACAGCGAATCTTGAGGAACCAACTCTACCGTCAATGAGTTACGTAAAGAAATCTCACTCGTTGATCGTAAAACATGTCGATAAGAGTGATGAAGCGTCGGGCCTCCGACCGTTTTCCCAAATTGATACAAGGAATGTCTCTCAACAAAACAATGTCAAACGTTTTGCACAACTCGAGATAATCTACTGCTCCCAACGGCTGTGACAAACCAATAAAAAAAACAAGCCAAAAGTAATCGAGATTCAATTTTCTGGAGGAGCTGGGGAGATTGGGGTTTAGTCCCACTGGTTGACGCTTATCCCAGGTGGTCAAAAATTTTGGTTTTTAGCTGTCTGACCTCTACAGGAGCAGTGTTTAATCTAGACTCCTGGACTCCGGGGGAAACTGAAAAAGCCGGGGGGGAGGGGGAACTGACAAAGTCGGGGAAGAATTCTGCTGGGGGCTGCTGTTAGTTGATGTAGTATGTCAAAATTTCCGGGTGGAATTTGAAATTTCCGGGAGGGGGAAAGGGGCAATTTTCCTCTCCAGAAATGGCCTAGATTAAACCCTGTACAGGAGGTCAAAATTGTGACGGTATCCAACCAACCAAATCCAACACCTGTTTAAGAATAAATAATACTGATGGTACTAGATTCAAGACATGCAAGTGTACCAGATATAGTCAGTAAATTGGGAGATCCAACAAAATTAGTTTTAAAATATTTTAATTTCAAATTAGAGTAGTTATGTCAAAAGATAACCAACGCTGCTAAATTCTTACCCGATTGCATAACTCGTGAAATGTTGTATCTAAAATCCTTCCGCATGTTTTTTCAAAAGAAAGAGTTCTGCCAAGCACCTCAATATGTCTCACACCTTCATCTGAATGAAGAAAAATTTCGCAGTTTGAAAAATTACCAAATTATTTTCATAATTAAAAATATGTATTCATTAACACAGTAGAACAATGTAATAACATAATTAGCGGGTCTGTAAAATTGAGTACATTATATGACTAATCATTGACTATTTATGGGACCAATGGGTCCCTTCAGTCAGTCCTTTTTTCAACATACTCTATATCTTAAGATTTTATCAATACATGCTTTTTCATCACGTTATACTCTGCATATAAATCACTGTATGCATTAAAAATAAAAATAGTAATGAGCCATATATCATGAGAAACTGTTCTTATTTGGATATACCTTTAAGAGCTCCATTTCTTTACTGTGTTGAAATTACTTAATTAAGAGTTTAATGATTATACAATCTGGAATGGTGTTACTATATATTTCTCATGTTATATTGTTAAATGTGGGAAATTTTCATGAAGTTGAAAAATAAATTATGTTTTCAATTCAATTCAATTTTCAATTCAATTCAAGATATGGACGATTTAGATTTAAACGGTGCTACTTGTCATGTTTCGTTGTATTGTCAAAACACGTTAACTCGGTTTATTACAACAGATGTTACTCTAAACCTCTATTCTGTGAAGGCATTGGATCAAAAGAAAGGCAATTCAAAAACATTCATCGAACAAAAGAGTTTGCAAAGTAGTACCCATTGTACACTGAATCAACTGCAAAAACTCTTGAACGTTGTTAAGGGGCGGAGGTCGATGATATGAAACTACGGAGATTAAAGACGATTTTAAATGAATTTTAATCACAGAGATTCCTTGAACAGTCTATTACAAGCAACAACTGGAAGGAGAAGACTATTATACAAGCTACTTCTCAATATTCTACTGCCATCTAGCAATGATACACAAAACAGAAGGGCCATCATACAACAATGAGTTGGCAAACCTGCATTGCTCCTGCTGACCAATTCCTCATATACTCTGTCCATTTCGTATTTTATATTACAATCGGCTGCACTAAAAAAAATATAGTATACAATTGCTAATGTAAAAATAATAAAAGAATGTAAAAACAACATGCCAAATCCGGATCTAGACATTAACCCCTTAACTGGGTATTTAACTGTAACTCAATGTAAAATGGACGGATGTATCCGGGGTCCCCAGTTAAGGGGTTAATGAGAGAGTTAGAATAAGTTGAGAAACTGCATTAAAATGTGAAAACAGAATCTAATTCCAAGCTACTAGCATAATAACATCAAAAATCAATATTATATACATATATCAATAATATATCAACATCAATAATATAAAAAAATTAAAATATGATAATTGCAATCCTATAGCCCATTGGCAATGTACACGAAAAAAGGTTATACAACTGTTATCATTAATCAATAACTCTTACGAAAAATAGGTGTCTCCTTCAGCGGGTAATGCCATTCGTCTGTAGTCAATAGAATTAATATTCACTGAATTACAGTTTGCCTGAAATACAAAACAACCAAGAACAAGGCTGGAAATTAAGCATTTGATTCTGTAAATTTACTCTTGTAATGTAATGTAATGTATGTAATGTAACAAAATATTTGTACATAACAAATGCACTTGATGCCAGTCAGATTCAGTACTAAAGCATCTACCGGTACCCATTGCAGTTCAAACTGCTACATAAGTATCTATAGATACTATGTATTGTGTCAACACTGCATTTAACCTCCAAAAGTTTCACTAGAACAAATTTTGACACCATGGCATTGCCCCGGAGCCAAGAATTTCACAAAAGCCGAGTATCTACAATTTGCAAGTGCACGTGGGGCTCGAAAGTAGCTAAACTAGAAATTATTTTATTAGAATAAACAGAAATTCAATTTTTACATTTAAAAACAACTTCTGTTTCATGTATGTGATCAACAGATCGTTAGGGAAAATTTACTTCTTAAATTCCTAATTCTGGTGATTTTACACAGAATGTCATAATTATATTATTATACTTATGGAACACCCTTCCAGACTTTGTCACCAACTCGATAACCGATAAACAGTTCGTAAAGAATCTAAAGACACATTTGTTCAATGCGTTGTTTGACTGCTAACCTTATTATTATTATTATTATTATTATTATTATTATTATTATTCGACGATTTGTGAAGCGCCATAACATAGCCAAAACCAAATGCGCTGTACAATCAACACTCAACTATACGATCTGGTGAACAAGTATGTTTTTAGTTCTTTAGCGAACGCTTCAGGAGAAGCAGTCCCGGCCAGCGCATCAGGGAGCGCATTTCACAAATAATGTTGTGAAGCACTCTTGATTTCAGGCTTAGGCCTTGTTATAGGGCTATATAAATTGTCAGATAATAATAATAATAATAATAATAATAATAATAATAATAATAATAATAATAATAATAATAATAATATAGATACAATTTGAAATACCGGGTATTTATAATTTAGCAAGGAAGCAACAGCATACACAAAATACACTTGCTAAAAATTTTACCTTCAGCATTGGTATAAACGGTAAAAAGTGGAACCTTTGAAGGCCATTCTTATAAAGATCTAGAGAAATAAAAACAACAACTACAGTACTTAAACATGTTGCAAATGGATATTTCAATATCAAATGAATAATAATGGATGGCATTCTTAAGGCAAGAGAGTTAACATAAAAAGTCACGCAAAACTGGTAAAATTTAATGCAAACTCATAAACCCCTCCTAACCCATATATGACATTTAATTAACATATATCCCAAAACTATGCCCACACTTTATTCAAATCCCAACAAATTCTATTACACAAAGCTTTTTACTTAGCCATTAGCTAAAGGCTGTAGCAGATTCCATATACTTCTCTCAAAAAAATTAAAATATTGGATATATCATCGTCGTCGTCATCATTGCAAGCTCTACATTGCTGCATGGCAAGACTTAAAAGTGGAGAATGCCTAAGTAAATAAGTAAGTAAAATCTCATAAATTTATATAGCGCTTTGGAAAGTGGTGCAGTAATAGCTGCTTATTCTTGTGCGCTTAATATGTCTTGAAAAAGCTATAGGAAAGGTAGGTTGTCGGCCGGGCAAAGCGCAGTGTATCCGTAAGTACCTACTGATGAAATATGTAAACAAACCAACACTATTGCATTACAAAATTATTCTTCAGTCCAATGATCAAAATTGAAAACCTAACTAAGAAAAACAGAAAATTCACACTTGTGCCCAGCATTCACAAATCTGCTGGCATGGGCGCCCACAGAAATTTTTCCAGGACGGGGCAAAACATAATGGTCACGGCTAAGCCACATGAATTTTTCCAAGAGGGGGCAAAACACTTCTTAACACAATGGTCACGGTCAATATTTCAGCAAGGCTTACAAATTTCAATGGGAAATATTGGCATTTTTATTTTCCAGGAGGGGGGCAAGTGCCCCCTCTCCTGCCCTAATGTGCAGGCGCCCACGTCTGCTGGCAACAAAGAAGCAGTCAATGATAAAGCGCCGTTCTGACCGTCTGGTCTTCTGTTTGACGTGGCAAAAATAACAACTCCGTTCTGCCACAAGTGATAGAACAACCGTTTAAGAATCATGGCGTCAGCGATGTCGGTCACCTGAAATTAGTAAATGCGCAAAGTCAGTTACCGGTATCAGACAGCAAAAGATTTCACGCCAAAAAAGATTTAAAGTTCTTGAAAACTTTTTCTAAAGTTGTAAGGTGTCATCTGCCTGGTTGTCAGTTCAAAGAATAATAATTCCACCAGATTGCTTATGAAAATCGATTTACTCCAAACAAACCCACAGACTGACGAGAATCATCCAAATTATTTGCAAGACAAACTGAGCACTCTTAACCAAATTTTCAAGAACTTCCAAGAACAAAACAGCAAAATTGAATCTAAAGTTGAAGAAGAGTGGTTCTATGTACGTCTGTCTTATATAATCTTCAAGGAGGTACTGAAGAAACTGGAATTGGGGATTTTAGTACCCCACATTTTTAAAACAGACAAACTGTTCTTAATACAATATGAAACAACTCAAAACACATCAGAATCAATTCAAAAGAACCAAATAGAAACACAGGTTACAGAACTAAATTGAATTATTATTATTATTATTACATATTTGTTAATGCATATTAAGTCATTCACTAAGTGAAGCATCATAAGTGCAGGGTGAGTCACGTGACCTAAACAGTGTAGGTCAAACTGCAGAGTACAGTTTTCAGTCGGCATTTAAAAACAATCAACGAAACAGTAAGACTTAAAATTGATCTAAAATTGAAGACAAGAAAGTGATTCTAATCACCTCTGTCCCAGATACCCTTGAGGAGGTACTGAAGCAAATGGTATTTTAGTACCACATATTTCAGAAACAGGTACCGATATTTAGTACGAAGCATATTAGAAACAATCCGGTACAAAACTACTACCGGTGCGCTAAAACTCAGCTCCTTATGAATAAGAAGTAATAGTGGCAGGAGCACTTCTGAGTAATTCCTCACAAGAGGCACCATACAAATATCTTGTTATAATACATTACATTTTAGACATAGGTATTTTAGTGCCAGGTATTTTAATATAAGATACCTTAGAAACTGGTCCAGATACCTTAGAAACTTAGAAACTGATACCAGGTAATTTAGAAACAGGCACTTTCATGCCAGGTCACAATTAATAATTATTCCTCAGATACGTCATTCCAAAGGTAGACACAAGCCAATAGGACTTCTTAGTTTTCTTCATTCTTTCCTCCCATCATTCCCTATCAGAGGCGTCATTTGGGGGGGCTGGGGGGGGCCGTGGCCCCCCCCCAAGGAAATGAAAATATTAATTTATAATGTATTAATGTGCAATAAAAAACAAAAACAGGGCCGTGGCCCCCCCCCAAGGAAATGAAAATATTAATTTATAATGTATTAATGTGCAATAAGAAAAGAAAAAACCAGGGAGGTGACTAAAAAAAAAAAAAAAAAAGGTCGTCAAGTATTTTTGTTGGTAGGTACAACGTAACAAAAAACTGATGACGAACAAGAACAAAAAAAAAGAAGAAAAAAAAAAAAAAAGGTCGTCAGCATTTTTTGGAATAGTCGAAAAAATTTCCAATTATAAAATTGTAAAAGAAAATTTTACAAAATTTCTCGCCCCCCCCCCCAAGAAAAGTGTGAAATGATGCCACTGTTCCCTATTGTGTTGGACGGTGGGTATGAATGAGTTCCTTCCAGTTTTGTCTAACTCTTGCTGCCCTGGTCAGTTGGATGAAGTTCATTTGCATTTCTTCTGCATCCCCTTTTAAGTTTTTCCATCCATGTTTTTCTTGGTCTTCCTTTTCTCCTTTTCCCTTCAACATATTTACATAGTGCTTTCTTCGGTAGTCTTTCTTCCTTCTTTCTTCCAACATGACCAAACCATTTCAGTCTTTGTTTCTGTCTTGATTCAAGTATCATTTCTTTTTGCTCTGTCTCTGATCAGTTTGTTTCTTATTCTTTGTCTTCTGCCTACTCCTACTATTCCGCTTAACCAGTTCATTTGTGCAGTCAGTAATCTTCTTTCAACTTTCTTCTTTATGGTTCAGCATTCTGATCCATGTAACATTACCTAGCTTTGTGACGAACGAGTCAAATATCGATCTATTCACTAAGAAATTAAAAACATATTTATTCCACATCTCGTTCGAGTGTGAAGCATAAAGTGCTCTTGACTTTAGCTTTTAGCTTTCATTATTGTGCTATATAAATTGCCTAAATAACATACAACACAACATAAATAACATAATAGGACTTGGCTACTTTAATTGCTAAGAAACTTAAGAACACATGATGTTGGTGTGTGCATTAGGGCGGGTCAAAAAAATTTTTTTGTCACGGAACTCAGGAATTATTTGCATTTCCATCTGATTTGAAAGAAAATCACAAAAGAACTATTTTTGAACATGTGGAAGTGCCCCATTTTTAACTAGGAAAATTCGTACATTACTTGCAAATTACAAAAAATTGTATACCATCAATGAATGATCAATAGACGATAGGCATTACACAACTACTCACTCAGTAAGTGTTTATTACAAGAAGCTTTCACAATAATCTTTTTGACTCAAATAGGGGCATTAGATTTCGAGAATTAACTCGGGGCGTGAATAAAACTGTCTCCTGCTTCAAAGCAATAGACTGCTGTTGAAGCATCTGTTACTAGTTTTAAGCAATGCTCCACTCCTTGTCTGTAATTCTTGTAATTCAAAGTCTTCACTCAACGCTGGCATATCGTGGTCACATGTGATATTTTCAAAATGAACAATGAATTTCTTTTCGCAGTGCTGCAATTCACTACCCAATGAGGCCAGAGGAACTTGAGGGTCCAGAGGTGGATCCATCCAACCAACGTTTTAAACAGATGTTTCAGACAATTCACTTGTATGCAGAATACATATAACCCAATTGACTGAATGTTGCAGCATTCAATTGTATCATTTGCTATGACGAATCCACAAAACAAATCAGCATCTTGCAAGTGTCGTAATCAGTTCAATTTGATGGATTACTCCAGCTTTACAGCCTGTGTCATTGTTTGTACCATTGCAGCCTATTGCTGAGATACAATCGCCCGCATATGCACTCTGCATCTCTTATTACTTTTAGAATACTACTAGCAATGTCAGTACTTCTTCCTGATGAAGGTGTAACGTGAGTTAGATAATTGCCACCTGGTTCTTCGACAAGAACATATTGATCTTCAACAATAGTATCACCAAACCACTTGCTATTTTTTAATTTGGCTACCATGGCATCCCTTCTCCCATCGAAGTAAATACCTGTTATGGAGTTGTGTCACTGTCTTACACCTCGCTGTAATTTTTTCCTTAATTTCTATCTCTCACGATGCACCTTGTTCTTATGAATTACAAAGCTTTGATTCTCTTTGCTTACAAAGCCAACATCGATAGACACTGCAGTTTCCAATGATGCAGCAGCTCGGTTAGGTAGGCCTATACCATACCTGTCCACTTCTTTTGCTAGGTGCGAAAGAGGTAATCACATTTGATTTGGTCTTACATTTTCACTGCAACAGGGATCAACATCGCTATCAGAAAATACCTCAAAATGCTTTGTTAATCACTCCCTTCACTGTCATTGCCTTGAATTTGTCTTCACCAAGAGCTAGTTTATTATCACCATCCGTTGTTTTCTTTGCTCCATCTTCTTCATCCTGCTTTCGGCGGATCCCTTTTCATAGCCGTTTTGTTGATTCCACGTCAAACCTTCCAATAAGCATTTTCCTTGAATTTCTTTGAACCAATAGGAACAACCGTTCCTGTTATGGGACTTTCAAATGTTTAGGACACTGGCAAGATGTGCTGATTTTTTCGTGAATTCGTCATAACAAACTACACAATTGCATGCTGCAATGTCAAACAAAGAGTTCAAGATACTCAAGAAGGTGGCTTGACGTGTTGAACTTGACTTAGAACGACATGGTTCTGAACCAGTGGAAATTAGTGTTTTGACACATTTCAAGACAGACGAAGAGTGAAGTGTTGGAATGGAAGCCTTGCTCCAGAGATTGACGACAGCCTCTGGACACAGCTTTTGATTGTCTTTGTATCATTCTTTCTTGTTTTGATGTGCAAGAAGTGCTGTGCAACTTGTGCATTTGTCGGCAACATATCGAAAGGAAGTCAACTAGCATGCATGCCAAATATAGCAATATAGCATGCCATGTAATGCTTCTTGTTCTCATGTCGAAACCACACTTTCCAAAATTTATACCATTAATTATTAAACGGTATACAGTAAGAACAAAAAGGCAATCAAATTACAGACGAAAGTTAGGTAGATAAAAAAATTGTTTGCCAAAAATAGCGAGCAGTAACAAGTCTGTATTCAATGAGAAATACTGATAAATACTACAATTTTTAGGGTAAAAAATGGGGCGTTTGCAATGGTGCAACTACCATTTTAGACATTATTTCTTTCTTTAGACCTCAATTCTCAAATAATTACCAAGTTCCGTAAAGAAATTCCAAAAAATTTTATGTTTCAACCCGCCCTAGTGTGCATGTGTGCGTATAGGAACTGATTGCCTTAATTGCCAAGAAACTTAAGACTGTATTAGGTTAATCTGCACATGGGTGTATACTGCATAGGCTACACAATATTATGGGCTATATGTGGTGTGCATATAAAGCAGTTTTATGTTAGAAAAGCCAGATAATCAGTGGCCAGTCCAGAGATTTTGAAATACTGGCAGACAACATTTTAACCCCTTAACCGTGTATTTAACTGTAACTCAATGTAAAATGGACGGATATATCCGGGATCCCCAGTTAAGGGGTTAATGGGAAAATAAGGCCCCATCAATTATAAAGATGCCTCTTAATAGTATTGCACTGAAAGGCAATAGAAATGCTCATTAAAATTTCTGGGGGCTGAGCAGGCACTTTGCAAGAGCCAACTTTAGCCGCCTTTAGCACAAATACAATGCTGCTGCTACCAACAACCATAAAAATTTATCGTTTTCACAACTTCACATATGCACTGTGTCCGGATAAAATGGGAATCCTTGGAATAATGATGAAAATGATCAAGTTCATCCCATACATTCACAATTTGCTCATGGAGTTCTTCAATGTTTCTGATCTTTGTTCTGTAAATCTTCTACTGCATTATTCCCCAAATCTTATAATCAACTGGGTTTAAGTCACGACTGTTTGGCGGCCAAAGATTAGGCGGTATGAAATAAGGAGTTTTCTTTGTCTGCAGTTAAACACTTTCGTGAGCTCTGTGAGTGGGTGCACCATCTTGTTGAAATGTGTAATAATCTGAATATTGCTGAATATCAGATCATTTATTAGTTTTGGTGAGTATGTCAGGATTAAAAAGAATTTTAAATTTTTTAAATCGACAAATACTTACTAGTGTTTTTCACCATTATCGCAAGGGATCCCATTTTATCCGGACACAGCACTTGTAGTTCATTTAAAATTACCGGTATAATTATTTTTATTCAGTCAAACTGTAACATTGCCTGAATCAGCAGTTACCTGAAATTCATCGAAACACAACAGAGTTGTTTCACTGCTAATATCTCTAGCAACCGGACCAATAGGATCGTATGGCTGTGACCGATTCAAGTTGAAATTCTTAGCACCCATAGCTTGTTTAACTTCATGAATTCCTTAATTAAACAGCATTAACAAATCAATTACTACAGTATATTGCATGAAATAATGACAATGAATAAGTCCATTCAAAACTTTTGCTACAGAATTAAATCATAAAATAACAAGTGCATAAAATTCGCATATATGCAAGTAGCAGTTAATGTACAATTCAGCATATTCATTCTACAACTGCTAAGAAACTTAAGAATGTATTGCATACCTATCAATGGGTTATGAAATACTTGAAAATTAAAAACTTCTATAGCACCAGATCGAACACTAAAAGAAGGCAGTCGAAGTCAGAGAAGGCAGTAGTTCACTCAAAATAACCCATGACCCCCAATGTACCTTTGACCCATAAGACTATATTACATAATATATTTTCAAAGCCGTTAAGCCGTGTTAAAACTAATGCTGAGTATTGATTGAATGTAAAACACATAATTAGGTTGAAATAAAATAACTCAGACCAAATCGTATAAAAATTTCACCAACACAAAAAATATTTATTTGTCAATTTCATGTGCTGCATGACTGCACCAACAGTCTTAAAATTTCGATGGGTCATGGGTCAATGGGTCTTGACCCATTAAATATTGGTGACCCATTTGACCCACGACCCATTGCCATCTCTGGTGTCAATCAATTACATCAAAATCAATTCTAATGCTTGTCAGTGTGTGACATGACATATACATCTGATTCATGGTTTAGGATTAATGTTGAAAAAGATCTGTTAAAATAAAACAGAAATTGAAAATTTTTATCTACGTAATTGGAAAATTCTGACAACTTCCTACCTCAAAAAATCCCAAAATTATAATTTTTCACAAATCCAAATGCCCGTGCAAAGTTTGGGGCCATTTCACGTTCTTCATTGCCTTAACTTTCCTTTACCTTCAATGCCATTATCTTTATTCTTGTGCTGCTGCTAAAATTTTGGCTAGGAATATTTTTTGGAAATGCAGCAATTCTAAATATATCTGGTAAAATAATTCAACCTTTGAATGATCTTGATATTAACCCCTTAACTGAGGACCCCGGATATATCCGTCCATTTTACATTGAGTTACAGTTAAATACCCAGTTAAGGGGTTAAGCAGAAAGTTCAATTTTAACACCAAATTCAACATACTATTATGGATGTCGAGCATAAACTGGTGAAAGTGAATCCGCTTTTTATTTTCCACGGTACACGACTCGTGGAAAAGATCCATTAACATTGTTTTTCCACATCCCACTCCGCCGTGAAGGTATAAACCTTTCGGAGATGTAGTATATTTTCCTATGTTTTCAAGTCTTTTTGATTCTGTAGAGCTTGAAAAACTCTGAAATAGCTATAAATGAAGCAGTAACAACAATTACTACTATTATTAATATTTAGACAATTTATATAGTGCCGTAAATATGGCGTCTAACACGAATTGTTCATAATTAAATCAGTGTTCAGCAAGATCACTACCTGATGTTTTACAGCCAATCATGGGCTGGGTAAGTCAGTAAGTAAATGCATGACTAGTTTAGCTTGGGCTTTGCAGCAGTAGCACCTATCAATGGTGAGTTGGAAAGCATGCTCTCTCAGGAAAACTCAAACATAGAGTTGAATGCAATAAATACCAAGTCTCCCACACTTTGGGGTTAGTTGACCTAGAACAGTTGTCAATGTCTGCTAATTTCTATCATACTAGAAAGATGCTCGCTTCGCTCGCGATCGCGGTGCAGAATAATACTAAAACCCAATCATTGAATTCATGCTGAACAACGTTTCAATGATGTACATACGCCACCTAGCCAAGCTCTGCGCCACGTAATAATTAGGCCTATGTACGTTAAAATCACGCAACTGTGACCATTTGTGATGCTGTACACGTATTTTTTGTGTACATTAAAATTGCGCAACTTCCTCAAGCTACGCCCACCAACGCATCTCTACGTTGTATACATTATGACTCTGCAATGAACAATTGAACGTACGCTTCGTCAAACGCTTCTTCGACTAAACCGTTTGGTTACCAATAGCAACGTCTTCGAACATCGCCCACCAACGCATCGCGACGTAAGGACTAAACCGTCTACCAATAGTCAACCAATCAGAATGCTTGAAGGTAACAGACATACAGAATAAGGAATCAAAGATCTTAATATTATAGATGTTTATATATTACAATAGTACATTAATGCTCCCCTACAGTAAAGTACACTGGTATAAAATCAAAAGATACATTCAAAGTCAAAGATTGGAGCATTATATCATTAAATATTTTTAAACATTTCCTTGTCTTAACAATTGTTCTATCTAGCCACCATTCCTCAAGTATGACAGCATTAGAATACTTGACAACTCCTTGTTGACACATCCTGACAGTCATACAAAGACTTCCCGTTGAAAGGACCTCACAAATCAAATAATCTAATACTTAGAGCCATTCTGTAACATAGCTTCAAATCAATCCTCTTTACTTCATTTGGCCAGACTTCATTAGTACAGCTTAAGGCATTCAAAGCATTAATGGATAAAAGATAAATATATCAACTACTGATTACATAATAGATCAACTTTGTGACAAAACCTCTGACCAAATTGTAAGCAATCAAAAAAGTCTTCAAGACACATTCATTTCAAACAAAACTCATCATACTTTACCTTGACGAAAACATTTTTTGATGCAGCTTTGTGTTCGTAAGTTCTTAGATCATTAAAAAGACTTTGCATATGCTTAACAACAATGGCTTGATTTTCATCGGGATGCAAAATACCAGTCTCCAGCTTGTATTTATAGAAGTCACTCGGCCCATTGAAACAAATACCACTAAGAGTGTTTGCAGAATTCTGGTTGCTGCCTACAACACATAAATTGTTTTAAACTGATGTCCTCGGTAAATAATATTACTTGATGATAACATGAATCTCTACACTTTTCAAATATACAATATAACGAGCAACTATTTGGCCTAGTATGAAAATATAAAACAATAAAAAATTTGATTTTAGGATGTTGCATCAATGTACATTTCATTAACGTACGATTCATCACAGGAGTTCATCAACAGACAGTCTGGGGATGAACCATATGTGAAGAATTGTCCACTGATGAAACATCCATATCCCCATAATTCTGTTAATCTGTAACTCATTCAAATTCATATCTAATATCTAGCACTATACTAAACAATACAGATTATTAAAGAAAGCACAATACACGGGTATTACTTATAAAACAAAAACAAGTTACTTCACAGGCTCTTTAAAAGCAGGTGATGACAGTTCATGTAGGTAGCGCTAAGATAAAAACCTATCTTATGTATTATATCTAGGGTTCAATTATTACATGTCAGACCCCTCATTGGAGGTCGAAAATTTTGAGTGGGAGCAATCCAAGCCTCTTCTGCTTTTGGGGAAATCGATCACTGGTATTAGTCATGAAAAACTATTGCCAGCTGTTTAAATTTATATATTTATTTATTTATTGAAAGTTAGGATATATGTGGTGAATCATCCTAGAAGGACTACTTGAACACATTACAGAGTACATGAATAATATAGGTCAGGATTTAACAGAATAGCTACACTGTCTAAATGTCTACACTGACTGATTCCTGAATTGATCCGGTCTTTTGCTGATGAATTTAAAGTACCATCGATTGACGCCTTTGAAGTGCTAGAAATAGCGCTATAAAAGTGTATTATTATTATTATTATTATTAATATTATTATTATTATTACAGAACAGCCACATTTAGGTTACAAATTATCAGATTCGCTTTAAACAATATATCGCTTCGACGAACGTCCCTTAGAGTCACAAAAATCAGCCAGTCCCAGATAGCACAGTGGCTTGCCCCTATAACATTACAATGCCATTTTGTACATTTAAACCGAATCAGAAGACCGCCTCTCGTCCATACAAAACACGAACGAACGCATTTCGTCGAATCAAATGCCCTTACCTGTCGAACAGCTGCGTTTAAGCCGCCCGACCGTCTTAATTTGGACGATTCTGGCCGACGAAATCATCACCGAAGTGCCCACTTAAACGTTAATTAATTATCCAGTCTCGAAACAGCACACCGTCAACCAATTGAGATTCACATTTAATAACACTTCACTTGGCCTTCGTTTTTTCGCTTTGGTATCATTCCTCCAAGGCTTAAAGGCTTTGGCCTTCTCTTGGTCTAATTACGCATAGAATGTGTACTATAAGTACTATGTCTCATACATATACTATATAGTACACACGTCTAAAAAACGCGAGCGTAAACAAGTTCCATCTTTTCTGCGCATTGATGTCCCGTAGTGTGGAGCAAGTTTTGACTGAAATTAGAAGGCATGCATGAAAACAAGGGGCCCCCAAAGGTCATTTTAAAGCGGTACATAAAAGAATTATCATTGAGAAGAGAAAAGGGTTGACCTAAGGGAATAGGACCCCGTATGTTGGTCAACCTTAGATAGCTAAGTAATTGACATATGCAAATTGGATACTGTAAGTGCTTAGAATACGGATACAAGGTGGTACATAAACTACATATATAGTAAGTAGTAAAATTAGTAACAGTCAAATAAAATAACTGCAGAAGAAATGATACTTTTATATGTTTAGCTAGTAAGAAACGATAAAGGTAGTAATAATATTTGAAAAGGAATTAGAGATAAATAGAATTTTATTTATTTATTTAACTGAGGTGACAAAATTAAGTTTAAAGTGTTGAAAATTAGTAAAAACGTGTCGCCTTCGTCTGAAAGAAAACACTAAACGACATTTCTTCGGAATTGCATTACAATTAATTTTATTCTTTATTCTCTCTCTCTGTCATCTTTGACTGTGTCCAGTCGTTGATTCCGAAACGATTTCTCTCCACTTGTCTCTGTTGTTCGCCAGTTCCTCCAGAGTCATCCTATTTCTTCCAGTTGTTTTCCCTTCCAGCTTGAGCCCCACCGTGTTGAGGTCTTTACTTATGCAGTCCGTCCATCTTGTTCTCTGTCGTCCTTGACTTCTTTTACCCTTCTGTTTATGATAGTATGCTATTTTTGGCAGTCTTTCGTTTTCCATTCGCAATATATGCCCCAGCCATTCCATTCTTTTCTTTCTTATGATGTTACTGACGAAGGGTTCTTTATTACAACTTAAATATAGCAGTCGTCGCCAAGAGATGAATGCCTATTGATGTTTTTATCTGCGCCAAGCATTAAGCCGCCATAGAAATTTTGTTTTACTCACTTACTTTTGTTGTAAGAAATATTATTTAAATAGTTAATTAAAAGAAAGTAGCTATGATGTGGCATGTTTAAGGGTGCGACTAAAAGCCGAATTTATGATATAGATAATTAAATTGTTGTAGTAGCCGTGAAATGCAGTGTCTCTAAATTTTTATACTGCGACTAGATACCTAGGGTCAAATTACCGGTAAAAGGACGTTTCGCCATATAGACGTTTCGGTCTAGCCTCTAGGGGTATTTGCCCCCCTCCCAGTGTGGATTGTTCGCCCACTGTATCATTCGCTCAAATGTTAACGCGCACATTACCCCCAAATAAAAGTTCATATGTTAGTTTTGCTGACAATATGAAGTTGATAGTGACATGCAGCTTTCAGGAAAAAGTCTCGCCTTGTTTTAGACTTTTAGTTTTACGAGTTACAATAGTGAAGGGTCAGTTTGTCCGCGCTGGGCAGAATTGCCCTGAGGGTGTAATTTCTAGCAGCCCTAGTTACCTTCTTTCACTGACGGCATTTTATTCAACTGCTTTTGGATATTCAACTTTGAACTACTTACTTGAGACATAGTTGGTAAAGACCATAGTGCATTATTATATTGGTGCAAGTATTCATATGATAAATTAATTGACTTACTGATTGATTGACTGATTTTGGCCATTCATTCTATATTGCAAATAAGCGACCAGCTTGATGGCACAAACTGTGGTAGTTTGAATATTTTTCAGTGTAGTGGACCAATGTTTTAATGTGATTATTTCTTTTGTTAGCAATTTCTGTAATAATTATTTGATTCATCACACAAAGTTCTCTCTCTTAGGCAAAGTCTCATGTTGGAATTGTATGTTTCATGGAGAGTTGTTGTCTCTCTCTTAGGCAAAGTCTCATGTTGGAATTGTATGTTTCATGGAGAGTTGATGAGGCTGGCAAATCTGATGGAGTACATTTATATGGCAAAGGCAAAATATGTTGACCTCTGTGTTTGTGGCCTTTCTATTTGTCCACAGAATTTTCAGCTGTTTCCTGATGCATTTAAAAATAAGTGTTAGTGTATACATCAGGAAACTGCTGCAAATTCCTTGGACTGCAAAGTTCACAAACACGTAGGTCTATAAGATGGCCTAAACCAATTCTGAGTTACTGAACTGTATTAAAACTCATGACTGTGCTGCTTTGGCAATATAATGAGTAACAACAAAGACACATAGAAGTATTTCTGATGACAGGATTAGTAGAAGGTACAATAAAGTGTGGCAGACCAAAATTCTCTTGTTTAGATGACATCACTATATGGAGTAGACTTCTGGATTGGACTTTCGACGCACAGTTCAGAGCAGAAAACAATGGAAGTCATGTACCTGTCTGCACAGCCATCTGCAGCAGAGCAACGATGGCGCGTGGCATGACCTGATATTATTTCACTCATTGAAGTTAGTTTACTCTGTTGTAGTTGAAGGGGCTGAAAGTTAGCAGAGTGGTAACAACATTGGACGATAGAGCAGAACGCGGGTTTGAGACCCACAGGAGACCTAAGGTTGACCCACAGGAAACCTAAGGTTGACTCAGCCTTACTTTCTAGAGGGCAGTGGTAAAATGAGGAGCAGGGGTAAAATGTTGTGATAAGTCAAACAGGTATGCTATGCGATGCACTAGCCCTGCCTCCGTGTTATTGCATGCCTGGCTGAAGGCTATAGCAATGGAGATCAGCGCTGCCCTATGAACCTGTGAGGCTCGGGAAGGACTTTGACATTTTTGTAGTTGAAACCCAGTCATTATGTTGTGAGCTATTTTGACACAAATGTTTTGATAATATTGACTTGCTGATAACATAGTCAACCTTAAGATTATGAATAAATTTGGGAAATATTTTGCTTCAGTAGTGATTTGTGAATATTATTTGAGTAATTATTGAATAGTGGTGAATATATAATGCTATGTAAATAGAGAATAATTCTCTGTTTATGTAGCATTCTTATCTTCTAGATTAGAATTCTAGAATTCAATCTTCATTCTAGGATTGGCTGACTAGACTGACTAAGTAGGATGACGTGGGTTGGATTTAAACATGTAATTATTGCATGCTTAGATTCAACCCTAGTCACTACCCAGACACCTTCGAATAATTTGATCTCCCTAATTATCTATTTGCTAATGTTTCATTATACTAGTGTTGATGTGTGTTTCTTTCTACAGTTATCACATATTTGTGGAACAGTTACCTAATAGTGTTATTTTGCACCTATTGCAATGCAATGGCGATAAGCAGATTAAATATGTGTGTATATTTACATAAATAACTGTATGTATATATATTATTTGTGTTTATGTATATATATATATATATATATATATATATGTATATAATATATATATGTATATTATATATATATATATATATATATATATATATATATATATATATGTATACAGACTCATTCTGGCATTTTGAACTTATGCTAAGAGCAATATATTTAGAACTATATATGGCTTTGTAAATGTGTTTAATTATGATGTTCATTTCAGAATTGTTAATCTTGATGAATGGATTTCTTTGAATGAACAAATGACAGGGTTGATGCTTCTGCATGTCATACATTCACTCAGATGAAATGCAACGTCTAAAACTTTGGAGCAAGCGCATCACGTCAGCCGATAATCGCTCACCTTCAGAACTCGAAGACGGTTTGAAAATAGAAAGTTCCTTGTCCGTCGACATGGCAAAGAAGCCGATTTTAATAACGATCGAATCCAATTCAAAGGGTTTGGAGAGTTCGAAGCGGAACGAAGACCTGGAGTTTAAGATTCTCTGCATCGATCTTCGAACTCTGCCTGGTTATGTTCAGTTTCTTCTCTGCTGCGGGGCAGTTTTTGTCTTCTATCTTGCTTATGGATACTGTCAGGTATCAATTTAATTAGCATCATCATTGTCATCATCATCATCATCATGGCATGCAGCCTTCAGTTTGAAGTTCTGCGGCCATGATGTGTCAATAACTTAAAACATATATTAATTATATGTTTGGCCTGGCAACCAAGGCGCATTTGTAATAATTGCGCCTAGTAAATGAACTTTATGTATGTATGTATGCATGTATGTATGTATGTATGTATGTATGTGTCATCTGTTCTCTTGATCTTTGGCAGTTCTTTTCATTTTTCCATTGCTTATTACACCCGTTCAGTTTTTAGCATCATCTGGCCAATTTATCTGTGGTATTCCTTTTGACACGAACCCTTTGTATTTTCCTCTATCTTCCTTCTAAGATATTTAATGATTGTTTGTGGAGAAGCTTCTCATGAGATGAGTTTTTTCTTTTATCAGTTTCTTTCATCATATTGTGACCTTCCACAATCTTTTCTCAAACATTTTCATTTGTCGTTTTATCTTTCAGGCTGATTTTTATTCTTCTTTAGCAGTACAGTTCAAAGGCATATATTTTCTTTATAATTATTTTGCAAATGTACAGCATGTGCAACATGTACATAAAAACAGAAAGCATGTGAATTCATTGGATTTAGAATAGAATTTATAATGAAGGAATTTGTTTAGCCAGTGCTAGGAACTTGGTTAGGTGATAAATGAAATTTTACAAATAGCTTAAATGACTCCTGTGGTAGTTTCAATGTTTTATTGTTTGTTATATCGCATCTATATGAGTCTGTTAATTGCTCACAATGTTGAGGCTAGCTGGAAGCCTTCTGGTTCAAGCAGAATTGCAAAAGGTGGCAGATTTCAGAATTAAAGAGAACAGATTCTGTGTACAACTGTACAGTACATTGCATAAATTGCGGACGACCTTTTTGCTAGTTGGCACTGAAAGAAAAGCAGTGTGTTGTTGAGTTACGGTAACTTTATTATTAGTAAAATGTAAAGAAATACTGAAATTCTGCTTCTTCTAATCAGAATGTTAGAATCTGCCTCTGCTAGTTGTTGTTAATGTTGAAATTTAGGTTTATATATTAAATCAATACATGGAACCAGAACATGTTTGCTAGTAGCTATACTGTGTTACTCATTTTGCTGTGTTTTAGGAGCTTATTTTCACAGTGGAGGGGTTTAAGCCATTTGGCTGGTACTTGACGTTAATGCAGTTTGCATTTTACTCTATATTCGGAGTGGTGGAGATTAGTTTGAAGGAAGATCGCACTAGAAAGTAAGTTTTGCTCTTTCTTCTTCTTCTTCTTCTTCTTCTTCTTCTTCTTCTTCTTCTTCTTCTTCTTCTTCTTCTTCTTCTTCTTCTTCTTCTTCTTCTGTGATGTTCTCAGTCGGTTTTCTAAGAGTATAGCCTAGCCATCTGCAATTCTGCATTTCCTTTTTCTGATTTCTTCAACTATCAATTGTTAATGACATACATGTTTTACCCTTTGGCCCCGTAAAGCCGATATTTTGTCTTCTTAACATATTGGTTATGTGTATCACTGAGGATGAAGAGTTATATTGCTCATCAGGAAAGTTCACTTTACATGGATTTTGACTTAGCTCCCTGCTGTTTATGAACCAAACTTAGCTCAGTGGAATTAAAGATTAATTTGGTTTTCTGATGATAGAAATTTTGTTTGCACGAGTGGTCTGACTTCCACTGCTTGTAGGAAAATTTGACCACTGCCCAGTCAAATTCCTTGAGGGCTAAAATGGAATGAAATGAATGTCATTTGTCAAGGGAAAATGCACAGCATACAGCTGAACAATTTGGTCATATTTGTGAAGCAGTGTTGAATAACGGATCTAACCTTTAAAGTACAGATGAAATAAAATATTTTAAGGCTGTGGATATGAATTTGTGAATATTTGACCCTAGACATGTACCTACATAAGCTTCAGCCTTTTGATGACCTGCAGTCAGTTTGAAAACTTGAGATGAAAAATGTCAGCATTGCAGATGGCAGCCGCAGAATTGATTTTTAGATCTATATGAAAATGGTTTGTTTATTTCTTGGCATTGCATCAGTTTCAGTCAGTAAATCAAAGACTACATTAAACAGGAAGGAAAACAATAATAATGAAAAGCAGTCTTTATGTTATTTGTTACTTGAGCATGCATTTTATGATATATACTAGAAAGATGCTCGCTTCGCTCGCGCTCGCTTCGCTCGCAGTGCAGGATAATACTAATCCAATACCTATACCTAATACCCAATCATTGAATTCATGCTGAACAACATTTCAATGATGTACATACGCCACCTAGCCAAGCTCTGCGCCACGTAATAATTAGGCCTATGTACGTTAAAATCACGAAACTGTGACCATTTGTGACGCTGTACACGTATTTTTTGTGCACGTTAAAATGTACGTTAAAATGCGCAACTTCCTCAAGCTAAGAACAATTGTTACCAATAGCAACGTCGTCGCACACCCACCCCTCTGATGCGATGACTCGACTAAACCGTGCTAAACTACGAACAATTGTTACCAATAGCAACGTCGTCTTCGAGCATCGTCCACCAACGCATCACGACGTAAGGACTAAACCGTCTACCAATAGTCAACCAATCAAAACGCTTGAAGGTAACAGACATACAGAATAAGGATTTTAATATTATAGATGTTTATATCTTATGGATCTGAGGGGAGTGGTGGAATAGTGGTAGGATTCTTGCCATGCAATCGGAGGGTTGCTGGATCAAATCTTGCTTTATCCACTGTGTAGTGACCTTGGACAAGCCGTTCACCTTTAACTGTCCTGTACTCAATGATTCTTCACATTGTAAATGACTTAATGTATGTTAACAACCATGTAATAATAATAATAGTAATAATAAATTGATGATGATGATGATGATGATGATGATGATGATGATTATGATGATGATGATGATGATGATGATGATGATGATGATGATGATGATGATGATGATGATGATGATGATGATGATGATAATAATAGAAGTGAAAATGAACTTATCATATCTTAGAAGCATAAAAGTAACAAAGGTATACATTACTGCATTCTTAGTATTTCATGATCGTATTCAATGTCTTGTATTCTTGTTTTATCGACTGTATTTTGTGCTTTTTTTGCAGTGCTTCATTATCTAGAGCTGACCACTTGAAATTTTGCTATGAAATTACTTAAGTACCAGAAGTAACAGATAAGTAAGTAAGTAAAGCAAAATTTCTTTAGCGCTGCTCGAAAGCTTGGCGCAGTGCACCAGCTTATTCACAAGCGCTCACTTGTACCTGGTGAACAATAATTGGAAAGACTGTCTGTGATGGATGATATTGAAAATGTTTTCAGCAGTGCTTTCTTCTGTTGTTAATTGCCAGAATCTCGTTTAAGACTTACCTGCTGTTGGCGTTTCTCACTGTTGCCACGATGGGCTTTTCGAATTCGTCGCTTGGCTACCTCAACTATCCAACGCAGGTCATTTTCAAGTGCTGCAAACTGATTCCTGTTCTCATTGGAGGCATAATTCTGCAGGGTAACTAACTTTATTAAAGTGATTTTAGGGCATACATTTTTCGACTTATCTGCGAGTATAAACGGTAACTTGTATTTTTACGCATTGTATTGTTTGTCACTTGAGTAGTAAATATTGTTCACTCAATATTTTAATACGATTTTACATTTACATTGCAATGAGAATTAGTAAACAGAGTTTAAGAACCAGAACATTTAGCTGGAATAGAGCAAATCTTGATCTGTATTGTTGTGAAGGTATTCATGGGTGTATAAGTATTTTGTGCTGCTTAAATACTAATAATAGCTTATATATATATATATATATATATATATATATATATATATATATATAATATACTGGTAGGGCTCTACACTATTTGTATATTTGTATCCAATATGTGTGTACATACTGTACAGTACAATATATATACATATACACACATGCATACATAATTACGTACAGTATGTATGTATATGTATGCAGGCATATATGCATATATGTACACATATCTTTCTGACATTTTATTTGGCAACCAAATCTAGTGGGAATATACCAGTATCATCTTTATTTTGGTATTTTATTCATATATACTTTTTCAGGATTTAATGCTTTTGGCATTGTCAGTCCTGATCAAACTGTTTAATTGCTGGAATACTACCTTTGAACCTACATTTGTCTCAATAGTGCTTAAAATTTTTGTCTGCTTAAAGGGCAAATTTCATAACAACAGTTTGTGCTTGTTTGAAACCAAACATTAGAATCGAACTCGTACAGCTGTAGGACTATATTTTGTATGTGAGATTATTCGTAGAAATTTTAATTTTATTTAAGCATTTGACCAACTTTTCACGCTAAAACATGACGACTACGGTGTGGATAATGTGAATGTTAGTTGTTGCTTGACCTCTTTATTCAGAATATGTTGGATATTTAGGCTTCAATTTTGATTAGTTTTCATCTAAGGATTCAGCCTACAACACAAAAATATGTAAGATTTAATTTAATTTTGTTTTCAGGGAAGAAATATGGCTTGATCGACGTCACTGCCTGTCTTTGCATGACCGGTGGATTGATATTTTTCACACTGGCTGATAGCTCTGTTTCCCCGATGTTCAGTTTATACGGTCGGCATCGTCGTAATATTTATCTTTTTTAGTGCCGTTACTTAGAGTAAGAATATTACATTAAAATTACGGGGTTCTACATGCCTTATGACATGGCTTTAATTCTATTTGGATTTGGTGTGCCATCGGCTGATGCCCTGGGCATTATGATAGTGGCGCTATAGAAGTTGATTGATTGATTGATTGATTGGTTATCAGTCTGCTTATCTTTATTTTGAACCATTAACTTGTATCATTTTGCCTATGACAAATTTTTTGCCTATGTGTGTTCCAGTGACTGTATTTTTTTGTCTCATTTGATTGCATTTAGCATTGGGTGGTTTAAATGCTGATATTTAGTGTATGGCCCTTCCTTGCTAAAGTGATTGAGTATTATGATAATCCATGGTCAAACTCTTCATACACAGTATGTTACATAAAATGAGATTTCAAAGACAAAATGGCCTTATTCTACTGCATGTCGCAATTTTTTATAAAGTTCTGTATTCAAATCCAGTTATCTCTACTTTCTTTCCTTTACAATGATGGTTATGATGGTGATGGCTATAGTGATCATGATGTTGTATTGTTGATAATGTTTGGTATTTGTTTGATGCATTACATACTGGCAATTACATCATCATTGTTCTTTTCCATGGGCGCAATACCCGTCGGTGTCGTACAATTTGAGTTTGCCTCCTCCATTCATCTCTGTCTTGTGTGGCTTTGTAAGCTTCATATATATGTCCATGCTACACCATTCTTTAACCCCTTAACCGTGTATTTAACTGTAACTCATATATATGTCCATGCTACACCATTCTTTAACCCCTTAACCATGTATTTAACTGTAACTCAATGTAAAATGGACGGACATATCCGGGATCCCCAGTTAAGGGGTTAATATTGTCTTCATGGTCTTCCTCTGGCAATTGCAGAGACAAGTTTTCTCAAAGTGAACTGCAAATAACTGTTCATAATAACAGTGGAATATTAACGTGCATGCAGTGTCTCTTCCGTCTAGTTCTTGATCTCTTTGTTTGGTCTTACATACACTTGAACTGTGTTTCGTACAGTAAATACTAATAATTTATACCACCAATGTTGCCACAGTGCTCTGCCTATAGTGTGTAAGTTCCATTATCCAATGGCTTTACTTTTTCCAATATTTTATGACTTTCTGAATTTAGCGGTTGCTCAATAAAAAATATTTGGCAATGTTTTAAAAAACTTTAATTAATAATATATTTAATCATACTGGTTTATTATGTGATTGAAAGTTATCTAGGAAAACGAGGTTATTAAATGTTGAGTAATTAAAGTGGTTTTCACACAGGCTGCCTCCTAAACCACTTGAAATCACTTTTTATTATTATTATTATTATTATTATTATTATTATTATTATTATTATTATTATTTTTACTGATAATTAGGCAGGCAAATAATAGTGACTTTAGGGTGAAAATGTCTTGCCAGCGACTTATGTCTGTAATGTTTCTTTATATTTAGGTGTTTTGCTTATTAGTTTGGCACTATGTGCCGACGCTGTGATTGGTAATGTACAAGAAAAAGTTATGAGGCAAACACAAGCATCAAATGCTGAAGTGGTAAGCAAGGCTTTTTGGTCATGTGATCATCGGCATTATGATTATAATTTAGTTTGTTTTAGGTTCAAGCTTACAGAATTCTTGTTTTCGTTTGTTTTTGATTTTCATTATATCCTATTGATCTCCTTGATGTGATAGATGTTAAATGGGTACTTGACATGCTACTTTATGTATGCTTTGAACCAATAAGTACGATAAGAATAAAGGAAAAGACTAAAGCATTATATTTTGCAATATTCATTTTGTTAGATCCCCAAAAATTTCTGGATTGGAAGACAGAATTATTATAGAGAAATGGTTCTTTTCTCCTGCCTCTCCATTTAGTATCTCCTTGCTGACACTGATATTTGAAAAAATGCATTCTCAACGACATGTATCTGTATCAGCTCATTAGATTTTAAATAGTAACAGTATTGATTTTTTACACTCATTGGTTGGTTGATTGATTGATTGATTGATTGATTGATTGATTGATTGATTGATTGATTGATTGATTGATTGATTGATTGATTGATGAGTATACAGGTTGGCTAGTATATTTGATATTCACAGTTCTTTCTCTTTTAGGTTCTTTATTCGTATGCGTTAGGATTTGTATACATTCTGATTGGTCAACTGGTGACTGCTCAATTTTTTGAAGCAACCATGTTTTGTTTCAAGGTTTGATTGGATTTAAGCTAATCTACTGCTACTGTGATCATAAACTTCTATAGCACCACTTCATAATGCATAGAATCATCAGTTGACAGCAATCAAAGTTACAATCCCACAAGATCCAGGTCAAATTCAGGATTTAAGGTCAGACAACCAGATGAAGAAGTCTTATGATGGATAAGCCAAGTGAAGAAGATTGGTTTTTAGCCTAGTTGATCTTCCGATTCACTATGTCATGTATACATGTATAAGTCACTTAGGGCTCATCCATATAGTACATATGCAAAAGAGGCATATTTTCAACACCCACCCCCGTTGCACACACCCTATATACTCGAAATCTCCTAAATCCAAGCCCCCATCAGTGCATACGTACTATATGGATGGTCCCTTATCAGATCCAACTGTTCGGAATAATTATTTACTTATACGCCAAGCTGTCGACAACTTCGGGTACAGCACCCATGGAACTGGATGATGGCCTGTATAATGCAAATCCAATCTAATAAACTTCTATAGCACCACTTCATAATGTATAATGTACAGTAGCATCAGGTGAAGGTGAAGGTCACAAGAAAGGCAGTAGGGGCTTTAGATCAACTGGTGGCAGTGGACAAGATCTGGAAAAGCTAAGCAATAAACACCGAAACAGAAGAGGAAATACTCGAAACCTGCATCTTCAGAAGCTGTATTTAAAGTATTTGTGTAAAAGTGCAAATAATAATGCTATGTAATTATTACACATTTTTGCCAGTAAACTGTAGCTTTTCTGCCAATAAAATTTGAACATTTTATTTGAGTATATAATTGTGGGTTATCTGTTAGCTTTTTGAGAGAGATTTTTCATGCAGACATAAAATTGAATAGGGTTTTTTTGTTTCACTTTACTTGATACCCTAGTGGAGTCTTGAGACCATTTACGGTGTATATCTTTTTCTGATTGTCTGAATTTTTTTATATTGTAGAATCCAGTTGTATTTTTCTACACATTCATATTTTCGCTGACCGGCTATTTGGGAGTAAATGTGGTTCTTAACTTGGTAAAAATCTATGGTGCTCTTATAGCAGTCACAGGTAAGTTCTCTGTTCTTAGGATCAATGCCAATTTCTTAAAAATGAACCATGGCATTTTTTAGTGCTTGTACCTTTTCTCCGATGTTTATAGACTAGTGGAAGTAACACTGACATATAAGTGTTTGTGGTTTGCAACTGCTAGTGTGAGCTTTTTATTTTTTTTCAGTGACGACGTGCAGAAAAGCAATTACCATCTGCCTTTCGTTCATTCTGTTCACAAAGCCATTTACAATTCAGTGAGTATAGCACCGATTGAATTCATTGCAGTACTGAACAATGCAAAGCATAAGTATGCTTACAATGTGGTACTAGTAGAGGGAAGCGTGGGGGAACTTCCTGGTTGCTGCTTACTGACTTATCCACTCTTTGAATAGCAATGGGGTAAGGAGAAAGTGGGAAATGGCAATCTGTTCCCCTCCTCCACTGGTCTGACTCTTGAATACCACCCTGTATACTTGATATACTAGATAATGGTATACTGTGAATGGCATCTTTTGCCTTAGTAATATCAATAAATTGCAATAAAATGAAATAAAATGATAAATGTCAGATTTTAGCTCACTGCTGTTGCAGATTAAAACTCAGTTTTAAAAATTGGCATTGTCAGTTATGACACTGGAAGTTTTAATAGAGATATGGTAACACTCAAAGTTGCATATGAACAAGATTTGAATTATGCATGTTAATTCAAAGCAGTACTGGTACAGTTTCTTTCCTTCATGAGATACTTTGGAATTTGCTGTAATAATTATTTTAAACAATTGTTTAAATATTTTTTAAAGCTTAAACCTGTACTGACACTGATCAACATGTGCAGAGGGCGTGTTGGTGTATCGGTGAGATTCTTGCCAAGCTACCGCAGGGTAGTGGGTTCGAATCCGACCCTAGCCACTGTGTAGCGACCCTGGACAGGTTGTTCACTCCTGATTGTCTCACACTTATGATTCTTCACTTTGTGGATGACTTAACGTGTGTTGACAACCATGACATGCAATGTTGCCGTTTAATTTCAGATACGTTTGGTCCGGGTTCATTGTAGTGATCGGCATCTATCTCAACGTTTACAGCAAGAACAAAGCAAAGTGGGACGCACAGTTTGTATCGGTTGTTCACCGTTTCTGGCCACTAAGACGAAGACTTGTCGCTCTGCAGAATCTCCAACATATTGTTTAGAGATAGTTCAGCATCTTTGCACACGTCCGTAGACAAAATTATGGAAAGGCTTTCTTGGATTCAGACTACTAAAAACAAGATGCCAAATTATCTTATTGCTGTCAAACAGGGATATTTTTACAATCCCTTACACCCCCCAACATCACCCCAATTTGAGGTCGACACCCTCTAAAATTTGATAATGCAACAATGGCATGCATACAAAATGCATACTAATTAACTTAGAACACCCCAAATGGAGGACACTCTCCCCAACTTTTATTCTCGGATGACCTTTTTTGCTTGTCAGCCGTTTTTGGACAGAGACTTAAAAATTCCGAAAATTCTGACCACCCCCCTCCCAGATTTTTCCGACACCCCCCAAATTCAAATCCTAGAGATAACACTGCTGTCAAACCATATGGTGAGCACCCGGTACTTCTAATTCCCGGCTTGCTGTCAGAGGCTCAATTGCATTTTTATATAGGCTATGTTGCATATCAACAATAGATGAAATGAAATTTCACTTGAATGAATTTTCCAGAGTTTTACTCATCTATGATGTTTGTAGTATGAGAAGATTTTTTCATGTACGAAATGGAATTCTAAATAGTTGAATGTCATTACTTAGTACATGATATCAGTAAATATTTACTCGTAGCCAGTTGTACAAAATTGCAAGAACATGTCATTGACTTGTATTTAATTTGTATTGTGTTTCAAGCCATGTTATATGGTTTGTTTTGTAAAATCATAATAAACAACCCCTAATGTATCTTATGTATATTTTGTATCTAGTATGTGTATGCATTATTTTTGTGGCCTATAAAAGTATTGCAGTAAACTTCAGTTTCTGTTCAAATGACGCAGTTTTTTTATGTTACGACATATTTAAGGTGACGGGCAAAAATATTTTTGAATGTTGGCTTTTGTCAGAACTGATTTTGGGTTATTTCCAAGTGTGCAGCAGTTTTCCATCTACAGTGTACTATATATATATATATATATATATATATATATATATATATATATATATATATATATATATATATATATATATATATATATATATATATATATATATATATATATATAATCATCATCTTTGGTACTATATCTTCAATAGGTTCCTTGTTCCAATGTCACTACTTTTCACCATCTTGTGCTTTTTGCTTTATGATGGAATACTTGTTGGTAGAATTTTCATTTTCCTCTTCATACCTCCCATCGAGCATCTTAATTCTTGGTCTTTGTGGTTTCTTTTCTTCTATTTTTCTTTCTATTGCTCCTTTAAGAATATGTACTTTTCAGTTCCTTTGTCTGCATCCGATTGTGCTGATAGAGCACCTCTTTTTTTCTTTAAGGTGATAATGCACCTCTTTTCTTGAACTAGGCTAAGGACTTCCTTGTTCAATTTTTTTGTTCAGCCCAGCTGATGTTTTCCATGCCTTCATATCCATCACTTAGTTGCTTCTAATTTCTTCCTGTCTGCTGTCCTTATTGTCCAAGTTCTGGTCCATGGTGGCCAGAACTTCCATTATGGTTTGACCACCTATGCGGACTACCACCGACTGGCTCGAGTTGAGGTTATCAGTTAGCTTCCTTTCCACTGTGGTCGATTCCTATTCGTCTTAGTGTCCATAAATGTATTCTAATCAACTCTGTCGAAAGCCTTTAAGTAATTTTCTGTAATACAGGAAACTATTCCAGTTGCAGTGAATCAGTGGCGTAGCCAGGATTTGCCAAAGGGGATTATGGTTCCCATGAATCCTAACTTTTAAAAATTCTGACAAGCACAAGAAGTTATCCCATGGTTTAATATAACAGCAGCACCAACAAATCCTGACAAGTAAAAAAGTTTGCCATGTATTATTATACTTTACTAATTAAGAATATATATTTAACAAATTTTTTGGTCACCAGGAGGTTGAACCATCAAAACTTCCCCCTTCCCTACACTGCAAGCAGCCAAGGGGGCTTAACCCCAAAACTCCCCTTGGCTACACCACTGCAGTGAATTATTCATGCGAAAATTTTGTGTTACTGCCAATCAAACTGAAGTGTTTATAAAAAAAATGCATTGTTTTTTATGTTTTTTGGTTGGTTTGGGTTTGGATGTTGATGTAGCTCTTATTAACAGAATTTGTATTAACAGAATTTTGAATTTGTAGGAGCATATGCTCGAATTTTACAGGTGGCATGGACTTAAGGTTTTGTAATGCCAGGAGTGCATCAGCTGTCTCAATATGGCCAACTGTATATGCATTCTGTGTTCGTTGCTTCTTATTTTTAAGACAGATAAACATATGCACAAACAACCACCAGGGCCATCTTAAGGCTTAGGCAGTTTAGGCACTGCCAAGAGGCTAAAATTTTTAGGGACAAAATAAAATGGGACAAAAAATTTTGGAGGCACGTTTTTTGATGAAATAATGAATGAACGAATATAATTTAATATTCTTGTCTTTGCTCCGCTATTCTTGGCATAAATAATAGCGGGCTGCATGACCTCACTGACTTGAGCACTGTTGTCATAATTTTAATCTTGTTAGTCATAACACATAAACTAAAATTATTTCAATTAGTGGGTTACTGTGGGTACCTTCATTTTTTAACAGACTTGTGATTTGTTATGCGAAATATCGTCTTAGGGGCTGTCCATTCATTATGTCAACGATTTTTGGACAATTTTCGACCCCCTCTACCCCTTGTCAACAACTGTCAACTTTCAGTGACCCCCTATAATTATGTCAAAAACTTTTGACCCCCCCACCCCATTAAGACTAGTGACGGGTCTCCTAAAAAGTTTAAAAGGTTATTATTTTTGCAGCGATAAGACCTCTTTCCCTTTCTTTTGTTCATCAGGTGTTAAAATGTGGTGATGATGACCTTGTTTTTTGCTTGTCAGTTTATGACAATGGAAAAATTCCACTGTAATAAATGAAATGTCCTATTTTTATAATTTGTAAAAAATGAAATTGTTGACATCAACTTCTCTTGACCCCCTCCCCTGTCAACAACTGTCAAACTTTTTCAAACCCCTCCCCTTAATTTGTTGACGTCATTAATGGACAGTCCCTTACAATAGGCATAACAGCAGAAGGAGAAGTCCGAGGAGTTGTTGATGGAAATCCCCAAAATTTCTGAAATTTTCAAATCAAATAAGAACACTGAGCAGAACTTAGCATAATTTAAAGTGGCTTAAGAGGCATTACTGCCTGCGTGGAAACCACTAGGGTCACTAACGGAGCTTGAACCTGACGCACCAGCTCGTACCACACTTTGCCATCTTCCGCCCCCAGCATAGATAGAGTCATAGAGCATGTCTGCATGTTTTCAATTTTCCTTGATCTCCATCATGGTGCCGTGACTCGTGTGTTATCGTAGTCGATTTCTGTGAATGGGCGAAAAATTCAAATCTGCCTATAGGGCGTCCAAAAGTCAAAAGATGGCCCTGGTAATTGAACGTTAAGCGCTAGTATTGATCAGATGGGATACACTGACCTTGGTGAGGCCGACAATTCGCCTTACCTATAGCTATTTCAAGAGAGATTAGGCGTATAAGAATAATCAACTACTACTGAACTCTCACAGCGCTATATAAATAAACGAGACTTTACTTGCGTATTTACTTACTTGTGATAATCTGCAGCGGCAACAAATATTACTTGAAGTTGACATCCATGTTGATTGGCACGTGTCGTGACTAGGGCTGCGCTAACCGAGTAGTTTAGGAGTCGAGTAGGAGTCGAGTAGCTTAGCGAGTACTCGAGTACTCGCGTAAAACCGGAAATACATGATTTTTGCGTCATGGCCCTCATTTAACCAAAGCAGAACGCTAGATACAGTTACATATCAATTTTTTCGGATATTCAAGCGTATTCAAGCGTAGTATAACCGAAGTTACAGAACAGAAACTATTTTGCCGGTAATAATGGTAGGCCAAATTTTAATGAAATTCTTTGGTTATTCTTTATTTATCTATTTTATTCCTTATTTAGTTATTCTCTGCGAGTACTCGACTCCAAAAAAATTACTCGACTCCAATTTGGAGTCGAGTACTCGCGTTACTCGAGTTACTCGGCGCAGCCCTAGTCGTGACCATAGAGGTGGTCGTGAGTCGTGACCCATTTTTTCGAGCACCTGCGATGACGTCATAGGTCGCCTCGTGGAGGACGAAAGAGGCTCAAGACTCGAGTGATTCGCTAATAGCAACTCTGCGGTGAAAGAACTTGAAAGCAATTTGTTTGTGCTAGTAGCAGTTGCGTGATTTTAAACAACGCACGTCGAGACGAATAAGTGAGTGGTCACAGACGGATGTAGCGCGGTTTTAACGAGATTAATAGTTTATGCAGTGCTCATGACGGTCGCTTGACTTAATTGTATCGACGGCCTATAATTAGACGTTGTTATGTTATTACAACAGCTGTGCGTATGCTACTGCTACTGTGTTACTACTACTCAGCGTGGTATTTGGGGTTTTGGGATTCAGGCCAGTGGGGGTTGGTCATTTTACTGCTGCTACTGCTGGGGAGGTCATATATATATATATTATATATACACCACTGCTTCTGCTCCTCCTTCTCCTCCTCCTCCTCCTACTACTACTACTACTGCTGCTGCTGCTGCTGCTGCTACTACTACTACTATTACTACTACCACTACTACTACTACCACTACTACTACTATTACTACTACTACTATTACTAATGCTTCTGCTACCAGTACTATTACTACTACTACCACTAATGGTAACTGAGTTTAGAATGGTTTGGTAGTCTGTCTTGTGTGAGAACCACTGTTCTGTGTAAGATCTTAATATTTGTTTTTAACTGTTCCCACAGATAGCACATTTTTCCCTTTAGTTTTGGAGGTTAGAACAGATATTCAATGGTTCTGCCAACAAATTGTGCTTAAGAGTCGCCGACTCACTCTGATGTATAAAACATACGTTTTATAGACGTTGTACAGAGTTAGAAACCAGATAAGACATTATAACTGAATGCAAGTGGCACACGAACCAGAGCATCAGTGAATCACTATTCACGAGCCATTCAATATTCAAGGTCGACATTCAGGGTCCAAAGTCAGAAGGAAAGAGATTGGTTTAATGTAGAGGACAAATATAGAAAAGACTGGGTGTATTTATTTTTATGAGAATGACAAAGTCCAGTACTAAACGACCGTTATTGAATAAAAGTGCATATTAGCAAGATTCAGTATAAATATCTTTTATTAATATACAGGGTTCCCCAATAAAACAAAACATAGTAGAACTGGATCAGGACAACTGGGTACCGCCGATTGGGCCCCGGACAACTGGGCCCGGCATTTGGGTAACGGGACATTTGGGTAACGGGACATCTGGGCCCTGGGCATCTCGGCCCTGGATATCTCGGCCCTGTACAATAGGGAGAGAGAGAATGGTGCTTCTGGTTGTGCTATCAAAATCAGCATAGGCAACGACTATTCTTGTATACCGGTTTTATGCCAGATGTGACAGAATTCCTTCTTTCAGGAATGGTTGCTCCTAAGTAAGTAAGTAAGTAAAGTCAAGATTAATGTGGTGACTAGTCGACAGACTGCACGAACACATTACATAACAAAATAACTAAATACAGTAACTAGTTCTGAATAGCCGGGACTTGAGGCGTTTCTTGAATGTCTCGAGTTATGGAGACTCCTGGATGTCAGCTGGATATCCTAATTACTTTTTCTAAAAATATTACAGAAAAGAGTGGGGGCTTTTGAAATGTACTTACTGCATACTCTGCACTGAGTCAGAGATGTTAGTCATTGACCTTGGTCCTGACCTTAAGGACTCATTAAGGACAAGTTACAAGTCCTTGGTCCTGATCCTGGCCTTTGAGGGTTGAGTCCTTGGTCCTTGTCTTGATCCTGGCCTTGAGGGTTGAGTCCTTGGTTTGTCCTTGAAACCAGTCAGTGACTTGGACCATGGAACAGTGCTGTATTAATTTAGTGTTATAGCCTGTTTGCCTAATGAATAAGAACTCATTCAATATAAATTTGATTGTGTTTTACTGCCTGTATTTATGGCATCCAAATACCGGGTAATGTTACCACACGACACTGTGAGCAGCATATGTATTATATATTACAGGGTGGGCCAATAAAACCGGTACCACCCTGTTTCATTGTAAATATTTTCACATTCCCTGGTTTAGAATGCATGGAATGTGGTCTACTTCTGTGTTATTGTATACTGAATGCAGCTATTTAGGTTTTCTATCCAAGGCACAGCAGCGGCACCTTGCAGAAACCAGGTTAGGGCATGGACTACTAAATTTAGTAGTCTATGGTTAGGATAGAATGAGTTCATTAAAATATATGAGTTACTGTGTTTTATTGCTTAAATTAGCTGTGCACTTTTTCTTTGGTGTTACTGTTAATAAATTCGTTAATGGTAATGCTGCTTCTTACTTTATTCCATTACAATCCTTTGCTTTATACTATGTTCTAGGCATATGCCCTAGACAATATAAGCATTAAATTGCGGAATAACTAGTATAGTCAAGCCCTTGGTCCTGGCCTTGAAGGTTGGGTCCTTGGTCCTGGTCCTGGCCTTGGGGGGATGAGTCCTGGTCCTGGCCTTGGGGGGATGAGTCCTTGTTAACATCCCTGGCTCTGCATGGATTAAGCTGGAGAGAGGAAAGCCAATGAAGAGGTTTTGCAGATGGCAAATACAAAAAGATGGTTCATCAACATATGCAAAAGAAGGAAAAAGCTGCAATATTCTCGGCACGTACAGAGGAACAGCGATGCTAGGTTAGCACTAGAAATGACGATCCAACAAGGATTGATGTCCAGAAAAAAATAGAGAGGGCGACCGAAAAGAAGACACGTGGATGATGTGGAGGAGTGGACAGGATTGCAGTTAAAGCCGCAGAAAATACAGGATTGACATTACTGGAGAACAGAAATTCACGTTGTCACCTCAACTTCAGTACATGAAGTATTATTATTATTATTATTATTATTATTATTATTATTATTATTCAGAGGCGGATCTAGGGTGTTTGGCGCCCGGGGACAAACTGTACTTTTGGTGCCCCTAACATTGCTGACGAGCAAAAAAAAGGTCGTCACATCGTTTTCGGCGTCCCTCAGCACTTACGGCGCCCCTCTTCATATACAGTGTAGTGCTGACAAGCAAAAAAAGGCATTTCACTTACCCAAATACCCGATTTTGGCACCCCTCACCTCGGCGCCCGGGGACATATGTACCCCCATGCCCCCCCTCGGTCCACCTCTGTTATTATTACTACTACGAACATTTATAAAGCGCAAGTTTGCAGTGCAGCAAATGCGCTAGTAAGAAGGAGAAGATGATTTTGATAGACATCATTGTATTGCTACACGGTATATTAAGCTGCACTTATGTCACCTTTTCTGCTGTCAGTTTATGTATTGATATTTTATTTGATTTATGACAATATTTCACTTAGTAGATCAATGGTATCCGTAGCAGCTTTTGAAACCAAATGAATTAGTGAAGCCATTACTGTTAGTGTATTGCTGTTGGCCAGTGCTAATACTATTGTCACTAGCATTTATCAATTGTCGATCAGCAAGATATTTATTTTGCTGTATAATTTTCTATGCAAAAATACGAGAATTTTCTATGCAAAAATACAAGAAACTTGCAATATATGGTAATGTTTCTGGCAGACATGCCTGTCCTTCCATATGTATAACGCGTTAAAATGATTTTCAGTAATGGTTATTCCTAATTATGTTTTGCTATCAATGCAAGCTATGTGCATAATCTACCCCACTTCTTCAAAGTCTAAAGGTTGTCTGAGGCCAACTGGTGATCTGTTCTGCTTGTGCTATTGTATAGTTATTTAGAACCCTGTGAGCATAGCATTGATGTAACGTGAACAGAGCTGGGAACCGCTAGAAGTTGAAGGCTGAATTGTTAAAGTTACCATAGTTGTGACTTTAACGTGTTTTCTTCAAAGCTGTTTCTAGTTCTGTAACAGACATGAGCAGACACTTTCAGTCATTAAATTATAATTATAATTTTCTTACAGGGTAGTGCTACAGTTACCGGGGTACCGTAATTCTGACATCCACTTTTCTCGATCTTTTGTATCTCCACTCCACAGTACCACACCCCACACCAGCACCTTTAGCACCCTTTTGGCTTATACTCCATAGCCTAAACTGGAAAATTGGAATGATTATTGACAGGGGCGGTTCCACATTGGGAATGAATCCTCCACCAAGACTTTTTTGCTTGTCAGGGTTTACCGGGTCCGAGCTGCTCCATGTGGTTCTCTGTCATTTTCTGGTCTGTCCATTCCTGGACCACCATTTCCTGGACCGTCACTGTAAATGGAAGTAAATAGGTAGGTAGGTAGTTAGGTAGGTTAGTTGGTACAGTAGGTAGGTTGATAGGTACGTAGGAAGATAGGTAGGTACATTGATAGGTAAGGTAAAACACATACAAGGCAGACAGCTGCTGGCCAAAATTAGAAAAATGATTACCGGTAAATTCGTGAAAACTATAAATGTAGTAAACGAATGTTTACTACATTTTACTACATTTATAGCTGTTAAATTATTAGTATATAACAGTAGTAATTTGATATGCATTTTAAAAATTGATTATGCAGTTATATAACCCACGAGGCAAAGAACATATTGTACTAAAAAGATCGTTATCCGTTTATTCATATAAATGAATATGTGTCGTGCATGCTAATGAGCATTTGTGCATGCTAATGAGCACCTAGATGTAAAAAATGTTGAGAAAATAATAAAAAACGTAAAAAACGTTGCAAAAATAAAAAACGTTAAAAACGTTGAATAAAAAACGTTACCGATGTTTATCTGAGCGAGATTAGGGGCATAGGGCATGTGCTCTACCCACCCACGAGAATAAACAATCAAGTCACACTAAGGTAAACGACTGTGAAATGAAATAAACAGCAATAATACTGGTATAAATTGCTTACTCTATGTTGTAAGTAAGTAAAGCTGCATGACCTGCCAATAAGCAATCGACTATACTCTATAGCCAAACAGCAGAAAGTTAATTAATTAGCTCGTTGTAGCTGGTTTCAGAAAATCTGTGTTCTTATTTTGGCAACGTTTTTTTATTATAAAAAATGTTGGAAAAATAAAAAACGTTAAAAAACGTGGGAAAAATAAAAACCGTAAAAACCGTTTATTACATCTATGAACGAGAATACGCATAGTTTAAACATAACTTTACATTATTTAACATATTTACTTCAATTTCTGAAGAGTATAAATAAAGGCCTAGGCATCAAATGTTTTGCATCATACTGTATAGTTGATGCACAACAGCATCAATGTACTGCAGCAGGCGTTGTACATTTTAAATGGCAGTTCCGAAGTATGCATTTTCCGAATACCTGCCCGTGTCTTAAGCCCATATTTATCACAATTATTCGAGTTACGGTCAAATGGGTATTATATTGGATATGAATGTTGTGACATGTTTACCTAGACGTGTTTTTGCAGATCATCGCTGTCACATGTAGATGTGTGTACGCATGTAATGATTTGTATATCATAGTGTATACACTTGTTTACCAATGGCGTAACGTGGGTGGGGGCGAGGGGGCAATTTGCAGAAAGTCCCCCGGGCCCCGGAAGAAGGGGGCCCCCGAAGAGTGGTTGCAACTTACTAAACAATGATTTATTTTTACATTTTACTACTATTTCAACAGTACTGCTACAAAGTGAGTAATTATTGAATTAGGGAGTAAACCTTATTTTTAGAACGGTGTAATATATGTTAGACTATAGGGCCTCCATATCCTATAGGGGCCCCCATATATGGGATGTCCCTGGGCCCTCGAAAGTCACGCTACACCACTGTTGTTTACATACACTTAAAAGATAGAACAATAAACCTTGTCTTTGTAATGATGGTCCAGGCCCCGTGTGTAAAACAGAGCTGACGACCTTGTTTGTTTGTCAGCTTTTTTCGGCAAGGTTTATTTACTGGGCAAAACGCTGCTAATGAAGTTTTTGCTTGTCGGCCTTTTTCCGGATTTCATTGCATTCCCCCGCCAACTTCCTAGAAATTCACTGTGTCCCTCCACCAAGAATTCTTGGAACCGCCACTGATTATTCAGTCTGATTAAGATTCTACCTGGAAGGGAATCATTTGCTGGTGCCAAGTGAATTACTAAAATTACACTATAGTTACGTTTCTTCAGTCATTTATTTCCCCAACTTTGCCACCGTTCTTATATTCAGCAGCGGTTTTACTATGGTACAAATGGTACTTCTGTACTGGGCCAACCAACCTGCAGAATGAAAATTAGGTGCCTGCCTTTTCTGTTAATAATTTTTAAAAATAATTTTTAAATTATTTCTTTCATTAAATCAATTTATTTTTGGAATCAATTTATTTTTGGAATATAAACCTGCAGGCTATACGTCTAACTTGAATTGAATTAATGATTTTCGTTCGCTGTGTAAATTTCAATACGTATAAGGCACAGCGGGCGGTTTTCTGCAATGTTGCAGTGGTAACACTGTCACTGCTCATGTTTCTTGTGATGACGACATGACGTCACGTATGTTTAATATGTAATGTAGATGAAAAATAAAGCAATCACCATGGCCCCGGTGGGCCTCCATGGAAATAAGTGTACCTCGCATAAACATCGTTAATCCACCACTGCTTATGTTGCAATAAAATTCAAGACAGGGGCCATAAAATTGTTGAAAGGTTCAGAGTGTGGATGGGGAGGTATAATAGAACAGATCAGCTGGACAGAACACATTGCATATGATTTAGGAAGTACTTGAAAGTTAATGTAGATTTAAAAGTTTTTAGAACAGTACTAACATGACACAGGGTTTAATCTAGGCCGTTTCCGGGGGAAAATTGCCCCTTTTCCCTCGGAAATTTTGGCATACTACATCAACTAACAGCAGCCCCCTAGCAGAATTCCTCCCCGGCTTTGTCAGTCCCCCCCCCCCCCGAGTCCAGGAGTCTAGATTAAACACTGACATGACACTATTGATGGATTGGTCTAATTCTGACAACATGCCCAATTGCCCATACTGTCAACAATTACAATAGGAAAATAATTGTAAGTATGAAAGGCAAAAGGAAGATCCAAGCCTTGCTAGCCACAGTAGACTCCAGGAAAGAGTACAGAACACTCAAGAGGCAATGCTATCATGTGTCCTGTGTGCTGCATAGGACTTGTGTAAATATGACGAATAGAAGCCTGATTCATGTATTAGTAACTCAATTATAATTACATGCAAGCTGTTTAATTATGAATCTGATTGCATTGCTTATCTTGCTCATTCCACTCGGACTGTTGCTTTGAAGAGCCAGATCATTCTGTAAGTTGTTCTAATTATGAACACGAATAACTTTTGCTTTAAAATTTAGATCTGATGAGGCTACTTGATAAGTTACAAAATAATTTGGCACAGGTTCGGTTAAATTTTTACAGGTATAGTAAAAAAAATCAGATTTTCAGAATTATGGCATGATTTTCTTATGCAGTATAACTGTTAAGATACAAGGCAATTAAATGGTTAAGATACATATCCATTTGTTTATCTTTATCAGTTATTTATTATTTATTTCTTGTAAGCACAAAGCCATAAAACATTGTACCAGAATTAACGCTAATTTTTTTAAAAATACACTTTATCATAAAATCTGAAACATTGTGCTATGTTTACATAGAATTAGCAAGGGATGTAGAAGACCCTTAGTAGTTTATGGGAAATTGCAATGGTTTCCTAAATTAGTTGACTCCATATTTAAATGTCGAGCGTTTTTCTTGCCACATTGATAGGCGAATTCTTGTTTTGATAGGTGACATTACTGTATATTTTTGACATGGTTTCCTGTGAGGATAAAGTGCATTGGGCACTGATTTATGCATTCGACAGCAAAGAATCAGCATTGTCACTGACTATATTTTTCCGATAGCACTCCGTATGCATCACAACTGCACTTTATGCTGACTAAAGACGGACACAAAGGGTTAAAGACCTGCTTTAGGGCAGAGAACTTAAGAAGAAGAAGAAGAAAGACTGCCCTATGACACTCTTAGTGTCTTGTGATGTTACACTGACTAAGTCTTGGCTACGCATAAATGACTTCTCCCCCCCAAAGTAATATGTTATTTATGAGTCAGGGCCTGCTCATAGAAATGGTCCTTCTATTTATGTTTTTATATCTACAAAATAGCCTAAAATAAAACTTTAAATTACAAGCTTTGTATTTCTTGGGTCTAACGGCAGCTATTTACGTCTTCGGCCAGAGTATCAGATGGTTGATGTGACCTATTAAGTTTGGGAATAATATGGCTTCATTTTCATAGAGAGAGGGGAGGGAGTAATGTTTATGACTAACAGTGTTGTAAAGTATTTAAATACATTAGTATTTAAATACTATTTAAATACTTTGTCCAGTATTTAAGAAAGTATCGAAATACCCATCCAAAATTAAGTATTTAAATACCATACAGTATTTGGATGTATTTAAGAAATTTAAATACTTTTAATTTATTGCAATTTTCACATGCACGACTTTCTATTATTTTGTCCGTCATTTTTACACTTTCTTTACTGATGGTTTTAGGCAGTTGAACATTAAGTAGGTCTACATTGACATTGTCAGCAATAATTTTAACTAACATTTCTTTACACAATAACACGGTTGTGGCGAATCATGTGTCAAATACATTATCAAGTATTTAAAAAAGTATTTAAAACTTATTTGCCAGTATTTAAATACTTACCTCGATATTTGGGTATTTAAATACTATTTAAATACTACCTGAGAACCAAGTATTTATGAAAGTATTTCAATACTTCAGTGAAGTATTTATTACAACACTGATGACTAACTACTGTAGTATGCCTATTTATTGTCTGATATGGACGGCATGCTAGCAGATGAATGGGAATGAAATGCAGTTCTAAAATCTGGGACTTTAAACATGGACTACTAGTAGTCCATGCTTTAAACAAGTCACCTTTATAATACCTTGCCCCATTATGCCTTTATAGTGTAACCTCAGTTATCTCACTCTTTTGCATGAAGACCTCTCTATGTACCAGATTTTCATATATCCAGATACATCAGTTTGTTTGAGGTTGCACTGATCCACTTGACAAAAAGTCTATGCTATGGTATACTTATTGATAGAATTTTCATTTTTCTCTTCAAGCACCTTCATTCTTGGTCTTCCCTGCAGTTTCTCTGCCTACCTGTATCAGTTTCTGACCTCTGGATTACAGTCTCGAATCACTACGGACAAGATCACGACTGTGATTTTTTTACTGAAGCGACCAACGACTGGTGCTGATGTAATACTACAATGGTTCTAAAGAAGTTTACTACTACTATTACTACTACTACTACTACTACTACTACTACTACTACTACTACTACTACTACTACTACTACTACTACTACTACTACTACTACTACTACTCTACTACTATTACTACTACTCTACTACTATTACTACTACTACTACTACTACTACTACTACTACTACTACTACTACTACTACTACTTCAGTGACTGCTACCACTTTATGTATTATGTATTCTCACATCTAGTGCAGCAAAATTCATCAGATAATCCATGGCTGTGCAGTTTGCTTGTCAAATTTATTATTGTGGACAGAGTTTAGAACTTTAGAGGGTTTTCGGGCAAAAGTAGAAATCTATTACTAAGTCAGTGCTTTACTGTAATGATTTAGGGGTTGAAGATGAAGACATGAACCTGTTAAAAGTTCATTGAACATACAACGCATTACCAGACAGTGTCACCAACGCTACCAACTTGGAAACATTCACTAAGAGACTAAAAACGCACTTGTTCGGACATTCCTTTAATGCAGTGTAAAGCACTCTTGACTCTAGCCCGCTAGCACAATAGTGCTATATAAATCAGCCTATAACGAACAAGAAATGGAACTCGTACATTTTACTCTTTTTCACCTCTTGCTGTTTGCACATGAATTCTTTCGTTGCATTGGTTATTTATTGTTTTATTGTTTGCGTTTACTGTCGGCAGTAGCAGTTGTACAATGTACATTGCTCTACTAGTGCTTGTCATGCTTGAATTGATACCTTCTTTGTGTCTATCTGCATTTAAATTTTAACTTTCTCTGCTTGATAGTGCACTTGAGAATTTTTATTCACTTAAAAATTTTGTTGTCTCATTCAACAATTCTTCGAATACGGAACAATGCCTTCTTTCTACAGTGAATTCCCACTATAGTGAACGAATTTAGGAAGTATCTTTGTCTATAATGGACAGGCTTCACAGTTCCCCTGCAGTATGTTATTATAAAACGAATTCTGTTAGTGACAGAATAAATAATAAATGAATAAGTAATGACCGAATAAATATTGAATGAATGCTTTGTGTCTCTTGAAGTCATCTGTGATGAAATTTTTCTGTGTTTTCATTGTGTGTTAATCCTATAATCAAGCTGGTCCTGTTATTATGATCACAGTTGTTGGGCTAGCCATTGCCCTCATCTGCTTGGATTTCATGTTGGCATGCTGCAGAATGCATTAACCCTTTGGTCCCGTAATTGATATCTCTGCTTCATAACATATTGGTTATACAGATTGCTGAAGTCAAAGGGTTGGGTTTTCTAACTTATTTTCAAGTAACTATTCGGTTCATCGTGGGTTTTCCATTGCTTCTTTTTTTAGCTGAATATACAGTAATATAATCAAGACGCAGCTGAAACACATACATACCACCTGTTAAGATGAGCCATCACGATCATCACAACCACGATAGCATGGTAAGTCATAAATAGTCATCGCTTCGAGTCACGGGATAATTGCCGTTTTATTTTTGAAATTGAATTTCTGTAGTTTCAACATTTTCTCCAGTAATCATTGGCCATAATTCTTAGCTGATTGGATCATTATGTACAGTGTCATTAGTAGTGCAATTTATGATGATTGTGGCACAGGTAGGTAGCTTAGTTATATTATTATTATTATTATTATTATTATTGTAATGTAATGTAACAAAATATTTGTATAGCGCCTCTTCTGAAGAATCACTCAGAAGCGCTCCCACAGCAAATTACTGTATATTGACAAAGAGATAAGTTTTAAGTCGTTTCAAAAAGAGGGCCATAGAATTAGGAGTTGCTAAGCCACGCATACTGGCGTCAAGAGCATTCCAAAGGATAGGGCCAACTGATTCAAAACCTCGCTTCAGGAACATGGAAGTTCGTGCTTGGGGCACACTGAGAAGACCATTGGTTGTGGACCGAAGACATGGCCGACCAGGGATAGAGCTAAGAGGATGGAGTAGCTCTGAAAGGTAAGATGGAGTGGCACCATAAAGAGAGTGCAACCACTTTCAAAACACATGAAATTCAAGGATAAGGCAGTCAGTGTAGAGCAGAGACATATATTCACTAATATAATCACTTCTTGTGACACTAGCAATCACTCTGGTTGCCGAACGAAGAACCATCTGGAGTTTATCAAGTCGCACCGATGGAAGACCAGCAAAAAGTGAACCTCGAGTACCAAACCAGATGAGCTGAGTTTTAGCTGGATTAAGTACGGTAAAAGACAATTTGAGTGCATCCATGAACGAAGCAAGTCAGAGGCTTCGACAAAGTCACGAGTGATCTGCAGTGCACTAGTGGGGCTGGAATGTGAATACGCCTGAATATCATCAGCGTACATATGTGTTTTAAAATTATAAGGAGCAAACAGGCGTGCAACATCAGCAGTATATAGTATATACAGAAGCGATTTAAGGGCTGAACCCTGAGGGACTCCACAAGTGACTGGCACTTCACGGGAGTAGGTAGAACCAAGCGATGCAATCATGCGGCGGATAGGATTTCAACCAGGCCAGAGGAACACCAGAGACACCAAATGAGATAGAGAGGCGCTGTAGAAGAATATCGTGGTCAACTGTGTCAAAAGCAGCACTGACATCAAATAGGGCAAGAAGAGTGACTTCTGACCGATTGATGGCCCTATAGAGATCTGATAGAAGATGCAAGAGAAGCGTTTCAGTGGAGTGTGAGGCACGGAAATCAGACTGGTATTTCGGCATATTACATGAAGATGAGAAATATCTACTATTATTATCATAAACTACTGAACCATGTATACTGTATAGCTTAGTTATATTATTGTTATTATTATTATTATTATTATTATTATTATTATTATTATTATTATTATTATTATTATTATTATTGTTATTGTTATTATTATTGTTATTGTTATTATTACATGAAGATGAGAAATATCTATTACTTGATTGCCTAAAGACACTAAAATAGTTGATCTTATGAAGGAAGATCAGTACGACAGTGTAGACTGTCTTAGTGATGTTTCTTATGAGCAAAATAAGTTTGACTTTGTAAAATATTAAAACAATTTGTTAATGTTTGTGTTCACTTTTAGGCTAGGTGTATCTAGACCTCTTTAGCATTGTGCAATAAAATAGCTTTATTATAATTTACTGCCAAATATGACTGACCCATTTATTTTAGGCAAAAAAATAGGCACTTGCATTCTGACCCAATACTCTTGGGAGCTGAGGAGGGAAAGGTGGTGTTCAGGTCACACCAGTTGGCACATTTAAAATGAAATCAGTTTTTCTGCAGTCAGCTTTGATACTTTGAAACAATGTAGCCAAATCTAGGCTAGATTTTTAAAGTCAAGGCATGTCTGGCCTTGATTCTTATCGGATCATGTAGACAGAAGTGGGCAAACTTTTTCCTTGAAGGGCCGCATGAGATCCAAATCTACATTAGACGGCCGCACATACAGAGAGCCAGAATGTTTATGATATATATATATATATATATCATATATATCATATATATATATTGAGTTTCGTATGTTGAGAGTGGTTGCACTCTCTCTTTATGGTGCCACTCCATCTTACCTTACAGAGCTACTCCATCCCCTTAGCTCTATCCCTGGTCGGCCATGTCTTCGGTCCACAACTAATGGTCTTCTCAGTGTGCCCCAAGCACGAACTTCCATGTTCCTGAAGAGAGGTTTTGAATCAGTTGGCCCTATCCTTTGGAATGCTCTTGACGCCAGTATGCGTGGCTTAGCAACTCCTAATTCTATGGCCCTCTTTTTGAAACGACTTAAAACTTATCTCTTTGTTAATATACAGTAATTTGCTGTGGAAGCGCTTCTGAGTGATCTTTCAGAAGAGGCGCTATACAAATATCTTGTTACATTACATTACATTACATTACATACATATATCTTACATATATCTGACATATATCATCATCATAGGCAACTTTTCTAATAATTTATTTAGTCAATATCAAAGTCTATATATTGATGATGATTATAATGATGATTGATTGATTGATTGATGATGATGATGATGATGATGATGATGATGATGATGATGATGTTGATGGTGGTGGTGGTGGTGGTGACGATGATGACGATGATGAAGATGATGAAGATATCAGAGTAGCATTATTATATTAAATATTTGTTGCTCAAATATCAAATATTTAATAACCATTTTTAATATTTTAAAATAAAGTGCCATGTTTGAAACATGGTGCTTTATTTTAAAATCTTAAAAATGGTTATTAAATATTTGAAATTATTTGATAGAAACATGACGTTTCTATAAAATAATTTCTAATTATCCGACTTTCTGCCGCTTGTATGCATATTTCTAAATGATCTTGTGGGCCGCATGGAGTCCGGTGGCGGACCACACACGGCCCGTGGGCCGTAGTTTACCCGCCCCTGGTGTATGAGCACTTGTTAAAATTACGGTAATTGCTCTGATAAGAGACAAGAGCATGGTGTCATATGAAGTCTGTGTTAAATGTACCCATGACAATCTTAAGCAATATTGGCAAATAATGACTTGATATTTGTTTCATGTTTTTATAGAGGAGTTAATCAGAGAGGCGATGGAGGGGACAAGAGAAGGGGTGAGCGTAGGAGGAAGAATAATGCCAGCTCTGGGATTTTCTGACGATCAGGCAATGATAGCTAACAATGAAAAAACTTACAAAAATCATGGATAGACTAACTCAAGTATATAAGAGGAGTATGGTATGCGAATAAATACAAAGAAAACGAAAACGATGATCATCAGTAAGAAAGAAGTGAAGATCATGATTTATGGAGAAAGAATAGAACAAGTCCAGAAATTCTGCTACCTGGGGAGTCTCATAACGGAAGATGCAAGATGCAAGGAGGAAGTGAAAAGAAGAATAGCGATGGGGAAAGAGGCATTCTATCAAAGAAAACAACTGATGAGAGGAGGACTAGACAGAAACTTGAAGAAAAGACTTATCAAAACACTGATATGGAGCGTGACACTTTATGGATCGGAAACATGGACTCTAAGAAAAGAGGAAATAACAAGACTAGAGGCCTTTGAAATGTGGATATGGAGAAAAATGGAGAAGATCAGCTGGACAGAACATAAGACAAACAAGGAAGTGCTGAAACAGGTGGAGGAAAAGAAAGAGATGATCAAAGACAAAAGACCTGGATGGGACATATAATGAGAGGAGACTCACTCCTAAGGGAAATAATAGAAGGACAACTAGAGGGGAAAAGACCGAAGGAAGACCACGAGAGATGCTACTTGACTGGATGATGGAAAAGGACTATAAAGGCTTAAAGGAGAAAGCTATGAACAGGAATGAATGGCAAAATTGGAATACAAAACCTGCCTAAGGGCAGAATACTACGAAGAAGATTTGTTTCATGGTTATACTTTGGTTACAAGTTACGAGTAATAAATTCATTTTATTACGCATGGCTTCACTGTTATTTTGAAATTTGCATAGGCTATTTCTTTCATATATGTGTGGTGGTGGTGGTGGTGGTGGTGGTGGTGGTGGTGTGTGTGTGTGTGCACGACAATGGATTTTGGATGTCAAATTTTTTATGTTATAACTGCATGCGATCATCAAACCCCCCACTAGATGAGATCAGCCTTCTCTGGTGAAAAAGATCTAGTTGTAGTTCAATGCTCCTATGTATGTTGGGAAAGTTGAATTTTGCCTGTAGTGCAGTTCATGTGCTTAATTATTATAAATCCTGAAACTTATAAGGAACCCATTTAATGGGAATTCATTGGAGGGGTGTTTATGTTAGACTGTACAAATAGAGTGGACGACTCCCCACTGCAGATTACTTTTTTACATATCTGTTTTAGCAGTTCCAATAGCAGTTTTGCATATCTGTTTTAGCAGTTCCTGCGGAAACTCAAAACATTCTTTTTTCAAAAATCATTTTGTAAGGGTGTTTTCATAGAGTGTGGATAAAAAGGAACTATATAAATGAAACATAGAGTTAAAGGAGGGGGGCGTCATCTTATGGAAGGAAGTAGTAGTGTTTCCGGTCGTATTGGAGCAATAAATGGACTCCGTGATATATATTAAAATTTGTATATATGTGACATTGGTGTTGAGTTTAAGATTTGAGAGTGATTATTCGCGCTCGGAGCGCGAATAAAATACATACCGAGCGCGAATAACTATTCAGAGCAATTCGCGCTCCGAGCGCGAATATCACCGACCGCTTGCATTACAGTATCATAGGGTTAGGGTTAGGTGTAGGTTTTTGCTGAGGGTAATGACTGACCCATTGTCCATTGACAGCGCGGCTGTCCGTTGGTAGCGGATAACCGATAAGTACCTTAATCTCTTCCTCTTTGTTTCCGAGCGCGAATAACTATTCAGAGCAATTCGCGCTCCGAGTGCGAATAATGGCAGCCTTAAGATTTAATGAAGAAAAGGGGAACGGTAAGCGGGGGAGGCGCTTACATTTGGTGTCAGCTTTGATACTTTTATGGGAGTTGGTGTAGGACTTCCGTGAGGATTTGCGGTCAAGTCAAGGGCAAGGACGTTGTTGCCACGTGGCGTGCATTTATTAGGCGTCTATACATTCAGAGTAGTCATGGCGTTGGTTATTGTGCACAGTAGAAACGTCGAGGCTTCGTTTTGAGAGTAAGTTGTGTCGGACTTATGCCGTTGAGGATTCGTTTTGAGAGTAAGTTGCGTCGAAGTTGTTCTTGATATCTTGATGTGGATTCTGTCTTGCTGGGTGTTCGACGGGAACGTTGCTTCCTGTGTTCTTGCTGGGCGTTCGACGGGAACGCTGCCTCCTGTGTCTGGCTGAGGGTGCAACTGGAACGCTGCCTCGAGTTGTCCGGAGCGTTTGACGGTGACGCCGTTTCGTGTCGGGCAGAGTGTTTGACGGTGACGCCGCTTTGGGAGCCTTTTGCTGGAGTGTCCGTTGGGGACGCTGATTCGTGCCTTTCGGAGCGTTCGTCAAGGACGTTGCCTTGGTACTTTCCGGAGCATTCGACGGAGACGTTGCTTTGGGATTGTCGGAGTGTCTTTGTAACAGGGTCGTTGGGCTGGCGGAAAAGTCGATCAGAATTCTTCAATGGTTAAGGTGGTAAGCAGAGGAGACTGTCGTATCATTAGATGAGCTAATGAACATTCTTTCCATTCCATAAAAGAATACCTACGTGCTTTGCTGAACGGTCATTAGTCAATTTGTAATAGACTAGTTGTCTACTATTTAAATATTATCATAGTTGTTCATTTTATGTTTTGGGCATTTATATAAGAAAGTGTTGTTATTGCATTTGTATGTAACACTGTGTGTGGTTTGATATTTTATGATTGAGATTTTGAGTGATTTATTGAGTGTTGCATTAAGTCAATTGTTAACATGGACCAGTTATCTGAAAATCAAAAGCAAAAAAATTAAAAAATCCAGTAATGAACGATTGCAGAAAATTTTAATTAAATTTGATTTGGATATAGAGCATATTCATCAGATGTCAAGGAGTGAAAAGATGGAATATGTTGCTAGAGAATGGGTTGCTAGAGATGGTACACAAGAAGGTGAGCAATTAGAGGAAAGCTTAAGTGAAGAGGTAGAAGAAAACCCAGTAATTGTGCCTAAATCAGATATAGTGGTGTTCATGGAAATGTGGATACAAAAGGAAGAACAGAAGGAGCGAGACAGAAGAAAGTATGAAGAACAGAAAGAATTGGAGAGGAAACGGGAGGAAGAACAGAAAGAATTGGAGAGGAAACGGGAGGAAGAACAGAAAGAATTGGAGAGGAAACGGGAGGAAGAACAGAAAGAATTGGCGAGGAAACGTGAGGAGGAACAGAAAGAAGTGGTGAGGAAACAGGAAGTAGCTGAACAAAACAGGAAATGGCAGGAAATGATGCAAGCATCAGAAGAAAGATGGAGGCAAGATAGAGTTGAGCGGTTAGAATTTGAACAAAGGAAAATGTTAGAGTTGCAAAAGCAAACTGAAAAGGAAAAATCACTAGTGAGTAGAATGAAGCAAATGGGTGATGCATTGAAACATATTTTACCAGACATGCCTTTGGATTCGGTGGAAATTCCAGTATATTTTGATGAAATTGAGAAAATTTTTACAAATTGTCAGATAGAACCTGAATTTTGGGTAAAGTTTCTAATACCAAAATTAACTCCAAAAGCTAGAACAGTCATCAATCGTTTAACTTCCACTGAAATGGATTCATACGAGGTTGTGAAACGAAATATTTTGAAGGAATTTAAATTGACTCCAATGGAGTATAAACGAAAGTTTGCTAACTTGTATAAAACCAGAGATGAAACTTTTAACATTTTTGCTGCTAAGTTGAAGACATTATTTAAGTATTATGTCAATAGTAAGCAAGTTGATGGTAATTATGAGAAATTAATAGATGTGATTGTGGCTGATCGGTTGAAGGAATCTTTACAACCAGAGGTGTTACAATTTGTAATAACGAAAGAAGGAACTGATGTGTTTAATGTTTCTCAAATTGCAGACTTGGCGGATTTATATGTAAACAATAAGATTGGGCAAGGTGGCCAGGATAAAAGGAATAAATTTGATGTGGTAAATAATAATTCATCGGTGAAGCAAGGTGGATGGCAAAATAATTTTGTTACAGTACCACCAGTGAAATTTCACAAAGATTATACAAAACCTGATGTTAAATGGAATGATAAGAAAAAGTATTTTAATCCACGTAATGAAAAATTTCATGATGGTAATACTACATTTAACAAAGAGTCAACTAAGAAGTGCTATATTTGTGATTCGATTTATCATTTGGCTTCTGCATGTCCAAGAAAAAATAAGAAAGTTGTTGTAAATGCTTGTGCTGTTGATTCAGGTCATCAAATTGAAGTTGTAAACATGCCTACTGATGTCGATAATCGCATTGACGTTATTTCAGGACCAGAGGACTTGTCAAATATCTCTATGAAATGTATTGTTACTGATGATGTATGTAAACAATCAGGTAATATGGTAATGGGTTCTGTTAATAAGTTGTCAGATGTTGATGTTGAACTTAAAAGATGTACTTTGAAACATGTTGATGTCGAAATTGTTGGAAGTAATGACGAAAGGAATATTTGTGTTAGTGCTATGGTGGATTCTGGCACTGAAATGGCTATTGTCAGTAGTAAGATTGTATCAGGATTAAGTTTTCAACAAGTGGGACAAGTACATATACAAGGAGTTACTGGTTCTCCTGTTTTAGCTAAATTGATTGTGTTACCTATGCGTTTGCATGTGACAACAAATGATTTGGGAAACAGCGAAAACATTGGGAATACATTGCCAATAATGTGTGCTTTAGTTGATAATTTGGGTAATAATGAACAGTTATTATTGCATCCCGAAATTATTGCAGAGCTTGAAACAAAAACTCAAAATATTGTTAATCCGGTTATTTCTCATGTTGTAACTAGATCACAGAGTCAGAAGATGAGAGAAAATTCTAAAGAAATCATTGATGATACTGAGGCTGAAGTAGAAGAGGACGAGAGTGAACATGGAATTGGACCAATAAAAGAATATGAGGAAGAGGAAGAGGTGAGGTTAGTAGAGGCAGACAGTAAGGAGGTAGATAATTATGGAATAGAAGATTTAATGAGTGAAGGAACTGAAGAAGAGAAAGAGACACAAGGACAAAATCTGGATGAGATGGGAGAATTGAATGAAGATGAAGGTCAATCTTGCATGAGTACAACAGAGGCAAAAGCTGATGTAGAATTGTTTGCAGTACAACAAAAGGAGGATGGTTCTTTAAAAGAGTGGTGGAATTTGTCAGAAATGTCTGGGTCAAAAGATTTTGTAGTAATTGATAAATTATTATATAAAGTGTACAAAAATCTGGATAGAAAAATATATCAATTGGTATTACCTGAATGTCGAAGGCTTAAGGTGTTAGAACTTGCACACGATTCAATTTTTGGAGGCCATTTAGCCTTTCATAAAACATTTGACAGAATAAAATTGTCTTTTGTGTGGCCTAAAATGAGAAAAGATATTTACTGGCATTGTAAAACTTGTAAAAAATGTCAGTTAAGTTCTCAAGTGTTACTTAAAGATCGTGTACCTATTGAACCAATTGCACGTGAGCAAATTCCATTTCGTAAAATTAATTTAGATGTGATTGGAAGAATTGAACCACCATCTGCTGCGGGACATCGATATGTTTTATGTGCTGTAGACTATTGTACCAGATTTCCAAGTGTCATGTTGTTGAAGAGTCTGACTGCTAAGGCAGTGTGTAATGCATTGTTAACCTTATTTGTGAATGTGGGGTTCCGCCATAATCACAAGCGATTGTGGGACAAATTTTACAGCCAAATTAACCCAACGAATTTTTGAAGATGTTGGGATGTAGTCCCAGGTTTAACACCCCAGGACATCCCCAGGCCTCAGGTTTGGTTGAAAGGTGGAATAAAAGCTATAAGAGTATGATCAAGCATGTTATTGCCGACCAACCGAGACAATGGCATCATTTAATTCCATTTGTGGTATGGGCTTTAAGGGAAGTTCCAAATGCTACTACTGGAGTGGCCCCATATCAGTTAGTGTATGGAACAGTCCCGAGGGGCCCTTTGACCTTATTAAAGGAAGTGTGGGCAAATGAAGTTAATTTACCAACAACTTTGGGGATGGAGCCCATAACTTATTTGCAACAATTGAAGAAAAGGATGAGTCAAGCATTAAATTATGCTGATGTACAGGCATTACATCAACAGAAGGCATATGCTGATCAGCATAATAAAAGGGCTGTTGAAAAATCATTTGAGCCTGGAGAATTTGTTATTGTGTTGTATCCAACTTCAACCAATAAGTTATTATCTCGTTGGCATGGACCTTGTCAAGTGTTACAGCGAAAATCGAAACATTCATATTTAATTGACATGAACAATCAAGGTCATAGAATTGTGCATGCGAACAAATTGAAAAAGTATTATGTTCGTGGTATGAATTGTATTGCTTTGTTAGATGACGATGAAAATTTTGGTGAAGTGATTGAACAACCGTTACTTATTAATGATTCTGAACCTTTGAAAATTGCATGGGAGCAAATAAGTCATTTAAATGATAATCAACGAGAGAATTGTTGCAGTTACTAGAAGAATTTGTTGACAGGTTTAGTAATAAGGCTGGATTATGTAAAGTGGTGAAACATGAGATTAATTTGTCAAATGATTTTGTACCAAAACAATTTCAAGCATATAGAGTTCCATTAATATACAGACAAGATGTAGAAAAACAAATAACTCAGCTGTTAAAGGACCAAATTATAAGGCCTTCTAATAGTGCAATGGCTAGTCCATTGGTGATTGTGAAAAAAAAATCTGGTGACTTACGATTGGCATGTGATTTCAGATATATTAATAAACATACTGTACAAAATTATTATCCGATGCCATTGATGGCGGATGTATTAAATAAAGTGGCTAAAAAGCGAAATATATATCTGTATTTGACTGTCGAATGCGTATTGGTCTTGCGAGTAAAAAGAGTCTGATAAGTGGAAAACATGTTTCATTTCGCATGTTGGAACTTTTGAATGGAATCGCGTACCATTTGGTATGGTCGACTCTGGTCGAACATTTGTGAAAGCTATTGACATTGTATTAAGACCTATAAAATCATTTTGTGAGCCATATGTTGATGATATTGCAGTTCACTCTGATGCATGGGAAAACCATTTAAATCATATTAGACAGTTTTTGCAAACTATGAGAGAACACAATTTAACTCTGAACTTAAATAAATGTGAATTTGGAAAGAAAGAAATCAAGTTTATTGGACATATTGTGGGATCAGGAAATATTAAAATGGATTTGGAAAAAATTGAAGCCATTAAAAACTTGAAGAGACCAGCAAATAAAAAAGAGGTGAAGCAGTTATTAGGTTTTTTTGGATTTTATCGTGTATTCGTGTGTAATTTTGCAGAAATTGCTAAGAGTTTGACTGATTTGACTAAGAAAGATAAACCTTATAATGTGATGTGGTTGCCTGAACATGAAAATGCTTTTCAGTGTTTGAAGAATTTGATATGTTCTAATCAAGTTTTGGTTAATTTTCAGATTGGTCGGGTAACTAATGTATATTGTGACAGCAGTGATTATGCATGTGGAGCTGTTTTAACTCAAGTAACTGAAGACAATACTGAAAGGCCTGTTGCCTTTATCAGTTGTAAACTGACAGAGACACAGCGTAATTGGGCTGCGATCGAAAAAGAAGCATATTCAGTAATATGGGCTTTAAATAAATTTAAAATTTGGGTACTGGGACACCATACAACAGTATTTACAGACCATAACCCTTTAATATATGTACTGAATAATAAATCTAAGTCAACTAAATTAATGAGGTGGTGTTTAGCCCTACAAAGTTTTGATATTGAATTAAAATACAAGAAAGGTTCTTTAAATTTGGTTGCAGATACGCTGTCTCGTATGTCAGTAGAGAATAGTGATATATTGGTAAATGCATAGTTATTAGTATAAGTATTTTTTGATTTATGTTATCTATAGAGGTACCAGTTGTACCACTATGTATGTATGACTAGCAGTTGTGGTCAGAATTTTGTTATTGTAACATAAATGATGTATTGTATATAATGTAGATAACATAAGATGATTTGACAACAAAAGTTTACAAATTATTATTAAGCTTTATGTAAATAAACCATAATTTGTAAACTCAAAAAGGAAAAACATGTAAGGGTGTTTTCATAGAGTGTGGATAAAAAGGAACTATATAAATGAAACATAGAGTTAAAGGAGGGGGGCGTCATCTTATGGAAGGAAGTAGTAGTGTTTCCGGTCGTATTGGAGCAATAAATGGACTCCGTGATATATATTAAAATTTGTATATATGTGACATTGGTGTTGAGTTTAAGATTTAATGAAGAAAAGGGGAACGGTAAGCGGGGGAGGCGCTTACACATTTGGACTGTAAAGCGCTTTTGATTTTGAACTTTATTCATTTGTACTGCTCTATATAAGTTTGCATATATAATAATAATAATAATAATAATAATAATAATAATAATAATAATAAATATTAATATTAATAATAATAATAATAATTTAGCAACACCACTTGGATGTAAACTGCTGTGGAGCATTGACCTAGTGCATTAGTATTTGCTTGATAGATGATACCGGTAGTGTATTATTTTTATTCCCTTGACTTTCTACTTTTTAAAACTATAATTGCTGACACTATGCAGCATATAGGTTTTAAATATCCAGTTGTTTACATGGTTTTTACATTGGAAAATATATTGTCTAAATTTTGTGATTTTGCACATAGAACTCGGTGTATTGTGCCAGAATTTGCCTATGGGGTTTAGAAATCTCGATGTATTTTGGTGGGGGGGAAAAAGACACAATAATTGTCAAGAAATTGGATATCCATTATATAGCACGTATTTGTGGTGCAATGTCGCATTCCTGTTTCTAGTCAGAGTTTGTTCAAGATTTTGCTCTCACTTAATAAAGACTTTAATTTTTGCCGTGAACTCTCAGAGTGACAAAATGTGAGGGAGCAGATGAATGGAGTGTTTTTTCTCCAAAGGAAGGGTCAATTGTCTCTGGGTCAGTGGTTCTTGACCGGGAGTACTTGTATTGTACCCCTTGGGGTACTTGAGGGACGTTGTGAGGGTACACAGAATGATCCGGAAATAAAGCCTGTTTTAAATACTTTTGCTAGAATGTACGCTTTAGAAATGTTTGTAATGCGGTAAATTAGGGCCGATCTGATATTTTCAACTACGTTAGTACAAAAAAACACTGGACTTGTCTTGCAGCTAACGCGAGTGTGATTTAGCCGATTTCTTTGGGAAATGTCAGATGAGAACAACAGATGGCTTCAAGTGAAGGCATTTTTGCATACAATACAGTGCAGCACAACCATATTTTTAGGTCCATGGACTGCACTTCTAAGGTAACCCTAACTCTAAGGTAACCCTAGCCACAACATTATATATATATATATATATATATATATATATATATATATATATATATATATATATATATATATATATATATAGTGTTCTGTTTATTTCAGCATGGTTCAAGCATTACAACAGCCGATCCTCATGCTGGGCATGATTCTATGGATCATTCATCTATGGATCATTCATCTATGGACCATTCATCTATGGACCATGGAATGAAGGTAACTGAAGAGAACATGTCATATTTCTTGAAAAGTGAAAATTCTGGCTCAGGCACTTAATTATGTTTCGAATGTAAACGATTTGTATAAATTTTGAGCAGATGTTTTTGTTTATTTTCTTGATTAATTGTTGGTCAACTTGTTTTGGCCAGTAAAACCTGGTCCACAGCTGTTTTCTAATTGCTGAAGTGCCTGATACTGGTACAAAGGCTGATGATAAATGCATGTCAGATATATATATATATATATATATATATATATATATATATATATATATATATGTGTGTGTGTGTGTGTGTTTGTGTGTTTGTGTGTGTGTTTTATTTCTATGCTGTAATTTATGACATGGCTAAAAATTCAGTTAGTGAATGTTATGTAGTATTTGTATAGCGCCTTTTGTATTTTAACTCGGAGGTTCTCCTGGCTTTGGAGTCACAAGATAAAACAGCAAGACATTAGCATTCGCCACGATGATCATGGTGGAAGACACTGAGTACCCGTAAACATCCTCGATATCAGAAGGATCAGAGGAGTGAGGCAGGTCAGTAATGTCAGACAGCACCTGGCCTCAAAGTGCTGCAGAGACAAGAACTTTAGCCACAAGACAAGCCATACAGCATTATTTAGAACAGATTTTCTGGGTAGAGAGCACACTTTTTGGCAGGCTAAGATAATGTGGACTGCACTGCAACTACATGTAACCTATTAGTAGACAGACAAAGCGAAGAGCCAGTTACCCTAATTTTCCTAAGTTGGTGAAAGAAGGATTGAGAGCGTAAATACCATGGTTCTTGACACAGTTTGAGAAAGTTGGATTAGGAAAGAGACCAGTGAGTCATAATCAACTTTAGAGTTCAGGTGTTTAGTGCAAAGCCAGATTAGTTGAGTTTTGCCAGCATTTAAGCTAAGTCTGTTGGAGAACATCCAATCCAGACGATTGGGAATTACTGTAGATTGTTAACTGATTTAGTGAGGTGCTTAAATGAGAAATATGAGTGCAGTTGTAGGTAAATTTGAATATCATCTGAATTTAATAAAACGGATTCAATTGGAAGCTTTGACGATGAAGAAGAGAAATCACAGTATTCAGTGGCATAACCCGGATTCGAGAATGGGGGGGGGGGCACCTCAACATTTTCCGGACAAAATGTCTTGACAAGCAAAGAAATCGTTTGTTGTCTTTAAGGCTTTAAGTCTGGTGTCTGGTGCGTTCTACTTGATCTCTTACTACCCTACCCCCAACTACTCACTGATTTTGGATGAATCTCACAACCAGTCCTGACCCAAATATGAGGTCCGGCCCCCTGTGACTACGCCAATGGTATATTATTACAGATTGACAAGTGATGTCACGTTGTGTTGCATATATTTCTGATTCTCACCTTAGCTTTATTGCTTTGTATTTTAAAATTTCAGATGTACTTCCATGCCAGTAATGAAGCCACAATACTTTTCTACTCGTGGACCACAACAACTGCAGCTGGCAAGATATTCTGTTGTTATTTTACTAAGCAAAACAGAAATTTGTGATAGCTGATGAAATGGAGGTAATAGAAATAGAACTAAGTGCATGTAGCTACTGCAGTTATGATGTTTCAGAGTTAAATGCCCAGAAAAGCCAAAATTTTGGTATCTGAAAGTATTTTGTAATTTCACTAATTTTGATTAAAACTTCTCTACACAAATGTATTTTTGTACCTGTACATATAAAAGCATTCTGTTAACTTTGTTTTTTGTGTTTTTAGGTGATTAGAGATTTTCTCATAATCTTTGCTTACAGACGGTCATTAGTGTATATGTTCTTTCAACAACGTTGCCATTTACTGATTTTACTTTTTTATACTTTTTCTGTTTTTGTTTGTTCTTAAGAGCAGTTTATTTGTTTTCATTTTACAGGGATGTTTGGTTCCTGCATGGCAGTAATGATCCTATCACTTTTGTACGAAGGTCTGAAGGTTTTGCGAGATCGCTTATTGAGCAAGGCAGAAATTAAGAGAACAAAATTTTACAAGAACAAAGCTATTCCTCTGGCAACCGTTGACAACCATTGTGAAGCTGACGAGACTAAAGTGAAGTCTTATGGGTACGTAATTATTTATGATGTGTTCTGCTCGTGTATATTGTTTAAAAATTTTACGTGTTGTGGATGGGTTACATTCATATCATCATCATCATCATTGTCATGAGTGGCGGTTCCACGTGGCGGATGAGTGGGGATGCATCCCCCACTGGACTTTTTTTGCTTGTGAAATCTAGTTTTGGGTAAAAGTCTGGTAAAACTACGGGGAAAACTGCGGATGACCTTTTCTTTGCTCGCCAACCTATTTTTCGGTAAAAGTGTAGTAAAATTAGGGGAAAAATTCCCCGTTGTCAGTCTTTTTCGACAAAGTTTATTGCTTTTTTCCTTCTCTTTTCATCCCCCTACCAACGTCCTATGAATTCATTTCATCCTCCTCCACCAAGAAATCCTGGAACTGCCATTGATCATCATCACCATGATGCTTCATAGTCCATAAGGACCATCAAAGCCAACTGTGGGGAAGTGCTTGTCCACGGCGGCCCTTTCCTTTTTTGGGCATGTGTATCGCAGTTGGGCGATTACTCCAGTCCATTCAAGAATATTGTCGATCCATTTTCTCTTTGGTCTTCCTCTTTCATATGCTTGACCGTAATGAACAGTACTCAAAAATCATTGAACAGTGCAGTAATTAGAATTGAGCCACATTAGAACAGATGTTAGGTTAAGTTGATTTTATGTCAAGGTGTAGCTTATTTTCTGCAGCTTTTGGAGTAAGTACACTTTGTTAGTTTAGAGACGATATTTCATCGAAGAGGTTTCTATTTCAGATGACATCTGAAGTTGTCTTTCTGTAATGGTATTGGCAATGCTGAACGTATTTTTAATGTTCCTACACTCGGTTTTAAAGTTGTTGTAAATTGGTTTTGCCGTTAGTTAATAAAAATGTCGTTGTTTGTTGAGCTAATGTGTCAGTTGTTTTTGTTAATTTCAGTATGGTGATGTTTAGCAAGGATCATTTCTTTCAAACGCTGCTTCACATAATTCAAATCGGAGTTAGTTATCTCCTGATGCTCATATTCATGACATACAATGTTTGGCTGTGCTTAGCTGTAATCGCAGGAGCTGCACTTGGCTATTTCTTATTCGGTTGGATGAAGACTCGTTTAGTTCATGCGGACGAATACTGTCACTGAGAAACTGCATTTTCTTATTAATGGGAACTGGTTTATTAACATATTTTAAACTAAGATATATATACAGAAAAAGCATCATCTAAAAATTCTATGCCATTGCAGCAGTGAAACTTACAGTAATTAAATATTTCTGATTTGATGCTTGTCCGAGTTTGAATGTGACTGTTTAGTGTTGTTCCAGTGCCGTGAGGTGTAGGATTGTGAAATTAGTCACTGACCGGTAGTGACTGTGATGAATAACTTGTGAATAATGTGTTGGAGCTGGTTTAGCATTACACTGTACACTTGACCATTTTTAGAGGCGCAAATTTAATACCGGTACTTGAAAAAAAGACGAGTTCTTTCAGTTTTTATACAAGATCTTGTTTTAGTCAAGACTGCCAGTTACAAACAGGTGCTGCGGTCTTTAGTTACCTACACAAATCATGTCGGCAGTTTTGTAAATCTATTCGGCATAGCTTCTCTGACTTGATCTTAGCCATTAGCATTAGCTTTCTTAACCCCTTAACCGTGTATTTAACTGTAACTCAATGTAAAATGAACGGATATATCCGGGGTCCCCAGTTAAAGGGTTAAAGCCATTGATTTTCTTTTATCTTTAACACATATTGTAATACCGCTAATCTAATTATCTGGTATGGAAATACTGCCAACAGTGCTATCTGGGTGCTAGAACAAAATGTCATGGGGACAAAATGTCATCCTAACCCTAAACCGTGACATTTTGTCTGGCCACGAAGAGAATATCTGTTCTTTGTCTTCTGCTGTTTTGTTATGTGATTCGATGTTGCAGTGAATATTGTGCTTGCCATGGTATAACTGTTTTTTTGGGTTTCTGTCTTTAAAGCCATCTTCATTTTCTGTCTTTAAAGCCATGTTGTTGTCTATCAAATATTGGCATTTTATTACCTAATGTACTGAACTAGAATTGTGAATGAATTCAGGAACAACATAAACATTTCTGCTTCAATTTACATTGCATTCTGTTGAAAACTTTCTCAACTATATTACTTACTATTGTGATTAATATTTTTGTGGAAAAAGTTAGAAATTGTTCTAACAAACTATTTTGCTAAAGAACATGGTGAACTAGGAAATTTTTAATTGGCTGTAATGTTCATAATTTTAGAACACGGTATCTATTACTTTATAACGCTTGGAATTAGAGAATTCAACGCATTACTATTGTAGAGTTCTTCATTTTATCACTAACAATCAGGACTTGTCAGCAACTTTTTTTGGTTAACTACAGTAGAATCCTGCTATATTGAAGCTCAAGGGACCGTGATAAATACTTCGATATTAAACAAGTTCGATATATTTGGATCCTACTGTACTAGCATGCATATGCATAAAACCTCCATTCCATTATTTCAGAATACTATTATACTCATTGAGACATACTGTTACACCCTTCTGTTGTTAGTTTTAAGCTTTAATGAACAGAGTTTAGTTGTAAGAAAGTTTTGGCATCAATAGGCCCATACATACATATGCGTGTAAGTACATTTATATTCACACAAGAACATTCTTGTTGGTGGCTTTGCCAGGCCCCTTCAGAGGCTGAAGGAGGCCTGGGCCAGTTGGAATTTTGAGGCCTCTCCTAGCCTTCCCAAAAATTAAAATTTAGACAAGCAAAAAAGGTAATCACCAATTTTGAGGACCGCAGGGTACCTTTCTAGCTTTCCCAAATCCCAAAATTGTCGACAAGCAAAAAAGGTCATCACCAAATTTTTTGACCCCTCCTAGTAGTAGCTATCTAGCTTTCTAGCTTTCGAAAAATTCTAGACAAGCTAGGAAAAAAAGGGAGGCCCCCAACAGATGGAGGCCTGGGCCAAATGGCCCCCCTCTGAATGGGTCTGATTATTGCTATAATACAGGTAGCAGCAAAAAAGATGGCTGCAATAATATAGTAAACAACTAAAAATCAGTGTTATGAACTGCCTCAACACTCCAGTGGAAAGCAGTAAAACACTAGTTTCTAATACAGTAACTTCATGTGTTTTGTTGAAAACCTATCTCATGTGACAGGTGTAAAATTAACAAAATAACTTAACTAATCGATGCACCACTTCAAGATATGGTCCATGCAAGAGATTTAAGGGTGTGCATTCATGAAAATCTATTTTACCTTTTGATCTGCACCACAGAAAGCCGTGTGCATTATACTCGTGATTTTATGGTACACTACAACTCGATGAAAAACTACCTATGCAAAATGATGTTTTAATCTAAATTTATCTTCACATTCAAAGCTGACATGAGTGTCTTTGCGTGTGGTTTAGAACTGTGAACCTTATAACATTATAAACCTCTCAAGTACTGGGTTTTGAATTTTGTTTTTCTTAGATTCAAACCAAGGAGTGTTGGGTAGACTAGACTGACCAGTGTCTTATCCAGAGTCCAGGGGAATTGACTTGGCTGGAGGGGAAGAGACACAGTTCAATGCAAACATTTCTGTCAGTGCTGATTTTTTTGGAATGGGGGAGAGATTTTCCCCCTATCAGGCATGTACAAAACACTGAGACTGACATTTTAAAATCTGCAATAAATATCAAGGTTGATACCAAATGAAGATAACAGATACCGTGGCATTAATATTCCAAATGCAATCAAAAGGCAGGTCAGAACATTATCAATACAGTTTCTCCACAGTCCACAAGCATATAACAACATATGTGAAAGCTAAACTATATTAACTTGCACTATTAATTGATGCACTTTCCAGCAAATTATCATGCATGTCCCTAATGTAAGAGACAAGTTGATCAATGTTAATCTTTCGTTTTGCACTAACTGGCAAAATCTTTGATTGATTACCGACAAACTTTTCCAGTTCTCTTAAGTTCCTTTCTGCCATCGGAAGGTCGATTTTATTTGCGACGACAACGTGCGGACGATTAGACAGGCCAGCTTCGTACTGGTCGAGTTCATAGCGCAAGTCTTCAAGCTGTTGCCACGAATTGTCCAACGAAAGGTCGATGACGAAAAGAATATTACGGCAGCGCTCTATGTGGCGCAGAAATGAAAAGCCAAGACCATAGTTGAGGTTAGCGCCTCTTAGTAGTCCAGGAATATCTGCAACTACAGTACAAGAAATGCACGTGCAAGAGATGGCATAAAACTATATGTAGATCACTGAAACATTGCTTCAGGATTGAAACATCTTCTTCACTGGAATCATAATCTGCACCCTTACAAATGGATTTGCAATTGAAACCAACATTTATTTTCAACACTAAAAAGTCAACATTAAATATTACAGGAGGGTCTATACAGACTTCTGGACTTCTGCGGTTAGTTCTACATAAGCAAGGGGACTGCATTTCTTGAAGGAAAAATTGTGACACCTTCCCTACCCTCTCACAGATAAAGCATTCATTTCTCTAAATAGGAATGCATGTTAATTATTTCCTAGAACAAATTTGAACCTTGACCCCAATTGTTAAAAAATATGTAATAATGTTAGAAACTTGGCAAGAAGATTACTTCCAGCAAAGGTCATGATACTACTATAGAAGAATTATATTTTTCATACCAATATCACAAACTAACAGCCAATATTTTGCGTAATTTGTAAATATCAAAATCTGACCCTGAAATATCTAGTTTAGGCTAAAATGACAGTGACATCAACATTTACCTACTATTATGCCTTATCCCTATTTCTACCTATGCATCAAAAATGAAATAGATTTATATAACAGTTCTTGATTGATCAAAGTTTTCACACACATGCATGCACACACATGCTCCCACTGACTATCATAGTAATGACCCACAGACAGAAAAATTAGAATTATTATCTCACCTGCAACTTGCTCATAGTCATCATATTCTATAATGCCCAGGTGTGGATAAAGAGTTGTAAATGGATACGAGGCAACCTTTGGCGTCGCCCGTGAAATCGCACGCAGAAGACTCGACTTTCCAGCATTCGGAAAACCAACCTGGATACGATAACTCACAGAACTTACATCCGTCAAACAATAAGTCAATTTACAATAAAGGAATTTTAGTAAATCAAATTCACTGATATCCAAGACTGCTAATGATTAGACTGCAAGTCATGTCCCTGCTTTTCTGAAGCAAAACCATTTGAATGTGATGGACACTGTACAAAATATACCAAAAATAAGAATAGGCATTAAAAGTGGTGTCATAAATTGCAAATAAATGTAAATTTAACTTAATACTTCTTTGTCATTGTCTAAAACTAACTCAATGCTATGATTCCACAACAGTTTGAAGACTATCACAACATCAACTGCTAGGAATGTCAGTGCACCATACACAATAGTCAACCTACTCAAGCCAATAATTATATCAAGTGCCTCATGCTTAAATCATATAGATCTTTTCTAGCGTACAATCCATCAAAACATAATACAACACAGAACACTGTATAAATACAAATGGAAATTATTTTGAGAATAACTCTTGTGAATTCCAAATGATTTGAATTTTTTAAAATTTACATCTGAAATCATGTCACTCAAAATATTCAAAATCCAATTCCATGTTATAGACCTTTCTTTTAAAGTTGAATGACAGACTGCCTCACAGACGACTTAAAATTCCAGCCACAACAATCAGATTAAATCTGAATGCCTACCATGCCAAAATGTGCAATGACCCGAAGTTCAGCATAGAGCACCCTGTCTTCCCCCACACCTCCCTCTTCGTATGTAGTAGGTGCTCGGTTTTCATTCGAAAGAAAGAAGTAGTTGCCCTTTCCACCTGCACCACCACGGGCAGCTATGAAAAAGTCTTTCTGCTTAGCAAGGTCGGCCACAACCTGACTTGATGAGTCTCGAAAGAAGGTACCAATAGGCACCTAAATAAATAGAATGAGGACCCAGTAGACACCTCAGCAAACAGATTTCGAGCACAAAACTGCTGCAAATTCCAATCCACATGCATCAGTTGCAAGCATTATTATTATTATTATTATTATTATTATTATTATTATTATTATTATTATTATTATTATTATTACTATTACTATTATTACTATTAGTATTATTATTACATGGTTGTTAACGCACATTGTCATTCAATAAGTGAAGAATCATAAGTGCGAGGTAAGTCACATGACCTAAACAGTGTAGGCCAAACTGCAGAGTACAGTTTTCAGTCAGCGTTTAGAAACAATCAGCGAAACAGTTAAGTCCGAGGTTATAGATTTTGGTAGATTGTTCCAAACAGACTAGATTAGAAGCTTAAAGGAATTCAACATTATCTATTTAACTCAGAGTTATAAAATAACTTCTTTGACAATTAAAATGAAAATATTATATAAGAGGCAGTTCAAAGATTGTCATTCTGCTGTATGCTGCAACTCTCTTTTTTTGGCTGGGCCAATCATTATGCTACAACCCATAGAATATAGGAAATTCGTCTTGGGCCCAGCAGATAGCTATATTTGGGATGTAGTAATATACCCAAGGCACTGACTGTGTTAATAATGCAACAGTTGAAAGATCTCTGGCATAATTTCATCGAATATACATCAAGTATCACATTACAATAAATGACTTAAAATAGTCTGTAGATGACAGCAGAACAGAGAGCTAAAAAGCTAGCACTTATGTAATGAGAATATAAAAATAGAAATTTTATGGATGACTACAGAAATGTATCAAATACAACTAAAATAAGGATTGCCTTCAAAGGAGTAATCTTAAAAATAACCATTACATCAAGTCAAGGATATTTCTAGGATTGTGAATTTGGAGGGGGGTGTCAACCTCAAATGGGGGTCTCAAATTGGGGGTGTCCAGAGCTAATTAGTATGCATTTTATATGCATACCATTGTCACATTACCAAATTGGAGGGTGTCAACCTCAAATTGGGGGGGGGGGGGTGTTGGGGCATGTTAGGGGATGTAAAAGTAACCATTACATCATGTCATGGCAACACTGTCTCAACATATTATGATCTTAGCTGCTTTAAATGTTTTGGAAAAGTAAGAATTTTCATACTGCAATGCACTTGTAAGTTTAAATGGATTTTAGGTTATAGAGTATAAATGAATTTTGCAAAAAATGGAGGATAAGATGCAATGAGACTTTTTGTCTCTGATATAGGATAGTCTGTAGATGAAAGCAGAAGGTATTTCATAGGAGGTTGATGTTTACTCTAAATATACTAAAATTATACTAAAATTACATAATTGAAAACAGACAACAATAACAAATTTCTCGAACCATCTTCAAAATGTAATAATAACTTCTTATTACATTACTGTTTTGGAACTATATGAAAGAAATCACATTATCTGCAAAACAGAAAATAAACAAAATCTCGAACAGTACCTTGATGACATTATGTTGCGCATTCTTCCCCGTACAATGCTTGCTGTGTCCTTTCTCGCCATTTTGTCCAATAAGTGTCGATGCCACTGCTGATAGGCTGCTAACACCAGTATCAGCTGAATAAAAGTAACATCCATATTTCATTATAATGCCAAATGTCACCCAATAGGTAGCCACACATATGTTACATGTTCCATTGAATTACTGACTGAAATGCTAACCATCTGCTGAGGTTCAACTGAAAAAAATTCACTATAAAGTTGTATAATTAAAATGGAGTTGCAATGGCATGAATGACATATATCTGAAATTTCTTCACCAATCGTAGGAAAATTCAGCATTAGAACAAATTTCTAGAAGCCTGCCTTGGATTACTGGAGCACGTAATGAAATTGCAATATGGATATTTGATCCAATTTTTTTCAAATATGAATAAAAGTAATTTGGTTCAATGTTAGACATAAGAAGGGTCACCCAAGAGAAACTTAATATCATGCATTGGCAAAATACTAAGAGATTTCTCTAACTAGACAGGAGATTTTCAAGACCACTGATTATAATAAAACAATCTTACTCCAAGTTGTCCAATTCATACCACTAGTTGTCAAGCAAAATATTATAAAATAAATAAAGCCAAAAAGACACGTGATACACTTCAAATATTACCTTCAAATATTACATGACCGCCATGGCCACCGTCTCCACCATCGGGGCCGGCCCATTCGTTTCCAAACAAGCTCATAAATGAGCTGCAACCATTTCCACCAGATCCTCCAACAACACGAACTTGCTTGAAATCTACAAAATGGCGAGCCTGTCAAACACAGACGACAAATTCAACAGAGACTATTCATTATAGCAACAGAAGCCAAATAAAGCTAACTCAATATTTACAATTCAATAATCTAAATATAATACATAATTCTAAATACTTATTCAAATATAATATCAATAACGGTAATCATGACACGCCAGAGTGACATATATTGGACAAATAATGCAACATGTTGAGAAACAAATTGCAAGCAGTTGCTCTATGGCTGTGTAAACCCAATTTCTGCCAATAGGAACACCACCTCAGCTTAAGAAGATCGACTTGTCATCAGCGTGTCTTTCTGTTGGCACTTCACTGATTCGTCCTTCTCAGTCTGCTCACAATCTTGGTGTTATCTTTGATAATCACCTCTCATTCTCAGAACACATTGATTTCGTCTGCCGTTCTGCTCACTATAACATAAGAGATGTAAGGAGGATCAGACACCTCATCCCTTCCTCTGCACTTATTCCTCTGGCCAACGCTTGGTATCGAGTCGTCTCGACTATTGCAATTCGCTGTATACTGGGATTTCAAAATCTAACTTAAACCGCCTGCAACGGCTTCAAAATTCATTAGCCAGGGCTATCACTGGAACTGTCAAATATGAGCACATCACAACAATCCTAAAATCACTTTATTGGCTGCCTGTCAAACAAAGGATTGAATTCAAGATAAGTCTCATTGTGCATAAGACGCTCCATACAAATCAACCAATGTATCTCCCATCATTACTGACTGTTCAAGACAACCAGCACTTAACAAGGTCATCTGATGCTACTACTCTTTACATACCCTATAGCAAGACCACTACTGGAAAACGTGCTCTTTCTGTTGCCGGACCCAGACTTGGGATATTCTCTACTGGCACAGGTCTGCCATACTGAATGTCTTACTACCTTCAGCTCTAGACTTAAAACACATCTATTCTTGACTGCATATCCGCCTTAGCCTGGAATCTGGAAGTACAGACTGATCTCTGGATTACAACCTCCATTCACCACGGACAAGATCACGACTATGATTATTTACTGAAGCGACCATCAACTGGTGCTGATGTACTACTACAATGGTGTTAAATAAGTCTACTACTACTACTACTACTACTACTACTACTACTACTACTGTATGACTATATATTACCGAAATTAAAACTCATATTAAGCTACCGAAAACAGTTAAATAATATGGGTGGACAGTGGATTCCAAAGAGAATGTATTTATATAGAAAAATTGTTTTCTCCTGAAATTGCAAAAAGCACCAAACCATCTAAACTACCATATACCCAAACGTCCAGAGGGAATCACAATGCTACCACACCCTTTATGTTAGTTATATGCTTTCTCTCTCTCTCTCCTTGAAAAATTCTAAGAATGACATTGTTGTAAGAAATCCAAATTTTAAATCTGATCAACAGGAAAATGTACATTTCTTTCATGCCACTTTCATCAACACAAGATTAAATTCCAGCCAAGCACAACTCAATTTTTTTTATAAACTACACCAATGATCTCACCTAGACTACAGCCTGGGGCAAAATCAACTATCTTTAATTTGCAATTCGAAGAGACCAGCAAAGTTGACGAACCTGGGCTTTTTCCGATCGCAATTTCACACGCTTCACAGACGAAGACTTTGATCTCAAAGCAACATTGAAGGCGTTCGGAACAAATTTCCCCTTGCTCACAGAACACAGCAGCCACATAGGTCGATGTGCAAGCATATTCCTCTCTACGTCTTTCATAAGCAAAGCATTATATATGAACAATTCACAACTGTGAAACCAATCCAATCCAATAGTTTATTATTTCCAAATCCATCAGCAGATCAAATAATTATTGCAGGGAAAATATAATATGAGCATAATAATTAACACATTTAAGTATAAATGAAATTCAATGAATGACTCAATTCAAAGTAAACAATCAGAAAGATAGTAACATAATTACTCATATTAGGTCAAAACAGGGAAATAAAAAGATACCATAAGGGAATGAATTCCCACAAGTAGGTATCTTAGATAAAGTATTGTAAATAAAGTAAGTTAAATGACATCATGACATATAGTTAAAAGTAAGTTTTAAAGAATACAGACTAAATGACATGTAGCTAATTACAAGGAATAGAGACTATACAATGAATAATGACTATATGACATGTAAGAATACAGTATGCATGACATATAGATAATATATTTATATTAATTATATTAATTAAGATTGACATTGTTCTAGCATTATAAATATTTTAAATTCTATTTTCACAACAGTGAAACCACGGGTAACAGTAGCCATGGGATGCTGTGCAGCACAGTGATAAAGTTTATTGTATTGAAATTACAGGGCCATGGTTCGGAATCTGGTTCCATTCACTGTGTATTGATCTTGAACAAGATATTCACAACTACTCTGAAAAATAACTGGAATGGTTAATTCTCTGTGACAGTCAAAACCCACTTTAGTCACCTCAGCTCCAGGCAGAATAGGTGTACCTGCTGGAGGACATCGCTAGGTAGCAGTGGCAATATGGCTCACATCCAGGCCACCCCCAGTCAAATAAGCCCATTTCATTCAGTATCAAATTTTATCAGTGAAGCTATCGACCCCTGACAGCATGCCTAAAGTTCCTATTGATGTTGATAACGGACCCTACTCTAGTACCTAATATTGTCGAAACAACTAATATTATATTCTGGCATTTTATAATAAGGTGACAGAATTATGAAAATCACCGCATTACTCATAAGGCTGCGCAGAAATATCATGCAGATGAATTCAGCACTTGACTGTCTGGAGAAGGTGTTCATGAGATTCTGAAGCACTATTGTCCCACTATTGTTGTAGGCGCCTACAAGATATGTGAAGTAACCAAGTAAGACTGGACCACGAGACCCTAGTTTCAGCGTTACGCTACTGCCTGGCTGTAACTTGTTCCTGGCTATCTTTCCTAACAAGACCCCTTAAATGCTACACCACGCAATGTGCACTCTGTGGAGCGTGTCTTGTCTTTTCCATCGTCACTTGTCTTTCTTGCAACTCGCCCGTCATTAGCGAACAGTACTTAATGTAGAATTCTAGCTACAGGTCCGTCCTATTTACATCATTGCGATTGATGGCGCTAAACAAATTGCAGTTATTACGTTATATTCTGAGTTTTATTATATGGAATAAGCCGCTATTTCACGGGGCTTTAATAGTGTGATTCGCCTTACCTTATAGAGACGTAAAAATCTCAAATAAATAACAAAGTTTAATTAAAAGTGAAATAAGTCGCAAAATAAAGGTCTAAGATGTACTGTGTAAACTTTCAGAAACTTAGTTTATACCACAAGTGAAGTAAGTAAGTAAATTCTCGTGTATTTGTACGGCACTAATGGATGTCATGATATTTCTTCTGCTTAGTAGCTTAATCTAACCTCAAAATTATCATATGGCAAAATATGGTGGGGGATTGGTGGCCAATTCAGGCGAGGGTTACTAGATCCTTAGTCGACAGGGTCGGTTCAGGCCAGCATCGATGCATTCTGGAACCCGTGTTTTTCGTTGGACGCAGGTACTCTATGATTGAGCTAATCATACATGCAATTGCTGCACACTTAAAATTATTTTAATTACAATCGTAATTAGATTTAAGTGAATTTTCACTCTCTGACTGCTTCTTCAATTTGTGACAGCAAAAGCAATGACACGAAAACACACCCTTCGTGACTGGCTGCTGTTGGCTATTCATAACATTCATTATTATTCATTTAATTTGTAATTCGTTTTATTAATTTACAAATTTGTTTTACATTTAATCATTTGTAACTTTTGGCGTCCTTTTGTTCGTGTTTTCAAATCTATTCACCGCTAAGTGAGTTGGAGAATTTTTGATATTTCCAAATAATTTTATGATCCTTGAGAGTCTATACTATTGAATGACACTCCGGGACAGATGACCCTCTCGGCTTAAAGACTCGTGAAGTAAGACCAAGGCCAGATTCGCGAATTGCGACAGATCTTACCGGCAGTTTAGAGGCGTCTTAAGATTATTTTAGCCTATAGGCTGTTTTGCTTCGAGAATTAGGAAAATTAGTTTCGGATTGTCTTATAACGAAATTTATGGTAAGATTATCATAAGCTGTTTCAAGAATCTGCCTCTTACATAAAAGATTAGCCAGGACAAACTGCTTAGTATTCATTTTTTCATGCTGGCTGTTTTATGATAATAATTGAAATAATAATGCGTTGTTGTTTTATATGCAATTCTCTCTCATATTCTTTAATGTCAAAGTCCTAGCTTACAAACCAAAATGTGGATGCTTCAGTGGATGTTTTTTAAATGTTGAATGATTTTGTTTCATTACCTTATTGAAAATATAAGACCCTTCAGAATTTATAGAACAGATACTTTTGTCAACATTCATCTCTATTAGCCTACAGACTCCACAATTTGACAAATTGAAGAATCATTACCAGTTGCTTTTGAAATTTGTGTTCTGGATTTTGCATTTTAGAAATCAGTTTGCAAGAATGTTGAAGTCTCTGTGGGGATTGATTCCTTTGAGCAACTTGAAATGGTTTGGTCCACGATCTTTAGCGCAGACGACACGGGTTCTTTGTAGTGGATCATCAGCTGTAAAACAGACCCAGTTCAAATCCGATAAAATAGCGATAATGGGTGAATCGTATGACGTCGACTCCTGCACGAATGTTACGCCACGTGTTACGAGCAAAATCGGTCGGCGACTGCACAACCAGAGAAATCATCCTATAAATCTTGTCCGGCAGCGAATCCAGAACTATTTCTATGCCAACTTTACAAATCGTTCAGGGAATCCGCTGTTTGCTGTTTTTGACAACCTTAGTCCAGTGGTCACTCCGTATCAAAACTTTGACAGTCTTCTGGTTCCGTTTGATCATGCCAGTAGATCTCCTACTGATACTTATTATGTTAATTCAAAGTATGTACAATTTACACACACATTCATGTATTTTTATATTAATGACAAGTATTTCATTGGCATTTTAAACCATTTTTTTCTGAGGTTACCGTAGTATATATAATATGCTAATATAATATATAATATAACAAGGTTTAAAGTGGTTCAGTAGGTAGGGTCTGCCCTGTGTGAGAACCACTGTTGTTCCCATCCAATCTAATATCCTAATATGTTAGTGAGCTAGTAAGTGTAATGTTTTGAAATGTATAAATAATTTTAGACATTTTTCATACGAAGGATGCCCAATAAACTTTGTCTGCATATCGGGGTGGCACACAGTTGAAATGTGACATCGTGGGGGCAGGCTGTCGCGGTTTCACATGTATTAATGCAAAAATCTTATGACCATCATGTCAGTGCATAGAATATAGTGATTTTGCTGTAATAATTACCTATGTATGTTAAAAGCTTGATAGTTAGTCCTTCTTTGCCAGAATTTGTTTTGATACGTTTGGGTAATATTGTCTATTTTCATGACGCTCTGTTCAGTTTATACTGTCGTCATTGAGTGCATTTCTTTCACGCACTATTCTATTGTTCTTCTGTATCTGAACAGTAGCTTTGACTTTCTCTTTTTCATCCATATCTTGATATTTTTATGTCACTTAATATGAAACTTTGGTTCTTGAATTGATATTTAGTTTTAAAATGGTATAAACAAATAGTTATGTTTGATATGCTGTTGTTTGATAATATTTATTCTAGGTCTTTAACATTTTGCAGGATTGTGCATTTCCTTCACAAAGGTCTTGAATTATAATGTAATGTAATGTAATACGGGACTTATATAGCACCTCTTTTATTTCTGCTCAGAGGCGCTCCCAGCCTTATTGTCACTTGGTAAAAACATGGAAATTTATTCTTCAAATTATATGCATAGTTTAAATATAAATTAATGTAATGTCTTGAAGTTGATCTATTTGGTAAGGAAGTCATCTTTGACCGTGTGTTAATTATCATTGATTTGCTTGGCATAGGTACATGCTAAGATCGCATACAAGTGCTCATGATGAGGAACTCATGAAAATGGGGTTCAACACGTTTCTTGTCGTTGGCGATGTCTATCGAAGAGACGAAATTGATTCTTCTCACTATCCTGCGTTCCATCAGATGGATGGTGTAAAGCTTTTTACTGAACAAGAGGTTGAAATTCAATTTTAAAGCCACTGTTGCTGTGCATCATAAATGTTAAGTAATTTAGACTTAAGGAAACTCCACATCTATTTGGATACATATGCAGAGTGAAAGAGGACAGAAAGACTAAAGCTTTGATATCTGGAATAATATAGGGTGCCAATATTATGCTCTTGTTGTAGGCCTTAGCCTTGTCTTCTGCGCTATATAAATTGTCAATAAATAAATAAGAAAGGAAGACCACACGACGAATGGTGTGATGATATTGAAGAATGATGTGGAAGCAGTTTACAGGATCTTAGTCACAGAGCAACGGACAGAAAAGAATGGCAGAAAACTGTGGAGATGGCATTATACACCAACGGGCGATGAGCCCACGGTTAATGATGATGAATTTAGACTAATGCATATGCTTATTACTTACATGTCACATATGGCAGTTATATGAATGCTTTTTATAATCTCTGGCTGAAATCAAAGTACTAATGTTCTTAGCTATTGATATCAGCTGAAGGTTTGTAATGATTTCAAGCTTAACCCCTTAACCGTATATTTAACTGTAACTCAATGTAAAATGGACGGATATATCCGGGATCCCCAGTCAAGGGGTTAAGTTTTGATTAGTAGGATTTACCGGTCGTGATCACATATGTTGACAACGTTTTTAAGCTGTGCTTTTTCTTGTTCTTGCTTGATTTGGTTTTTGGTTCCTTTGTAGGTTTTTCGTCGCGTAAAAGATGCCGTCGGTCTGACAATTCTAGAGAAAGGCAAACGAACAGATGATAAACAGGAGTTGCATACGATGGACGCTGCTAAATTACTCGAATATGATCTGAAGCAAACTCTTATTGGCCTTGCTTTTAAACTGTTTGGAAAGGGTAAGACCAATTTTAACATAGATATATTCCCATATTGCAATTTTTATTTATTTAATAACTATATGGTTTTAATTATTGTAGAATTCTGGTATAATAAGACCTGTTATATAGCAGAAATTTGCTACGATTGTCAAGAACAGCATTTTAATTTCTTTTAAACGGACAGTTTAGTTGACTTTTGATATGACCGGTCATAGCTGCAGTTCTCTTCATGCCAGTTGCAATGCACTTCAACTGCAATTTAAAACATAATGGCTGACTATTCAATGTCTTAATAACATTTTTTGGAATACACACTATATTCATTCTGCAGAACCAGTTGAGAACTATTGACTTATGGAGATATCAATATTAGCAATATGTTGATTCATCATCATCATCATCATCATCATCATCATTTTCACTTTCTGCCTGCATGGCAGCAATAGTTAGATTCAGAACTGTTCCAATTTGCTCGATCATGTGTTAGTCAAACAGAGTCGATCTGTAAATTGAATATTCCAATTTCTCTAATTTACTTGACACCTGTTCTGCAGAATGTGTTCAAAGATCTGCATGATATGTTCTTATCTTTGAAATACAGTTTTTTTTGCATCAGATGGAACTAGACATTTACTGCAAGTTAATATTTGTTCTCTTATATGATTGTTGAAATTAATGTTGAAATTATTTGATGTTAAACTTAAAAATATGAGTCAGTCATTTTGAGTTTGTTATTTTAGGATTCGGAAGAACTCTGGTGTTTTAAATTGTGGCTGAACATTGTGTGCTGTTTTCCTTGCTTTTGCATCTTGTAGTGCAATTGCTGTTGTTGTAGATATGCAGTATAGATGGGTCAACTGTTACTTTCCATTTACCCATCCTTCGTGGGAACTGGAGATCTTCTATAAAGACAGTTGGCTTGAAGTTCTTGGCTGTGGAATCCTCGAACAGCGAATCCTTAATAATGGTATTTGTCTTTCTATCTGATTTACTTGTGATTTCAAAATTTCCCTTAACCTCTTTAGCGTTTGCCCCGAGCCCAGCACGTCCAAGATGGCGCCGCCTTATATGTTTGCCCCGAGTCCAGTTCGTCATGAACTTCACAGACCCGTATCTATATGTTTGCCCCGAGCTGAGCACGTCGAAAGCGATCTAGGCATTTATTGACATATTCTGCGTTCAATGGCGCGCCGGGAGCCAGTCTATTCCTAAAAATAGAATCGTAGTTGAGGCTGGAAGAGGGAGGGGGGTTCGTTGTTGTTGAAAAGATGGCGTCGAGAAAGAGGTTAGCGGCGGCTGAAGCTTTGGAGATGGTCATGGAATCGCCGAATCGGACGATGATCTCTCCGACCAAGACACCGACGATGATGTTATGTGGAGCGGTGACGAGCGGTCCTCGGAAGACGAAAGTTCGGGGACAGCGGCGAGACGGAGGGGTACGAGGTGAGGCAGTAGTTCCAATGGGACGCTCACTGGGGAGTCAGGTATGAAGGTCGACATTCCTCCCACCAAATCCCCATGGATTACTTCAAGTTATTTTTACCACGGAAATACTTGGGGTAATGCTGTTGAAAACTAACAGGAGGGCAGCACAATTGCAGCAAGTAACCTTGGCCAGGCACTCAAGGTTGCTCAAATGGGAGGACGGGGGTATGGATGAGCTGCTAGTTTTCCTGTCTTTGATTATCTACCATAGGACCGATCTACATAATTTTTGAACTGATCTGTTCCAAAGACACCCACCTACAACTGTACTGCTGAACCTAGGGGTCACCACTGAAAAATTTCTTTTATTGACCTTAGAAGAAAAATTTTGGCAGGGGTCATATTTTGCCTGTAGAGTGGGCCAAACCCCAAATTTTCTTTTTTGGCACGGATGGATGGTAAGTACAATAAAAATGCTAAACAATGATGCAAACCACATCCTTGTAGCTTCTATATAGCCTGCAAGGTAAGGTGTTTCAGATTTGAGATTCTCGCAAAAAATGTCACTTCTCCGAGCAACGGGTGCCTGGTGTAGAAACACCATAACTCCCCAAATTGGGTCCCATCTTCAAAATTTTTGAACTAATCTGTTCCAAAGACACCAACCTACAACTTTGCCGCTGAACCTAGGGGTCACCGCTGAAAAAAATTTTTATTGACCTTTGAACATATTTTTTGGGAGGAGGTCATATTTTGGTCTGTAGGGTGGACCCAACCCCCGAAATTTCTTTTTTGGCACGGATGGATGGTAAGTACAATAAAAATGCTAAACAATGATGCAAACCACATCTTTGTAGCTTCTATATAGCCTGAAATATAGTAAGTTTAAAAAGTACATGTTAACAGTTCAAAATAACGTTATTCTCCAAAATTAATAACACACATTGGTAACGTCTTGGAAAATTTTATTACACGCTAAAGGGGTTAACCCCTTAACTGGGTATTTAACTGTAACTCAATGTAAAATGAACGGATATATCCGGGGTCCCCAGTTAAGGGGTTAACACTGGCAATTTTTTCTACAGCCTTTTAATCTCAAATTCTACTTCATAGAATGAAAAATACTATGCTTACCTTTGAGGCTTGACAGGCGCATCAAAGTTTTCTTGACCTATCAGAGTGACTAGGCATTTCTTTTGGTATCGTCAATGCTGGAATGATGTTGTTATGGGGGTTATATTGTTTGGGCGTTTGTGATCTTTTGGTCATGTTTTTGTAGCTGGTGCTGATTCTAAGGTTGGGTGGGCTTTTGGTCTCGGAGTGGATCGTCTTGCGATGGCCCAGTACGGCATTCCAGACATTCGCTTGCTGTGGAGTGAAGATTCTCGATTTCTTGATCAATTCAACGTAGAAAATCCTGACATGCCAGTTGTCTACAAAGTTAGTAGACAATTTAACCAGAAGCTTGTCTTCAAACTGCTGTGAAGTTTTACTTGCTTCCCCATCAATCTCTATATTTTAAATTAATTTTACTGTTGTTAATCTGAATGTTATCTTCTATCTGTTTTCGGACAAAAGAGCTTTATTATTCTGGGTTTGTAATAAATGTATTTCTGTACATGATGGTGGTGGTGGCAGCGGTCACAGCGGCACACAGGCTTAGCCTACTAAACCACTTAAAATATAAGAGTATTTCACAACTGTCCCCCAGCAATTCTGGTTCAAAATGAACCTTTTGAATTGTCTGATATGTACGGTTCTAAGCTGATCTCTATACTTCCAGTTTTTTACTCCTGGATTGCTCATATTTCGTTGAATTAGTAATGGCATTATATATACTCTTACTCAGTGTTTAATCTAGATTCCTGGACTCCAGGGGGGAACTGACAAAGCCGGGGGAAAACTGAAAAAGCCGGAGGGAAGTCAACTAGTGGCTGCTGTTAGTTGATGTAGTATGCCAAAATTTCCGGGCGAATTTGAAATTTCTGGGGGGGAGGGCAATTTCTCCCCTCCGGAAACGGCCTAGATTAAACCCTGCTCTTACTGATAAGTATATTTGGTTCTACTCTGTTTTAGCCGATCAGCAAGCATCTCCCGCGCATCAACGACATGTCGTTCTGGATTACCGACTCCTTCGTCTCCAGTGACTTCTACGACGTCGTGCGGTCCGTCGGAGGCGACGCCGTTGAAAAGGTGACGCTTGTCGACACCTTCACGCACGCGAAAACAAGTCGAACTAGCCACTGTTACTCGATAACCTATCAGCACATGGAACGACCGATATCGCAGGAGGAGGTGACTGAAATACACAGAAGGATAGCAGCGACAGCGGTGAATCAGCTTGGAATTGAACTTCGCTAGACTTTTTGTTGACAATTATAAATTGTGTTAGCTTAATCCGACGACGTTTTCTGTAAATGCATTACGAGTGGTCCGTGGATTTGTTTCCCTGAAAATTATGGAACTGTTATCCAGTTTATGTTTGATCAGGTCATTGAATGATGTAATCGTCTATTTCCTGATATTTTCTTCATGTGGTAACCGGTTAATAAAGTGTTTAAATGGATTTGAAATGCTAGTGCAAGCTTAATGACTGATCCCTGTATTTTATTTTCCTGTCCTTTAAGGGTCACATAATAGTATATTACAGGGGTTTTTTGCCCAAAAAATATTTATGGAACGCAATAGTCAGCAGTAAGTTGTCAACAAGACGTAGCAGCCGTACAATGTTATTCTAATTGTTTGGACCATCGATAAAAATAAAATGTATGATAAGAAAATTGAAAAAAGATACGGCAATTAGATTTAGTTCAAACGTTCTATTTTTTAACTTGATGTTGCAATAAAAAAATTAAGCCAGTCTTCAGATTTTCCGGAACGCCGTTCCGCCTTGTTCCGGCACAAAACAAGCCCAGGTATAAATTATAATAATGGTAATAATAACATGATTTACAGTGGTTGGTCAGCCTGTGTGAAAACCACTGTAATGTAGCCCGTAATTTGTGGTCTGAATAAATGGATAAATTATAAATGTCAGTGACTGACCACTTGAATTCACGCCAGCTTGAATGAGAACACAATAAATTGACCACTTAATACAATAAGGGTTGCCAGACGTCCGGTCTGAGGCCAAGGCCGAGGACTTGCATCCCAAGGCCAAGGACAGTGTCACTTGGTCTCAAGGCCGCGGCCTGGTATGCTGCTGGTAATTGATAAGCTGTGCAGAATTGTCTTCACGGAAACACTAAACGGCTTATCACTATACATGCGGCCTTCCATTAATGCATGTGCAATTTTGTTGTAATTTTTGTGGTTTTAAAGTCTTCGAGACATTTCAGTCATTGTGAATTCCGCGGCCTATTTTCTTTGTCCGTCTTTGTCCTCCTTTATGACCTCTTGAGGCTCTTGTGTATCTTTTGGACATGAAAGTATGTGGCAACCCTAGACAAGAGCCATATCAAGCCTGTCTTGAGTATTAAATAGTCTTATTGTGTGAACACTTGGTGATTGGTGTACAGTTGGTTGCAAAACTTGTGTGCTATAAAAGCTTGTCACAGTTGTAAACTTTATTAAACTTTTTCAGATTTTGTTGATTGATAGCGTTCGCATTCAAGCTGGTGTGAATTCAGTAAATGATCAGTTACTGGCGTTTATCCGTTTATTCAGACCACAATTTTCGGGCCTCATTTAGACTGATTTGTTTGATTGCTTGTAGGCTGTAGACCTATTCAATATTGTGCATGTTGAACAAGCAACAGCTATTAAATTACTTCTGCTGTCCTGTTTCATTATATGGGAACTCTACTAAATGTTTGAAACTGCTTTGGGCTAATAAGTGGAATGAATTCTCAAAGCAAAAGTTGAAAAATTTAGAAATTTTTAATAAAGATCCTGGCTAACAAAATGTCATTATGCACCCGCATCACCCATATTTGGAGCACTCAAATCTAGACTTCATTATTCACAACTCTCAGCAGGATTTTCAATCGTGAAAAGGCCACAATCTAGTATATTACTGCTATCAATTTTCAAGCGCTAGATATTATTTGACTGAATTATTAGGATTTCTAGCAGAAACGATTAACAAAGAATACAAGTTAAAACCTTCCTATTTCAAAAGTCATTTCCTCCATAGCTATAACAGGCTTTTAACAGCCCAAACTGCCACCTCATTGATACACTGTCACTGACCTTTGCCTGGCCGACAACCCACCTTGCCTATAGCTAGTTCAAGAAAGATTAAGCGCATAAAAATAAGTAGCTACTACTGTACTACCTCTAAAAGCGCTATATAAATTTACAAGATTTTACTTACTTACGTAATCATAGAATTCAAAATACACTATTTAATGTAGCAATCATAGTCCTTGGTATCTTGGTATCAGCGCATAGGAATAAGGAGCTACTTCGGTGCATCTTTTGGAAGCGCTTTAGAAATTAACGAGATTTTACTTACTTACTTATCTATGCACTATGGTAGCAATGCAATTTTGGGCGAAATTAGAGGATGCGAAATACAATTGTTAAATTGTTGTAAACAGGTAAAAGTTCATTATATTTTATTTAACTTTATTTTTACTAAAATAGATTATTTGTAGATCTAAACGAAGCTTGATTTGTATGCACGCACTAGAGAATTATAATTTTTCAATGCAGAGCCCTAATATCTTAATGGGATTTAGGTTTCAATAGGAATTTTCTTGAGGCGGATTTCGATTGGTGTATCATCTGAGTTGAGATTGGACTCTGACCGATGGATTTTGTATTGCAGTTCAGTTCGTCGGAGGGAAAAGGCAGAATTTGATTGGTTTTAAGCGCTGTTGCTATGGGACATTCTTGTTCACACTAAGCGACGCTTTTCAGAAAGAAATGCCAAATGGTTGGTGTAATAGAAAATTCTTTGCAAATCTGAAGGTTGTTGGCAATCCTCCTCCTCTTCCTCCAAGGCCAGAATAATTTGACGCTTAGATGACAGCAGTTTTATGATGGTTATAAAGGGCAAATGACAGGAAGCTAGAACAGTGGGTGATAACGCCTACCCAACATGCTATTTATGCACTGCCCTCTGAAATGATATAGGGTTGTGAATTTAATTGTAGTAACTGAATGGCTAGAGCAGGAGGTATCGGATTTGAGTCTATCCCGCAAGAGCCCTAAGGTTGGCTCAGCCTTACTCGCTAGAGGGCGGTGGTAAACTGAGGAGCAGTGGTAAAATACTGCGACGAGTAAAACAGGTATGCTACGCGATGCACTAGCCCTGTTTCCATGGCGTTGCACGCCTGGCTGAGGGTTATAGCAATGGAGATCAGTGCAGCCCTATGAGCCTGTGAGGCTCGGGAAGGACTGACTTTGTTTGAACACAAAAGCATCACTTGCAATAATTGAACCAAAGCTTATATATCAACATTTCCTAAGCAGCTATTTAATATGCACAGACAAAAATACAAATCTTTTCAACAGAATACACAGAATAAGTGACATAGTGACGAGGGGTGGGTGGGAGCCCCTGGGCGCCGAGAGGGGTGTGCCATATCAATACAAAAAAATTTTTAGGATAGTCTTTTGCCACAGTTGGATATTTTGTTGAGAATTTACCTCAACTTCTGAAAAATCCTGACAAGCAGGAAAAAAGTTATTACTCATTTAAGTTGCATGAACAAGGATGGTCTATATCAGTGCTTCCCAGAATTTTAAAATCAACGGACCAGTAGAAATTTTTTCTATTGCATCCGGGACTGGTGCAATTTTGAAAGTTCTACCTATAATATGGCCTTAAATATATTGTGAAATATAGGCATGTTTAATCTATTCCATATTTTTCTCTTGGTTCTGTATATGTGGAAATATTGCAAGTGTTAGCAAATTACTAATAACAAAATAACCTCTAAACAACTAACAACTAATGTGCAAGGTGGGCCTGTTTGTTAATTAAAAGTTTATGTAAGTTGCTCAGTTTTCTTGACTATTCTGCAGACCACCACTTTTGGAAGCACTGGTCTATGTAACTTAACTAAGTGAAATAGGCAAGGGTCTTTTTTTGCTTTTCAAGATTTTTCGGAAGTTGAGGGTGCCAGTGGGGTACTGCATTTTGCCCCGACGCGCCAGACACCCTCGCTATGCCACTGCACAGAATGCGCATTCTGCTGGAGTTTGGAAAGCAGCTTTCTTGCATTGAGAATACCGGTAGGCATTCTGAACATATGAGGGATGTTCTTGTTAGGTGCTCTTTGATCACTAGAACTATTGTTTTGTTATCAGAAAGGTAAGGAGGGAGCAGTGAGGACCAATATGATCAGGATGATGACTTTGTCCAAGACACAGTTTCACTCGAGTGCTTCTCTCTTTCACTTTTGACTTTGCATCCTTGCAGTATCGGCATGAATTTTTGCCAGTAGTATCAGCGTAGAATGATTGACTGCAGAATACATTGCAGCTATTTCTTAACCCCTTAACTGGGGAATAAATCTGTAACTCAGTGTAAACTGGACGGCTCTGAGCTGTCGCGCCCGGTTAAGGGGTTAGGACAGCTTCTTTGTTTAGCCAGTTAACAGAAATGCCAGCATATCAGCCTTGCCAGTCAGTTGTCTGGTTAAAATCTTGCAGAACATAGATTCCTGTATGCGAGATCAGCAACAGTTTCTGAAGCATGAGTAATAGCATAAGCATCAAACAGACTAGTGTACTCTGATTGGCAGATCCACTCATTTGAAAGTAATTATCTAGTAATTAGCATAATTATTAGGTAATTAGCATAGCGTATGAGCATTGATGAAAATTTGATTTAGAAAAATAGAAAAGATTATTAAGGGTGCTATATGATGATAGGATGGAGTGGTCAAGAAATGAGTCTTTGGTTATTTATTATTTTGAAATGTTGTTTGAAATGTTATGTGTCAGCTTGAAATCAGAGAACATCTCAAATTTCCAAAATGACTAAGCTCGCAAGACTTTTCAGAAGAATTATTTTAAGAAATTTTGGGGGTAAGTGGAATTTTGTCTAAATCGTCTTTTGCTACTTTTTTAGGTTGAAAAATTCATGAACTGTAAGCTCATTGATTCATTTCAAAAGCGGGCTTAATGTGGTGTGATTGCTTTTTGATAAAGAGTTTTGTTATTAGAGTGAAATGGATGAGTTTTAATTTGTATCTTAATCACATTTAATGAATTATATTATCAGTTTTATTGTATGATGATTGAATTTTCATGATAGTATATCTATTACGGTATGTGCTTCAGACGCAATGCTTTAATGACTTTTGATGTTGCTGGTGAGGACTACTTATTCTTTATATGCTTGAATATTTATTTGCTTTAATATATACATTCCTAAAATTCTACAACTATGGATTAGTTTTTTGTTTGTCTTATGACTATAAAACTTGAATAGTGGAGCTTGTGTTTTTGGTTGTTGTTTTCTGGTTTAGGTTACAAGAAATTTGTTTTATTTGTGTCTGTCATCTTTATGGTGCTGTATATTGCAAAATCTATTTTCATGACTCAGAATGTTACTGCAGGTATGCTAGAAAAAATGGAACCATTTTGATGTTCAGAAAAGAGTTTTAGTTTGTTTTATATTACGCCAGTTACACCTGATTCTGTTGTTAGACTGTAATGTCTTTGTAAATAAATTTTGAGTCACTCAGTCAAAACTATGTTTGATCAAAAATCATTTTTATGCCGTTGTGTAGCATTTTCCTTTTGTTGTGAATATACCCGTCATGACTCTAATTATGCGCCTAGAAATGAGATGATGATGATGATGATGATGATGATAATGATGACTCTCAGCTGTTTAAGAAATGGTTCACGTGTTGTTTGTGTTAGACATTATCCACTCCAGCTGCATTGCAGACTTTTGATAAAAGACCCTTTGAAATCTTTATAATATGATCATACTCTGAAATATTGAAATTTCTATATAACTGATTGATATGTAACTCATGCACAGTTTTGACTAATTGCTCTGCACAATGAGATTTTTGTTTCATCCATAAGTTTTTGCGTACCTGGTTGTTCTTGTGTTGCTGATCGCAGATATAACTTAAAAATTTTTCAATCACACAATGTTTTTTTTAGAGAAGTCTATATTTATAACATAAATGGTGTAGTTTTTAATATGGGGGCTTTCACATTGTCATGGGAGCTCAGTTTAAGCTGCTTTGGCAGTAGATCGTGACCTCAGGTCAACTTTTTTATGTTGCATTTGTGTCAAATGCAATTTTCACTCACTCTCTCACTCGCTTTCTCACTCACACTCACTCGGACCAATATTTTGTGTTCTCTGGTGCTCTAACATACGTGAGGCATTGTGAATTTATTGCAAACAAACACCTGAGGCAAAGCATTTCTAGCTTTCTTTCATCTTACTCATGCTGCACTGTCATAGCATAGGACTTATTTCACAGAGTTTGTTATAATATAAAAACACCCAATTGCAGTTTTCTTCGAAAACTTTACATAATACATAAATTTCAAATATGTATTCATGTTCGGTACATAAAATTATATATATTTTACTAAAAGTTGTAGAGGAAATTAAACCTTCACTAAAATTTGTTGGACAATATATTTGATTAGTGTAGGCTAACTGAAATGTATTTTGTGTTTCAGCTCAGCAGGACAGTGAAGTCGAAAATGTAACAGTTTCTGACGATGTTACCACAATACAGCGTTAGTATATAACAGTGCTTCCCATCCTATGATGCCACGTTAAGATTAACTATAAGTAAAATATATAACTCTTTGATTAAGTGAATCATGAAATGGTGTGGTAGTACATTAGATTCATTACTAAAAGTATATAGTTATGTATAGTTCACGTGTATTCATATGCATAGACTTCTATTAGGCCACTACGCTCGAGCCCCCGTTCGCATTTTTGCAGGCTAGGCTCTGGAGTTTGCAAACCCACCCCCACTTTATTTTTTCACAAAGGAAACATTTAGTTAAACCTGTAATTTTTCATCATAGACGTAAGCTAGAACCCAGCCAGCATCTTAGGTCCTTGGGTGACTAGTAACTCGACTTTCTGAATTTGGCCAGTTATGTTATAAATGGTTTTAGTTTAGAACAATAATGAAAACCATAATGACAGAGTGTGCTAACAGAAACGGTTAAAACTGTTTCATCTGACTAATTTTAAGCATTTACATTTGATCAGTTAGAGTAGCATGATTTAAAGAAATTTGTTTGGCTGACTGTGGCAGATGGTAGCCAGCACAACCGCAACTTGTATAATTTGAGGTGAATTTACAGAATTTGTTAGTTTCCTATGTATGTCATGTCATACCGGAGTGGTGGAGCTTGATTACACTTTAGGCAGACATAGACCATATTTTTGTGATGTTATTTATGGGTTTTAGCAACATCTTAGGGATGAAACCGGGTCTGTGTGATTGCCGAATTTTGTGAACACAAGCAGCACTAGAACTCATGTACAAGTATTTGAGGTTACAAAATTTTTCCAGGGGTTATAAGGGCAGAAAGATCAAAACTCTAACATTTGGAACTATAGAGGTTGCCAATAATAAAGGAAGACCACACAAGGAATGGTGTGATGGTATTGAAGAATGGTTTAGAAGCAGCTTACAGGATCTGAGTCACAGAGCAATGAACAGGAAAGAATGGCAGCAAACTGTAGAGGTGGCATTTTACATTAACAGGCAATGAGCTCACGGGTAATGATGATGATGATGATGGTGGTGGTGGTGGTGGTGGTGGTGATGATGATGATGATGATGATAATGATGATGATGATGATGATATTTTATATTCTCTTATATTGTAATTGTTAAATTTTCTGCAAATGGTTTAAAAATGGTTTTAGCTATTAACTTTGTTTCCGTATTTAACTTTTTGTTGTAGCGAACAGTGTATGTGGTGTCAGTGAGTCATGTCCGACTGGTCGCTTGCGTTTTTATATTCTATCTGGTTATAGGACTAGCAAGCCACCGAGAATCTGTTTTAATGGAAAAGAGTATGTATCATGAATATATTATGGACAGATTTTGATTTTATGTATAGTATTTTAGCCTATCCAGTTATTGATCATTATGCTTTAGGTTACTATTTGCTGTAATCTTAATTGTTATCCTAAATTCTTTTTTGTGTTTTGAGATTCTATTATCTCATTTGTTTGTCTACCTTGTGAACATTTGTAGATATTTTTGACAAAATAAAGTTGGGTTTCAAATTTAAGACTTGACCGATAGAAGTATCTATGATATATCAGTGATGGGCACTAACTAATTTTTTTTAGTTAAACTTTAACTAAACTTTTTTTGCAATCAAGCAGTTTAACTTTTTAAGTAACTAACTTTTCACTGTAGCAGTTTAACTTTAACTGATAACTAATTAAAAGCAGTTTAACTTTTACCTTTAACTTTTTAACTTTGACATGAGCTACTGAGCTAGTAAAACTATGTTACAAGCTGCAACGAACACGATTTACGATTATAATTTTAAACAGCAGCTGTCACAATATCCACAAATTCACTGATCGGCATATTAAATGAGGTTGTTTCAACGTTACAATGTTTCATTCCTTGAGAATATACCGCAAAAACACAGACTGATCAAAGTTTTCATCTGACATAGAATCTGAATAACTCAAGTTTAACTAAAAAAAGTTAACTAAAAAAAAATCAGTTTAACTAATGCCTTAACTAAACTTTTACCCAACTACTGGCAACCAGTTTAACTTTTGATGCAACTAAAAAAAAGTAGTTTAACTAAAAGTTAACTAATTTTTAGTTAACTTTTGCCCATCACTATGATATATGATATGATATATGATATGATATGATGATATATGGATATATATGATCTTTGAAGTACCTTGAGTTGACATTTTTAATGCATCAACATTTGCAGCTAAGGTATTTGGTTTCTCCTGATTTGTTGTTAGGTCAATAGGCATGGAAAATGTGTCATTTGTTGAAGATATTTTATTGTACAGGAACTGCTGCATCAACTTCTTTTATTGTTTGATGTTGGTAAACTGAGCTTGGGATGCATAATGTTCTGAATACTATGGTGAAATAATGTCATTAGAAAACCGTGTCATGAAGATTTCAAATCTTGCAATTTTCGTATTATGAAGGAATTACGTCTGTACTGCGGATACTGTACGTTGATGTAGTCAATGGCCACATTAGAGTTGTAACATATTTAAGTACGCTTAGCCGAACTCTTCCCCATATTTGACCAAGATGATGAGGGTAAAATTTAAATAGCTTTGGACAATATTTTATTCACAAAGTGTGCAGTCTCCTGTAGTTGCTACAGAGCCCTCTAATGTAATTTTGTAACGGCACTTGATTGTGAATATCAATTAATTATCAAATAATCAATTATCACAATATTGTAGCTACATTGGGACAAGTGCTGTTAATGGTCGAGGAGTGAGCATTGTTGTCATTGATGGTATGTTGACCTTGTATTTGTGTTTGTCTCGAGATAGTCAGCATAGTTGTGCAAAACTTACTGTATTTTAAAGCAAATTTCCTCTTATTTATGTGCTATGTATTGCTGCACCAGCTGCCGTGGATTTCCACTCTGCTCTGTTTCTGGTTATCAGTTGAATATTGTCTTTGAATCCTGTTTCTTCTCTTAGACTATCTGTGCATTTTATTCACTGTCTTCCTCTTACTCTTTGTCCCTCTATTTTTCCTGTTATTGGTAGATTTTCCTGTCTGTCCCTTCTTATTATTAAAATAGGAGCAACATTTATCATTTTTATTTTTGCACCAAAAGATTGTAGAACTTTCTCGTCAGTAATTTTTCTACACATGACATTTTCTGCATGCATCTAAGAAAAATAAGCAAACAGTGCATGCATTTTATGTATCTTCCAATTACCATAAATGTCACAAAAGTCTGATAGTCTTTTCATTCATTCATTCTTGGACGATTTCTATAGCGCTGTAACAAGGCTGAGGCCCACAACAAAAGCGCTTTAACATCTCAACTATACCCCAACCCAAACAGATGCGTTTTTAAGCTCTTGATGAAGTGTTCCGGAGTATCAGTCTTTATATCTATTTTACACGATACTCTGCAAAAGAGACCTTTATGATGTTCATTATCATTCCTACTTGAGCAACAGCTGTATGCATACTGTTCCATCACATCAACATGTCTTTGCATAATTACAATTTGAGGTTATCACACTCTTGCTTTTATATTGAAGAAAACTTTAACAATTCACATAAACATGCATGCATGCATGGAGCATTTTTGTAAAATACTGCAAAGGACCTAGCAACGTTATTATTGATCCTGTCTGAAACAAATAGTTCCCTTTGTTATTATACACGGTGGTGCAAAAAAACGGACTATATTAAATGCCAAACCTAAATGTGACTAGTCTGGTTTTTTTGTGCCACCCTGTAATTATTGTAATCACGCAATGACTTCTTCAGTTAGTTTTTAGTCTTATTCACATTTTTGGTCTGTGATGCATATTTCTATTTATTGTTTGGTGCATTGCCATAGGCTAATTTATAAGTTGGTGAAATTTGGGAGGGGATTGTTTCCAAAAGTTTAAATTTGAGTGAAAAACAAGCTGAAACAGCAGTTACGTGGTAACTCTGTAGTTTGTAACAGAGATGTGTTTGGTAGTCAACTAGTCATTGTTTATTACATTTAGGTTAAATTATTCATGCATGAAGTAGTTGAATATGCAAGAGATTAGTGAAGTTGATGTTTTCTTTTTTGTCTTTTAAAGAAGTGACATTGACAGTTGAAGATGTGATGACGTTTGACACGTACACAAGTGGTGAGTATGATCGTATAATTTTGCTGTTTTATAATGAATTATTATGGTTAAACTGCCTTTTCTGCTTTTTTGAATTATGATCATAGTTATGATAACAGGCTTCATAAGCCAGTCTATAAATTCATCAATCCATCAACTGCGGAATTACTCTAGAATTGTCCTAAAGGTCATCTTTCCCCAGTTGTTTCTAAGGAAAATCATGTCCATGGCATGTAAAGGGTTGAGGTCTACAAGATAAGTCAGCTGGTTCCTGTGATAAAGCTGTTGACTGGCTTCTGTGATAAAGCTGCTGTTGACTGGTTCCTGTGATAAAGCTTGACTGGCTCCTGTGATAAAGCTGCTGTTGACTGGTTCCTGTTGTAAAGAAAAACAACTAGTTTTAGATCTCAGTCTAGCTTCTCAACTTCAGCAGCAATTATGTACAATTGAGATTTTTCCCAACATAACGGGTAGTGATTAAAAACTAGCTGTGGTCAGAGCACTATGACACCGTTCAGATAAGACCATTGCTGGAAATTGAGTAATGAATGATGTAACATGTGTTGGCAACCATGTAATAATAATAATAATAATAATAATAACAATGATGACGACGATGATGATGATGATGATCTGTGTTTTCAACGAATGTGAAAATAAAATTCATATTCAAGATTGACCGATAGATGTATAAATTCTCGATTTTGAGAGTATTTTGGTGCAACTGTGTCAAGTAGGATTACCAAAAATTGACCATTTGACCTTCAGATCAAGTCACCCTTGAGACTGATTTTGGAATGGCTTTCCAAAGACAGTGTTTCTTTGAATGAGCAGGATGACGAAACAGAACAGAGTTTCTCTAAAATTGTTGACTTTAATTGATGCTGAATAACATTGACGTTTTTTGTTCAAAACCAGTTTAGCAGAAAAATTCCAGTTTTAGTTTTAAAACAACTTAGCATTTCTTATCACTGTGATCAAAATTATTGCATATCATGTGTTTGTTTCTGTTTGATTTTTGTTGTTTTGTTGATGAGTGATTCTTTGTATATAAGTACGCAGTGCTGTTTAATATTTAAGTGCTTTTTGTTGTTTTAGGAAAGGAATTTCATGATTATTTGATGCACAACATTACTGATTATCGAATTATTTTGTTTGCCACATTTGACGATGTAACCAGGGCGTGAGTAGTTATGTTTTTGCTTAATTTAATTTACTATTATTATTATTATTGTTATTATTATTATTATTGTTATTATTATTATTATTATTCAATAGTAATTATTTATATTTGAATAGTGTGCAATCATTAATTAAGTAAAATCTAATAGAGTTGTTAACTCTTGAACCATTTGAGGCCAATATTTCAGCTTCATAACATATTGGTTATACGGATTGCCGTTGTTGCAAAAGGGTTAATACTTTCATGAGATAAAATCGAAGAGAGGATTCAGGGGGAAAGTTGACACTGTCAAGTTTCTTATTTCAGTATTAGTTATGTTTGCTTGTTTTTAAATTTTCTGGCGGCCACTTCTTTAAGCTTGCTTTGTGTTTAGACTAGATATAGACATAATTCTGTGTGGAGAATCAGTGAAATAATTAGTACAGTGCTATGCTGCTATTTGTCATCAGTTGTATGCCTGATTCGAGATTTAGCTAGCTATCTATAGAAGATCCAAGAATATGCTTCAAATTGTTTTTGTAAAAGTGGATGTGTTATGAGTAAAGTTTTGCTGTTTGTGGAATTTACTTTGATTTGCCTCTCACTGTTATTTTTAGCTTTTGGTAGTGGCAAATTCAAGTTATTTTAATCAGAACCACATATTAAGTTGCTTAGTTTTACCTTCTGATTACAAGCTTTTACCCGGGGACTGTAAGTTGAGTTACAGATCTATCCAAGATACTTTATAATCATCTAATCATCATTAAGTCAGTTCTTCAGTCTGGGATTCAAATTTAATGCAAAAGGAAGTAGAGTTGTGGGTGGGATGGTTTGTATTCAACAGATCAATGAGAGAGAGAGAGAGAGAGAGAGAGAGAGAGAGAGAGAGAGAGAGAAAGAGAGAGAAAGAGAGAGAGAGGGGAGAGAGAGAGGAGAGGAGAGAGAGAAAGGGAGGTTTTGTCAAAACTTCGAAATCTATTTGAGTCGACAGCCAACTCATTTATTTTGTGCTGATTGACTTGGGTTCACATCCTCAGATAGAGCTGTTGACTTTTGTTTTGAAGCACCGCTCTTTTTCTAGTTGTTTTCTGTGATTGGAAAACTTGTTGGTTGCTAGAATGATGGTAGAGAGCCGAAAGTTACTGAGTCATTTTGGAAGCACAAAGATCAACGTGCTTCAGTTTCGAGATGCTCTTGTGTTCGTTGGGCAGAAAGGCTTAACTCAGGGATCTGCAATCGAAAAGGTACACGTTCATTATGTTTACTTACCTACGCGCACCACTAGTTACTATTTCTGCGTCTCAATACGTCGTTCGCTTAACATTCTTAAAATGTATATTGCATTTCTGCAGCCACAGTTCTCTTTAAATCCAAATAGTTCTTATTGATTATTCTGGTTTCCTTTCTATGATTGTTTAGGAATATGCGATTTGAATGAATAATGGCGGTAACATCGTTTGGAACTTGTTCCTGCTCTTCATATGCATTATGTCTAATTTTATTCTCTGTTCTCCTTAGCAATATTTTCAACAGTATAATTTTTCCAGATGGCTAGTTAGACAGCTAGTTATTGCACTATGAATTGTAATTTGGAAATTGATTGTTTAACCCCTTAACCGTGTATTTAACTGTAACTCAATGTAAAATGGACAAATGTATCCGGGATCCCCAGTTAAGGGGTTAAACCAGTTTGTTGTTGACTAATGATATAAATTTTACTTCGTTTCAGCACGTTCGACGTTATATGAATCGAGATTTTGCAGAACAAGCAGAACTGACTGGATGCATTTCATCTGCTGGTAATTTTCTATAGTTTTCTTGGTGACTTATTTCTGTCGGATGCCATCTTGTTACTGTGCACTTTGTGTTGTTGTGTAAATCTAGTATTGTCTATAAGGAGTTGTGATGATTATTCAAAAGGGCGCTTTGATCGCTTATCAAGCTGTCAGTGTAAAGATTTAATATATACCGTCAGGGGTTAAATTGAGCCGGATCTCCGATCCGGGACATCTGGCATGAGATTCGGAACGTCTGGCATCAGATCCAGAACGTACTTTTTATTTGTTGGGATCTTTTATTGTTTACTTTAGCACTTTGCATGCACGGGAAAGAAATGAAAACGTGAACTGTACTCTAGATGTTCGTTTAAAATGAATAAAAATGTTGTGAAGAAATTTTGTGTCCGGAGGAAAAATAAGGAGATCCGGCACCTCTGAAAAAGTAATTTAACCACTGTATACCGTATGCGCTCAGTCTGCTAAGATTAACTCTCTGGATACATGCCATGCGGTGAGGTCATAGTCAAGGGATGACGCAATGGTCCCCACTGGCTACGCGCTTCTGGTTATGGTGGTGGCAGTGACGGTGACGGTAGTGGTGGTGATGATGATGATAGGATGATGATAGGATGATAAATTGTGAATTGTAGACTGCAATAGCAGTGACAATACATGATTATTCTGTTTTCCTTTCTATGATTGTTTAGGATTATGCGATTTGAATGAATAATGGCGGTAACATCGTTTGGAACTTGTTCCTGCTCTTAGAGTTGCACAATTTATTTTCAGCTTAAATATTTGCATTAGATAAGCTTTAATTAAGTTGTTTTAGTTTGATTAAGGTTTGATTAACACATTAAGTAAGTATTTTCATATATACTCATAAATGTATTTTGGAATTTCAGATTTGAAGGGAAATTTATCAATCATGATGCTTAATATAATCAGCGATACAATGAAACTTAGTTTGTCTATTTTAAATTGTCAAGTTTCGGTAATCGGATTGGTTGTTGAATGGCTGTTAGATATTGTAAACAGTCTTTACATTCCAGTTCTCAATGCATTGTAGACAGATAATGTTGTAAATTTACTGCTAAAAAATTTTTCGATAAAAAGCCAGTAAAAAACCGATAAAAGATGTTGCGTGATAACTAGTTTATGATCCGAAATAAAAACCTGAAATATCATAATGGTTACATTAGGATTTATATTCTATGGTATATGTTAGCAACAGTCTGTATGTTGTGAACTTGAGCATTTAATAGCAAAACAATACATATTAATATAACAATAACATATAAGATGTATGATGCCAATTTTGACAATTGCAGGCTTGTCAATTTGGTTTGCATTGTTTAATAATACTGTTTTTAAAGCAGTGTAGTCAACAGTAACGAACTGAATAAAACTTAAAAGAACATTCAACATAACTGATATGCATTGCACGTGTTGTGCTGAAAGCATTAACCAAACTGGACTAAAAATATTTTTTATACATTCAAAAATATTTTTTACACCGGTCAAAAATCCATTTGGTGAAGAATCAGAATGGATTTCTTACTGGTAAATAACTGGAATTTTTACCGGTTAAAAATCTGTTTTTACAACACTATAGACAGACTGTTAAAAAGATTTACCAGAGTTGCTGCAGGCTACGTATTCTTTTATATTATGTGAATTTTATGTTTTAGTTGGAAAGTTGACTAGATATGTGGTTGAAGAGGCTAATCCAGAGTTTTCTGCTAATATGAAATGTGGTGTCTCAAGAGACTGTGGGAAAGATGGCTTTCCTGTTCATATTTATTCCGGCTACCAGAATTCTGAAGCCCCAAGACTGTGCATCGATGGAAAGAAGTGGGTATAACCCCCAGATTTATACACTGGTCAACAAATTTTCTGCAAGATTTTGTTTCCTTTACAAATTCTGGTGAAACTAATCGATTTTTACTTGCTGGACACAAATATGTAATTAGAATTTTTGTTTAGCGTAAGGTTTTTAAGAAATCGACAATGTAGCAGTTAATATTGCAACACCTTCTACGACATAATCCTACAGAAGGATATAGACAGTAATAACAACACGTGAGAAAATTAGAAATATTTTTGCTGTAGATTTTCGTTTGTAGTCACTGTCCTATGCTTCACGTATCACTGATCATGATAGGAAATGAAGGGAACTTGGTTTTTTTACGCATGGCTGTAAAGTGCAAGGTGAAAGGTTCAGATTAGTAATTGGGCGTATAAAGGAGTGAACATTCGCACATTCAGTGCAAGGTATAGTACCGGTACTTGGAAAGAAGGTATATAAAGATGCGAATCTTCAAATCTTTGTCCTCACCAACTGTTCTTAATGGTCAGAACTCAAAACATCCGTGCTGGTGATGATGATGATGATATGATGATGATGATGATGATGATGATGATGATGATGATGATGATGATGATGGGTGATGATCATGACTAAACTTGACCTTTTAGGCTAGTTTTAGCAGCATGATTTCTGTTTGATTCTGAGAAGGTAATTGTCATTTTTACTGTGAAAACTTTGAAAGAATCATGGAAAAGGAAGCCGGTCGGGGTTTTAACGTTGCTGTCGTTGATCCAAAAACGAAGGAAGTCGTGAAATCTGGAAGATTTGATACTTATGAATTTAGTAAGAATTTTGTACATTTTGTCATAATTTCAGTCACTGTAAGTAAGTAAGTAAAAATTTGTGAATTTATATGACGCTTTTGAAGGCAGGTACCGTAGTAGCCGCTTATTCCTATGCTCTTGATCCGCCGTTGAAATAGCTGTAGCCTAAGTTTAGCGGTCAGCCGGGCAGGGTCAATTTTTGAGATCAGTCAGAGTGGGTGCAGGATAGCAGCAAGGCAGACTATGAAGAAAGAAACATTGTTGCCTGATTCGTATTAATTGATATATTATTAGTAGTGCCAGTTCATAAATTTTATTTATTTTTGCCAGAATTTTATTTGCCTTAACTTTTTAATGAATTCGTTGCTGTAAAAATGTTACTTTATTTATTATTGATTATGAAGTTGTTTTCAGTTTTTTCAGAGCAGATGAAAATAGTTTTAGTTTTAGCACAATCTAAAAGTCCGGTATTTTCAAGCCTAATAAGTAAGGTTTTCAGGTTAGGCTGAATGATTGTTGTACGCATTTGTTTTTCTTTCCAAATTCTTTCTTTTTAGCTTAGATGAGTCACTATATAATAATAATAATAATACTATTATTATTATTATTATCAAGATGATTTATATAGCGCCATGGCAAAATGAAGGTCACAGTCAATGACGCTTTGACAAATGCTACACTTATATGAATGTCACCTATATGAATTGTATATAAATATATTTAATTACATTGCACTACTGAATTTGGTATAGATCAGCAATTGAGTTCATATAATCCTCGTTAACTCAGACTTCATTAGCCCAGAAAAACCATCCGAAATATCCAAATCTGAAGAAACCCACTTAGTCTCAAGTGGCCCTAATAAAATGGTCTGTGTTAACCAATGGTCCATGAAATCCCAGTTCACATTAAGGGCATTGTACTATATGTTTTAATTTTACGCCCTTTGATATCAGGGACAGTGATTGTATACAACATTGCAAAATTTAGTCATGTATATGTTTGTTTGTGTGTGTGTGTGTTTGCTTGTGTGTATGTTTGTTTGTGTGTGTGCATGTGTGTGTTCTCTGTAGCAAGAGCACTTATAGAAGCAAATTGTAGTGCTGTTGCAAATGTTGTACAGTGAAACCCGCTTAATTGCATAGGTGCCGTGCAAGCCTTGCTTATGCGATTAACTGGGCTATGCGAATAGCCGGGACGTCTGATAATTAATTGTATGCACAAAACACTGATTCAGGGTTTTATGTTGTTATGCGATTATGCGGGTTATGCAGTTAAGCGGTATGCGATTAAGTGGGATCCACTGTATCTAGTCCAATTAGTTCAGAATTATCTCTCTTCTGGCACATCTGCACTGACATTGAGGAAGCCTAGAACGTTCTAGACTTTTCGTATGAAGTGGGGGGGGGAAATAGTGACACCTGTTCACCACTTCATTTTTTAGTCATTTTTATTTGCTTTTTACTGAGATTTTGGCAAACTGAAATACCTAGATTTATAGGTTTGAATGCTTTCTGTCATAATTTTGTACTATAATTTATAGGAAATACGAGTCTGGCAAAGTTCCTGGAATCGGTGAACAATGAGCAGATTGTTGTTGCGGTAACTCACGACGAAGTAACAATGAAGTAAAAGGCTTTTGTTTTAACCTTATAATAGAAATCTAGTGTCACCACACAATTAAGGCATGGTGGACAACGCTTACCGGTAATCAGCTTTCAGCAGATATAATGTTGAATCTACAGTGGCAGTGAAAGAATTTTAAAATTGGTTAACCCCTTAACTGGGGACCCCGGATATATCCGTCCATTTTACATTGAGTTACAGTTAAATACACGGCTAAGGGGTTAACTTGTTTACTAGTAAAAAAAGAGTTAACCTGGATTCTTTTGACTTGCTCTGTAGATTCACAATTATGTCATCTTGGTATATTTTGAATCTTGTGATTGCTCTGTCTCCAGAACCATAGTAAAGGCTCATCCATATATCCACGTATGCAAAAGGCATATTTTCAACCCGCTCCCCATGTTTGCACACAGTACATACACAAAATCTTCTAAATCCAACCCCCTCCCCCTCAGTGCATGCATACTATATGGATGGTCCCTAACCTATCCTGAAACTATTATAATATTGCATTTGCAGTTCATATTCTTATAGTGAATGTGATATAAATATGATTTGGAAATGACTTTAGCCTCAAAAGACGTGGAAACTCATGTGCAAATTCATTGATGGAATATGACCGATGTTTCAGTCTCTCTGCAAACCTTCAGTTTTTTAACATATACTGCAATGCACGCGATTCAAACTTCCTAATGAAATAAATGTTACAGTGTTGTTTTACAGGGTTGCATACTCTTATGTGTTTGTGTGTGTCTGCTAACAGTTTAACTCCGGATATTAAACAGCAGTTCGAAAGACTTGGAAGTTTCTACATTAGTAAATTAGCCATGAGAGATGCTTGGTGTTTTATTGGACAGCGCGGTTTAGAGGGAAGGTCTCCTTATGAAGAGGCAAGTGATTGTTTCTACTTGGAAAATGTTAAAATGTTTTAGCTGCAAACGATTGCATGACATTTTTTTTAAATTCTAGGGCTTCGCCAACATACCAGGGATGGCCAAACTGCGGCTCGCGAGCCGCTTGCAGGCTCTTCTGGCAGAATCTGTGGCTCGCGAAAAGTTTAAAAAGATTTTTTTGATCAGATTAACAGATCAACAGAAGCATACAATTGCCACATAGCAGCAATAATGTTGCCTATTTGCCAATGTTATCATAGGTGCCATAAAAATGGCAGCAGAGATTTTAATGAAATTTTGCAAAGAATTGGACCGCACTACCTCGTTTTTGTGTCCAATTGTGGCAATGCGGCTCCCGAGCTTTTGAAAATTGTAATTTGCGGCTCACACCTTCTATGGGTTTGCCACCCATGCTATATGCACATAAGCAAGGCATTCACGCACTGCTCTTACCCAGCGTCGGACTTTTGCAGTGACTGGAATGCCTTAAACCCATCCATTCGGGAATCACTTCTTAATCCATCTCTCTCCTCAATGCGAAAGCTAAAGTCCCGTTACTTTACCCTGCGACTCCAATGCTAGGAGCGCGTCTGGGTAGAAATAGAAGAGGCGCTATACAAATGTCACATTACATTACATTCTAGCTAAATGATTATCCAATGTGAATGAGAGAAAAATCATCATGACATTTTGCTGTTCCTGTGATTTGAAATGAGTTTCTGTTACTAGAGGCAGTTGTCTTTGTTATTCGTCCATTTTTGCATTTTCATTATAACTTGCCTAAGAGCAACTTTACATTGTAATTGAGAAATTTAGTAGGACATTTGTCATAGGCTCAGCACATTTCAGATTATTATTATTATTATTATTATTTATTAATTAGACAATTTCTATAGCGCAGTAAACATAGCTTAGACTAACGACAAAAGCGCAGATTGTGAGATGAATGTGAAAATATAGTTTTATCAATGTTTTGTTTAGCTTGAATTTGCACCAACTGGTGGAAATACTTGGTCAGACGTTATTGACAGAAAATTTTGCATTCCCTCAAAATGTAAGCGAATTATTACCTCATAAGATCTTGGTTCATGTTATCACACCAGTCGGAGATCTATTAAAGTGAATTTTATTTGTTGATTGGTTTAAAGTCTTGAGTGCTGGGATATTTTTACACCCCCCTAACACTGCCCCAACCCCCAACCCCAATTTGAGGTCGACACCCCCGAATTTGGTAATGTGACAATGGTATGCATACAAAATTCATACTAATTAGCTCCGGACGCCACCCCCCCCCCCCCAATTTGAGGTCGACACCCCTCCAAATTCACAATCCTAGAAATATCCCTGCTTGAGTGTCTGCTATTTTTTAACTTGCTGTGTTTTGGTATTGTAAAATGGCTTTTTACAAGCCTTACCATCTTGCCATTGATTGATTTTTGCTACTCATTGCTAAATATAACAAGTCTTAATTAAAAATTGTTTGAGGTCATTAGGTCAGTGTCTTGATGACCTTGATGAAAATAAGTTCATGTTCATAAAATCAGCTCCAATTAAATCAGTTAAATCAATTAATCGAAACTTATAACTTATTTCGATTAATTGATTTAATTGGAGCTGAGCTTAACTTCGTCTTGTCAATTTAATAAATATTTAAATCAAGTGCAGTATATTTCAGTCATTTGGAAATGAATGGTATTGTAGGACTTAGTGTCACCTTCTGCAGTCTTGAAGTGCCATTTGGAGAATTAATGGAACTGACAGGATATTTTGCTTGTTTAACCCCTTAAATGTGTATTTAACTGTAACTCAATGTAAAATGGACGGATATATCCGGGATCCCCAGTTAAGGGGTTAAATGAAATCGAAGAACTTTACCATGGTTAGTTTTGGATAGGTATATGCGAGCACGAAGAGGTCCTCGGCTCAAATGGTGTCACCGTTTCAGTGATGACACCCAGCATGGCTCTTGTCCAAGCCAGTGACATTACTGGGTGTACAATGTACATTGCTTGATGCAGGTGAATGACCCACAGAAACATGCATATAAAAATTCATTTTTGCACAGATTTTTAACAATGCATTCGATTTGATTTACAGTGAAAGGATTCAGTTTGGTTGTGGCCGAAGTCGAGAGAAACGCAAAGCGAATCGACTTCTGCCGCAATTATGTTGGCTATGGGGAGTTCTGTGCAGGTGAGTGAGGCACTATGTAAATCCCTTATTATATATATATATATATATATATATATATATATATATATATATATATATATATTACAGAGGCATGCAGGTATGATGTAAAGGCTTGCAGGTGAGATATAGAGATAGAGGTGTGCAGGTGAGTTGTAGAGACGTGCAGTGGTGTTTTTGTTTTATTTAAATTTTCCTATGTCTTGAGTTCAATTTTGAGTATTGATAGCAATACACAGTCAGTGATAGATTTTTCGTATCACCGCATAGTTATGCAGTACGCTGCACCTTTGTACAAATGGTTCCGCGTGAACTTGCCAGGACTGTGCATATATAGTGAGGACCTCCTTTCAATGGGTGCTGTGCATAATGCTCATTGTCATTTCCTCTTTCCTTCAATAGGTGAAGATAAGGTGACATCATGAATCACGCGTTTCCAGGCAGTTTTTTCTTTCGATGTTTTTGTTGCTGTTGTTATTGTCATTCCAGGCCATTCTTCTATATCGTCCACCCATCTTCTGTTCGGCCGATCTCTCTTTCTTTTTCCTGGCATGATACCTTGTTGAATTGTTTGTTGTAGGTTATCTTTGGAGTCTCTTTGATTAATTACCTGTATTTCAAATTAACCTGGAGTCTATTTTCCATATAAGGTGGGCATGTGGGCACACGTCCAAAAACGGCGGGACATGTGCACAAAAAATTTGTTGTTTATTGCCCCAAAAAATTTGCAGGAGCTTTTATTTTTTAATTAAAAGTTATTTGATATTTAAATATTCAATATCCAACTTAAGACATGACAAGTGCTGTGCTATATAAATATTTATTCTCGGTGACTCAATTTAAGAGACGACTTCCGGTCCGGCACGTGGTTTATTATGGCCGTGGACTTAATTATGTTAGCACACGTGATTTTGTTCTTTTGCATGAACAAAACTGCCAAAAGTCAGTGAACTGAAAAATTGTTGCCCAAGAGAAATTTCATGTGCACACAAACCCTCAAAAATTAGAGGGGACACAGCCTGTAATATCTCTAAGAGTCTTGCAATGGCAAATGGTTTTCTGCTGGAGAGAACTTCTTTATGCCTGAATTTTCATGCATATGGTATGCTGCATTGTCAGATCAGTTATGCATCTGTTCAGTTGCTTGCCTTTAAGTATTTGCATCGTTATCCTTCATTCTATTCTTGCTTAATATTGCTTACAAGTGATACGTGTTAAAGTGCCCTTGACTTTGACCTTAGCTATCTATACTGCGCTATGAAAATTATCTTAATAATAATAGTAGTAGTAGTAGTAGTAGTAGTAGTAGTAGTAGTAGTAGTAGTAGTAGTAGTAGTAGTAGTGGTAGTGGTAGTGGTAGTGGTAGTGGTAGTGGTAGTGGTAGTGGTGGTAGTAGTAGTAGTAGTAGTAGTAGTAGTAGTAGTAGTAGTAGTAGTAGTAGTAATAATAAGATGCAGGTCTATCTATATCCAATCAATGTCTAACAATACATCTTGGTTTAGTAGTAGTAGTAGTAGTAGTAATAATAATAATAATAATAATAATAAGATGCAGGTCTATCTATATCCAATCAATGTCTAACAATACATCTTGGTTTGAAAGGCATTGATGATGATTAGTTATTTAGTTATGTAATGTGTTCACGTAGTCTTTCGACCATTCACCAAAATAATCTTGACTTTACTTACTTACTTACTTATGGTCGCATTTAGTTGCAGCACCCTTAATTAAAGTGGGACTCAAGTGGAACCAATTCCAGAGCACCCATTGTATAATATATATGGAATTCTGTATACATTGTATTCAATAGAATGTATGAGAACAGGCATGGGAAATAAGTTAATGTTTACTTTACATGGCATGCTGTAACATAATTTACCAAAAAACGTGATTAAAATTTGTTGTAAAATTAGTGTAAGTTTCTATGAAAGCATACGTCATGCACTTCTGTTATAACAAATTTAATTTTTTAGTATTTAGTTTTGTGTGTGGGAAAAGTATGATATCATTTATGTAAAATTTCTTCTGTTCTTGCATGCGTATTGCTGTCATTTTGAGCAAATCTACTTTATTTCTGGACATATTAGTAATGTAATGGTTTATTGTCCATCACAGAATTAATATGTAGTTATCCAGTACATTTAACTACAGCTGCTATGAATATTGAAAAACAATAATGTGATTTTGTATTCTGACTAGACATTTGTGCATGCAAACAGCGTACAACTGTCCTTGTTTTTATTATTACAGGTGGAAGAAATGATGAAATTATCACACCAGCTCCTTTGTTAGATGAACAGCTTTTGAATAACGTTGCCTTCTCTATTCCAATACTAATAGTTCCAGGTAAATGCTTGACGTCAAGAATCTAGACATTTTAAAAACAGCATCATGAAGAAATTTCATGTAGTACTTGCCATACTTACTTACCGATACTATAAGAGGAATGTGAAAATTTAATGCAGTGGTATGCCTAGGACTGAAATCAATGACATTTAGTAATTTTAGTTCTGTGTAGTGACTACCGGTATATCTTGGAAATTGCTTAATTGTGTGAAGTGTGAATACGATTTCCTATGAATGGGTCAATTTATTGTAATCAAGGCATATTGCTAGTAATTCTGTTTGTTGATGCACTGTACTTCAGGTGCTAACAAAAACGCCTTTCGCTTGCAACTGGAGAGCATCATAAATAATCCAGGCATCAGGCCAGAAATGGTCTCAGTTAGTATCATCGTCGTTGTCGTCTTCATCATCATCGTCATCATCATCATCATCATCATCTTTTTATGTTTATTCCTATATCATAGGGTTGACAGTCATTTTCCTCCAATTCTCTCTATCTTCTGCTGCTTGTTTTTGAGGCTCCATAGTTCTTTGTGTTTGTCCAGTCAAAGCTGTCGTCCATCCAGTTTCTTCTCAGTCACCCTCTTCCCCTTGTTCCTTCTATTCTACCGGGTACTTTCCAGTATTATCTGTGGTAGGTTTCTGGCCGAACCTCTCATGGCATGACCAGCATAGGACATTTTTATTCGTATTATTTCCCGTTTCCTCATTGCTGTTGTTTTGCTTCTTTCTCAGACTCTGTCGTTCATCATCATCATCATCATCATCATCATTATAATCATCATTATAATCATCATTATCATCATCATTATACCGTAATCGTCATCACATGTCTCTTAGACTCAATCATTATTGTTTCTAGTGCAGAGGTGGGCAAACTTTTTCTTTATAGGGCCACACGAAACCTAATACTACGTTAAGCGGGTCGCACATACAAAAAGCCACAATGTTTATAATTTTAAGTGGGATAAAAAGAATTTTAAATACTCTTTCACAATCGGAATCTATTATTATTACAATGACATAATATGATGCAATAGCTGCGATGGCCTTTTTATTCTTGTCTAGAAATTTTGGGAGAAGGTGGAAACGCGATCATACTTTTGTTTCGGGCGCTGCCAACTCTTTCTAAGAGTTTTAAGCATAGTGTCATGTTTCCATAAAATGATTTCAAATTATCACACTTTCTGCCGGTCATATGCATATTTCTAAATGATCTCCCACGTGGAATCCGATGGTGGGACGCATGCGGCCCATGGGCTGTGGTTTGCCCACCCCGTTCTGGTGTATTATGTTAAGCATTCAGCTGCTTTTATTTCTTATTTTATTGTTTCATCTTTCTGTTTTCTGCCTGACAGATATAAAATCTTTCTTAGATATTTGTTGTTTTATGTATTATAGATAGATACATTATTATAATAGTCACCATTGTTGTTGTTGTTGTTGTTGTTGTTGTTGTTGTTGTTGTTGTTGTTACTATAAGGAAAAGCAAGTATTTTTTTGTTTAAAGGGTTTTGCTTTCTATTGCATTTTATTTATGTTTTATTCATGCCAAGGTTTACTTTTCGAAAGAGTTTGAAGAGTACAGCAAATTGATAGATCTGTTTGCCTTCAAATCGTTTTCACTTGATATGAAGAGCAATTATTCTGGTGGGAATGCTGAATTTCTGACAGATTGAAAATCTATTGATATGAAATCAATTTTCTTTTATTCACACATTTTAGTTGGCACAGTGTGTGATAAGTAAGTAGAATTATAATCAAAGGCCAATTTAGCAAATTTCCCAAATATGGCAGAATTCAGTTATTATGGACTTCTTTGTTATCTGCTATAAATTGAGCATTTGTTATAACCCTGTGCATTATTGAGTGTTGACCCCTTAACCGGGCGCGACAGCTCAGAGCCATCCAGTTTACATTGAGTTACAGATTTATTCCCCGGTTAAGGGGTTAATGCTGAAAGAAGCCTGTTAGTAATGCAGTTTTTCAGGCACATATGTGATCATTAGGGCCAGTATAAATTCAAGGCAAAAAAGTTCAACATTCATGGCAAAATATTTCAAAATTCATGGCTTGGTTTTTTAAAAATGCCACGAATTCTCGAGTAATTCATAATCTACAATAATTACTTTAATAATTACTTTACATGATAAATAATGATGTCTGTAGTTACTAATTATTTATACGCATTCCTGTGAATTCACTTGTGCTGAAGTTAAAAAAAACTGGGTAGGATTCTATTTGGTTTTTATAAGACGTTTATTTTATTAAAACCATTTCACATTTGCTTTCACGTAGAACTGTTAATGACTGCCTTAGAAGAGATTTGGTGGCAGCACAAAGATTCGGTGAGTATGTTTATTCTATAAATTGAAAGATAAAGTTTTGAATTGTTATTTGTTAATTTTCCGGAATTGATTAACAAAGGCAGTGAACATGGTGGTCAGTTCTTATCTGTTACCTGGCTTCTAGCAATCTTTGAGTTTAGTCAGCAGTCTGGTCTGTTTAAGTAATGTAAAGGTTAGACCTGAGCTAGGGACAAGATTCATATTAACCCTTTGACCATGATGATCCATATAACCAATAGGTTATGAAGCCGAAATATCGCCTTACGTTGCGAAAGGGTTAAGACCAGACGTGGTTTTAGTATTAGTGTTTGGGTTGCATATGAAAATGAATAAAAATTTAACCTGTAAACTTAGATTAGGTTATGATGTTGGTTGAGTTTGTGTGCCACAGCATATAATTAAAGTAATCAAGGGGTTGGCATTTAACTTTATCAGCTGTATATTTTTAATTCATTAGTTAATTATTATTTGCTGCTATGATCTTCATTATGACTGGTAAAGGGTTAAATTTAATAATATTTCGCCTTGATTTACGTACCTTTGATTTGTGATTTGTGTTTTACAGAAGTATGTGATAGTGTTTGAGGAAGAGGTAATGGCCCGCCGTCATTATCTCAGCTTCATTGCTCAGTGCCTGTCAGTCGTTGAAGCCGACGAATCGTTGATAGGTATTTCAGGGTGGAATGAAAATGGTAAGTAGTTTTCTCAGCCTCTCTATTTACTTTGTTGTTGTTTTGTAAGCAGAAGAATTTGAGCGATGAGATTTGGGTTTTTTCCAGACAAATTTATATTCATTTTGTTGGCAATTTTGTGGTCTGTGCTGATGCTATTGAATGCCAGTGTACATTGTGCTGGGTTCTGTTATGGGCTGGTTGCTCGTCATGACCTGGAAGCATTTCAAGTCAAAACCATGATATGAACTATCAATATTTAGAATTCAATCAGACCTATTGAATTGCAAAGCTTCCAAACTGCCTCAGTCACATGTTGCTGATCTCTATATGCGTTAAAAGGATATGTCACGAAAAATTTACCACGTTAAATTTGGATTAATTGTCAATACAGCACCTATGCAAATTTTGCATTTATTCGATATGCTCTTAGGTAGGTTCGACAGTATTACATTTTTTGAATTGATGAATGTTGAGCATGAGGGAAGGAGAATGTGGATGCGTGGGTGCACATGTGCTTGGTCGTTGTACTATTTACATTGATTCTAAAGAACTATTTATTTTTAGAATGCTGGTTTATTTCGGTGAATGATAGTCTTAACCCTTCGATCCCGGCGATCCATATAACCAATAGGTTTTGGAGCAAATGTTTTTGTTGTTGTAACTGTACATCTGTTAATTTCCACTGAAAGTACTAAGGCTCATGGAAGTATGTTGTTGTATAACTGATGATGAATGAAAAAAAGCCGAAAGAAATTGGCCTTACGGTGTGACATGTTTAATACCAGATATGTTTTCAAAATTTTCAGGGTTCCTCGAAGTGTCCACAATTCCGAATTATGTTTATAGAACGGAGACGATTCCTGGTCTTGGTTTTCTCCTGAAGAAATCCTTTTATGACGCTCACATGAAAGGAAGGATGACGTCGTGTTGTAGTGACCGGTGAGCACTTAGAAATAACAATGGTTGAAATCACTTGAGTAGCCATGTGGGAGGGGAGCCGGGCTTCGCTATTCTGGGGCTATGACCGGCTGTGGGATTTGAGCAAGACTGTTGAGAAATTTGGGGAGAGCATGATCAAAAGAGAAAATATTTGAAGAACTCCTTGGTGATCTTTTTGTGCTCTTCTGAGAATTTTATATCCGAAAATGTCGGCGTTCCCCCTTATTCCTGACTAAACCCTGGCTATGTCACTGATTGAAATTACTCATTACAGTGATGACACCACTTGAAATCCAGTTATTGTTGTTGTTGTTGTTGTTGTTGTTGTTGCTGCTGCTGCTGATATTGTTGTTATTGCCAATCAGATGGGTTTCCTTTACAGCTATTGGTTAGTTGTTCACTGTTGTTTATAGCGTTTTGATCTGTTGACCATGTGATGCAGTGACGTAGCCAGGATTTCCGGAAGTGGGGGGGTTTGGTTTCGATCGTGACCAAACTTTGAAAAACCTCCTACATATTTTTTAGAAACTAGCAAAAAAAGGAAAAGGTCATCACCTTCCATTTTCTATAGCACTTTGCCATTTTTTCGGTCACCAGCCAGCCAGGGAGGTTTTTACCCCCAAAATCGCGTCCGAAAATGAAAACTTTATGGAAAAGCATGTAAAAAAATTTTTGTAGGCAGCCAAGGGAGTTTTAACCTCCAAAAACCCCCCTTGGCCACTGGTGTGATGTGAACTGGTCACTTCCGTTTGAAGTGTTAGTGTTGTGCGACCGTTCACTGTGGTTGTTTGGTTGATGTGTGCTGACGATTTGAATTCTAGAAGTTGGAATGGATGGCTTCGGAATACAGCGAAGGGCTTCGAGATGCTCGTTCCAGACACGTCGTTTGTGATGAGGCGACCGTTTGAGGATACGACTCTGCCGGAGTATCTCGTTCAGCTCTTCAATCGACCGAGAGCATACCAGAAGTGCGCTGCTTTGTATCATTTCAGTTTGGATTGCCTTGATGCATTAATTGAATACTATTGCTCTATTAATTCTAAAGACGACGTTATGACATTGTTATATTATGTAATGTAATGTAAGATTTGTATGGCATCTCTTCTATTTCTACTCAGAGGTGCTCCTGGCTTTGGAGTCGTGTGATAGAAAAATGCCATTCAAGGTCTTGCCAGTACTCAAATTTTCTATGCAAAGCTAGTACCTATTAATTAATCATTATTATTACTTGGTTGTTAGCCTATGTTAATTAACCCCTTAACTGGGGATCCCGGGATATATCCGTCCATTTTGCATTGAGTTACAGTTAAATACCCAGTTAAGGGGTTAATTAAGTCATTCACGAAGTGAAGAATTGAAAGCACGGAGTGAATCAGGAGTGAACAACTTGTTCAAGGTCGCTACTCAGCGGTATGATTTCTTGCCATGCAATTGTAGGTTAGCGGGTTCAAATCTAACCCCGGACACAGGGGCGTAGTGACGGGGGTATATCAGTATACATCCCTCCCCCCCAAAATCAGTCTACCTTAAAGCTTTTTATGTGATTTACATGTGGTTATATGTGGTTTATATGGTTTATGTGGTTTATAATTAAGATTTATACCCACCCAAAATATTTATACCCTCCCAAATCAAATTTCTGTCTACGCCTCTGCCCAGACACCGAATGCTGGCAAGACCTTGAATGGCATGTTGATGCCTTTAATTTTATGTTTGGAGTAGCGATAAGAAATTTTATCAGAATCATTGTGAATCTGTTTCTGTAGGCGAGATCCAGTTCTTGTGCGAAATAAAGGTGAACTGACGAAGGATAGATATGAAGAGGCCTTGATTAAATTGTTGAGATCTTCTACTGCTTTGTTAATGACCAATATCTCTGCTACAGGGTGCTTTGGTATGATTCCAGCAGGAGTTACTGAGTAAGTTGTATCTCGATTTTTGTCTAAAGCATTGAATGCTGATTTGGTAAATTGAAGGCAATATTTTTGCTTTTGTTTGGAACCACAACCATACAAAAGCAACAATAATACATGTTCTAGTGCAGCGGTTCTCAACCTGTGGGTCGCGACCCCGACGGGGGTCGAATGACAATTTTCCAGGTGTCGCTTTAGACCATCGGAAATATGGGATTGTCTCTTTTTTGATGTGTAAAACTTGTTATTATACAAAATTTCCCCATTATTAGTAACTAGTTTTTTATAACTATAATATTGTCATCCGAGTATAGACATTGCAGACAATTGAATCAGAATGATTTCAAACATTTTAATTGTCGTAGCATTATTAATTTTAACAGCTTACATTATGAACGAAAATATTTAGAACCGCTGTTCTAATGAGTTGGGGGATTGCTTAAAAATTTGAGCGGCTGTACAGTCATCGGTATCGGTGATGTTATTAGCGTACCGGTTTATTTGCTGGTTAAGCTAGTTGTATGGCGTTTTCAGTGTGCATGACTTCCGCTTAATTTGACTTTTCTAGAAAGTCGTTTTCGATATATTTTGAGCAAAGTGATGGAAATGATGATTCACTGCTTTCTCGTCTTTGCCAATGCTTCAAGTTGCTTTACTTGCCAAACTACAAACCTCTGGGGAAGCACAATGGAATCGTCAGGTATGTGATTCCAGTTTCTGTATTTTGCCTTTGACTTGTACCTGTCCTTGTGCTGTCTATCTATCAGTCTGGCTCTTACACATGACAGACCATTTGAGCTCCAAATTAATAAGGCATAATTATTTTGACAGTTCATTAGGCTGACAGAGAGCATTGAAGTATTTTTCAAGTCTGCCTTTCTGTCTGTCTTTCTCTATGACTCTGTGTCTGACTGCACGTGTGCCTTAATGTCCATCTTTCTGACTCTTTCTTGATGTATTTATGTTTATATATCTGTGTGTCTGACTGTCCATCTTGCTGTTTGTATGTCTGGCTGTCCGTCAGTTTTCCTGTCTGTCTATCTATCAGTCTCTGTCATTTGACTTGTGCGTATTTGCTCATTTATTTAAGTTTCTTTATATCATCTGTGAAACGTAGTGTTTTTCTGTGTGTGAAGTTCTGCATTATATTTGCTAGTGTGTGTGATCTATATAATTCTTCTGTTTTATCAGTGTCCTGTGATGGCTTTAGTTTGTACTTAACTGTGTTAAGCGCTCTTGTTGTAGGCCTTAGCCTTGTCTACTGCACTATATAAATTTTCAATAAATAAATAAATAACTATTTGCCTTTGATGTCACTTAGGTTCAGTGTGCGAAAAAACCACGTGCTTCTTATCGGATCGAGGACCAAGTACTTTGCCTTTAAGCCAGAAGACCATCAACCGCTAAAAATTCGCTTATGACTGTAAAAGATTCATCTAATAATCAGATGGTTCTGATATGTGAAGCAAGGAGGGTCTGTAGACGAGAAGCACTGCAAAAAAGATGTGTTGAATTGGCCAAAATTCTGGATCTCATTTGTTTAAATAACTCTGCAGGTGCCTTTGTGACATATTTCTGTGTTTGCTGTAAAATTTCCTACATAAAGAGGGACACGGTGATAACAACATTTTGAAGGCATTTTTTGTTAACCGATCGACGTGTTTGTTTGGGATTTTTGTATATTTTTAAAAAGCACAGCTTTTTGAGTATATTTTTTGAATATATATATATATATATATATATATATATATATATATATTCTGTAAATTGGTTGATTTGGTGATACTTTGCTGTGTTACTTTTGTGGTATTACTTTCCCAAGATTCATTGTGTTATTTATATAGATATCATGGCTGGTTATTAAATACAGGGGCTCTCGAATAGGTTATGTTTCATTGCAGCTCTTTTGGTTTTGTGATACTGACAGTCGTCTATTGACCGTAGTTTGTCGTCTGGAGCTGTATGTAATTTTGTTAAATAATGTTTTCCTATTGTTTGAAAATTCTTTGTTGATTGAACCTGTTGATGTTAGACTTGTTAAGAAACTTGCGCTTTTATGGATCAAAGTATCTCGCTAGTTGCATATCAAAAATTGTATTTCTAAGTATGATTAAATTTTCGTTGTGCGCTAACTTCCCATGGCGTATTTTATTAAGGTGGGTCCTGTTGAAATTTGACAAAGACTGTAATAATTTGGAGTGGAAAGCAAATGCACTTGTTAAATGGAATTTTGAAGAAAATTTATTTCTTTATCAGATACACGCTATTATTTCTGGATTCAGTGAGTTTTTCTCACTCTATGCAAGATTATCTGATCTACAGTATAACCCTGATCTAGTATAACCCATGTAGATGCATTATCGGATTGTTGTCACTAATTTGTATGAGCCAATGGACTTTTAAATGACTATTTGTACATTAGGTTTGTAAATAAGCTACAGAGTCAGCATGGCTTGTATCTTCACAACTGAGGAAGCCATCTGTGAAGATAAAGATGATAATAAGTGTAAAATTTACATTTCAATATGTATATTGCATCATGTACGGTGCTCTTGTAATAGCCTACTTTTTTTACTAAACTTTAACTAACCTATTATAGTAATAAATTGACTTTCTCGTCATATGGATTAAGAACTTCTTGATGAAGCCAATTAATTTTTTAGTTTGATGTGTGAAAATTATGTGTATACACTACCTTCATATTTACAGTATAGATAAATAAATATATTTATATGTGATCAAATAATTGATTTTCAAAAAAACCCTTTCATATGATTATAATAGTTATCAGATTCTAAGCCCGTTTGATGTTTAAGCTAAAATAAACACTACAGTGTGTATATTGGCCAATTTATATCGCACCATAAGAATATCAAATCCAAAGACAAGTAACTGTATCTGGTGTAGTTTGCAATACTGATATGCATGTTGCATCTGAGATTATAATATATAATATAATAATAATATAACAAGGTTTAAAGTGGTTCAGTAGGGACTGCCCTGTGACTATTTCCCATTTTTGATGCTTGTAACCCATTCAGTTTACATAGGTTAAATTTTTAAGGAGAATCTACAGCTTTAGCTACAAGCTGATTGCTGTTTAAAAAGGTGTCCAGTATGACAAGAATAAGTTTTTGGTAGATAAATATATTGAAAGTTTGCGCACTTGTTCTGTGTAAAAGGATTGCATCCGAATTGATTATTCGCTGGTTGCTAACTTGCTACATGATGAAGATAATGGTCAAAATGCTGTATTCTGATTGTTCTTCTGGATTTACTCTGTACTCTTTACAGTTTCCTTCCATACCATTAGAATACAATTACCAAAGGATTGGATACAAAGAACGTATAACAAATGAAGAAGTTAGAGAGAGAACATTGCAACCGAACATCATGGAAGTCATCAGAAAGAGAAGAATTAAATGGACCGGACATGCACTCAGAATGGATGAAATAACAAACCCAAAATGAATCTCCAACTACAAACCAGAGGGGAGAAGATCTAAAGGAAGACCGAAAAGACGATGGGTGGACGGATTGGAAGAGGATCTGCACATGGCAGGACTGAATCTCAGCGGAAAAACTGACGGAAGACACCGAATGACTTTGGAAAAAATAGCAAAGGACACAGGGAACTTTGGAGAGATGTCATGGAGAAGTCGATAGCTGGACACAGCTGGAGGACGAAGACCTGGCCTTTGCAGTTTCCTACAAATTCTTTACAGTGTTTGTTATTTTTTTGTCATTCTAACACATACTCGTATTTTGACAAGAGCAAGTTCAGTTATTGTAGAGAAATTTGTTCTGGCTATTGCACAGTGTAAAGAAGGCAAAAGAGGAAGAGGAAGACCCAGGAAAAAGTGGATAGATAACGTCAAAGAAGACTTTGAAAGATATCAAATGACAATAATAGATGAAATGAGATTAACAACAGAAAAAGATAAATGGAAAGTTTTGTGTCTAGCTATTGCCGCTAATGAGCTGGCAGAAAGCAACTATGATGATGATGATGATTGCACGGTGAGCGAGTGTGTAGCATTGTTGATGTGTAGCAGGAAACGTGTTAGCAATTACTGATCATTTTTATTCGCTTGTGATGCATTAACAATTGTATTGAAGATTTGGTCTAATTTGATTATTGTTAGTAGCTTGGACTTTGATCGTGTTTTGGGCATTCCAATTATTTCATTGCTGTCATGCCAGCATATCTTATGCACAATGCTATCATGCATTAGTCATGCTGTCGATTTTTATAAAAAGCTGTGGTTGTTTGGACTACTCCTGCCCCCAAATTTTCTGCTCCCGCCAAGGGTTTGGCCATAACCAGTGGGAGAGGCAAGAGGGTTAAACCTACCCCTACCCCCAATTGAACACTGCTGACACTACTTTTTAAATGTTTCTATTTTCTACTGTTTGAAGTTTGTGCTGTTTTTGTTGTCAGTGGATTCGCAAAACTGTTTGCCCTCTGCATTTTATCTTTCATTTGTTTCATTTAAATGTATACATTTTGGTAAAACTGGAAAGAAGGGCACGTTATTCATTATAAGTAACTATCGCTTGATGCTTTTTGTACGCTTTTTCATTTTGTCGTCTTGTGTGGATTGACAGTAAGACTTGTGAAACTGTTTGAATTACCGATGGTCTGTGAATGGAGCTGTTTTCTTTTTGTTATATTGTGTATCGCTTGTTTCTAATTTATACATAAAATAAAGGTTTTTAACAGGATTTCCTCTTGGGGTATTGTGGTGAATATTTGATGGATGTGTTTGTCGGTAGCAGTGGCGGCTCCAAGATTTGGCAAGTGGGGGGGGTCTTTGGGGTGGCAACTTCTAATCATGGGGCCAACTATTTGTTGTTAGGTATGTAGTATTAAGTATAGGGTCCCAACAGGGGGGCCACTGGGGGGGACCAGGCACTCAATAGGGGGCATGGGCCCCCCTGTGGAGCCGCCACTGGTCGGTAGCAGGTAGCTCATTCTCTCTGTTATGTTTCCAATGTGATACATTACCGATCTAGTGTCAGATATATTTAATTGGATATTTAGGAGCCGGTAAAAATGACAGAGAAATGAGATACACATAAAATAGGCACAGGCGAAATTTATGAAAAGAATTTCATAAAGGGGCTGTCCATTAATTACGTCAACAATTTAGGGGGAGGGGTTTGAAAAGTTTGACAGTTGTTGACAGGGGGAGTGGGTCAAGAGAAGTTGACGTCAACAATTTTACTTTTTACAAATAATCAAAAAATAGGAAATTTCATGGAATACTACTTATTACAATGGAAAAAAGCATGGCAAAAAAAGGTCATCACCACCACGTTTTGACACTCGATGAGCAAAACAGGGAATAATGGTCACCATTGCAAAAATAATAACCTTGTTATTGGGACCTGTCATTGATCTTGGGGAAGGGGGGGGGGTCAAAAGTTTTAGACGTAATTATAGGGAGGGGGCAACTGAACGTTGACAGTTGTTGACAGTGGCGGCTCTAGGATTTGGCAAGTGGGGGGGGGCCGTTGGGGGCAACTTCTATTCATGGGGGCCAACCATTTGTTGTTTAATGTATGTAGCATTAAGTATAGGGTCCCAACTGGGGGGGCCACTGGGGGCCAGACTCTCAATAGGGGGGGCACGGGCCCCCCGGTGGAGCCGCCACTGGTTGTTGACAAGGAGAGGGGGTCAAAAATTGCCCAAAAATTGTTGACATAATTAATGGACAACCCCAAATGCGTATATCATGTATATAAATCATGCATATACACTACGACAGCATTTTGAACAAATGCAAGTAAGTAAGTAAAATCGCGTTAATTTCTATAGCGCTTTCAAAGGTAGCACCCAGTGTTTAATCTGGACTCCGGGGGACTGAAAAAGCCGGGGGGAACTGACAAAGCCGGGGGGATTCTGCTATTGGCCGCTGTTAGTCCATGTAGTATTCCAAAATTTTCGGGGGAAATTTGAAATTTTCGGGGGGGGAATGGCAATTCCCCCGGAAACGGCCTAGATTAAACACTGGTAGCACCGTGGTAGCTCCTTATTTCTTGGTGTTTAATCTTAATATGAAGTAACTAGCCAAAGGTGAGGGTCATTGCTACAGGGTAATTTAATCCAAAGGGCAGTGTTGCATAAAATTTTTAAGGTATTCAAATACAAAATACATTTTTAACATGTTTTTCAAATACTTTTTGTCAAATACTTTCAGGAGGAGAGCAACATACATTTTCAGAAACGTATTTCAAATACAAAATACTTTTACGGCCCCATAGCAATCGACAGCAGTATAAAGGGCTTAACAGTCTATAATTCCAAGTTCTTTAATAAGTAAGTAAGTAAGTAAGTAAGTAAAATCTCGTGGATTTCTATAGCGCCTTGGAAAGCAGCACAACAGTAGCTGCTTATTCTTAGGCGCTCAGCCTCTCTTAAAATAGCTATAGGAAAGGTGTGGGATCAGCCAGGCAATGGTCAATATCCGAAGGGCAGTGAGGCTAGGTTGTTACAGCTATGGCGGAAATGATTTCAGAAACAGGAAGGATTTAAGCTTAGACCTGAAGACTTGAGGAGATAGTGCGGGAATTATAGGAAATGAGGAATCAGATTTTATTGTTTTAAAGTGTCCAAGTGTGCGAAGGGAAGCTGGGATCGAGTTCCAGAGTTCAGGTGCAGCATATGAGAAGGCACGGTTGCAAATTTTCAGGGATGACTGATTTAGCGGGCGTGACAGAGTGAGATGAGATGACGAACGTGTGGGTCGAGGAGGCTGAGGGGTTAATAGTGATCTAAGGTAGACAGGTTTTGATGACTGAAGTGAGCTATGTGTAAGTGTTATTATCTTATATTGAATACGTTCTGTTATTTTAAGCCAATGTAATGATTTTAGTATGGGTGAAATATGGGAGAATTTAGGTGACTTAGTAACAGCACGAGCAAGTGCATTTTGTATTGATTGCAATTTGTTGATGGAGGCTTTGGGAAGGTTATAGTAGAGGGAGTTACAGTAATCTAATTTGGAGTGGACTATAGAGGTGGCGATTGTGGACGCAGTCTTAATATCAAGACAAGGACGTAGGCGACGAAGGTCACGAATATGAATAAAGCAGGCTTTTGAAAGTTGGGAGATTTGTGATTCGAAGTTTAGAAAAGAGTCAAATTTGAATCCGAGATTTCTAGCAGTTGGAACAGGGATTATTGTGGTGTCAGGAGCCAAAACTAGTTTAGGATTGTCAATTTTTTGAGTTGTTGGGGTAGTCCGATTAAAAGAAACTCTGTCTTAGATGGGTTGAGAGCGAGGAGATTAGATGACATCCATGCAGAGATTGACGAGAATGCAGATTCAAGCTCAATAATAGAAGCATTGAATGAAAGAGGTGAGAAGGAAAGGAATAGCTGAGTGTCATCGGCATAGAGTTGGTGGTTTAATTTGAGGGAATTAATTAGAGATGAAAGTGGTGTGGTGTAAAGGCTGAACAGTACAGGCCTGAGAACAGATCCTTGAGGCACTCCATAATCTATAATATGAGAAAGAGAAATTTGGCCAAGACAGGACACTTGAAAAGACCGAGATTTGAGATAAGATGCAAACCAGTTGTGAGCTTTTTTCAGATATGCCAAACCAGAGAGAGAGTCGCTCGAGCAGAATTTTGTGATCTATGGTATCAAATGCTGCAGAGAGATCAAGGAGACAAAGGCCAGTAACTTGGCGAAGACCAATTGCAGTTAAGAGTCTGTCATAAATGTAGGCGAGGACAGTTTCAGTTGAGTGATGTTTAGTGTAGGCAGATTGATGAGCATTATATAGTGAGTTACTTGAAAGGTGTTCATTCAGTCTGGAAAGCACAATTTTTTCAGTAAGTTTTGATAGAAGAGAAAGATTTGAGATGGGGCGATAGTTATTGAGATCTTCTCTGTCAAGACCAGGCTTTTTAGGAGAGGAGTGACAAAAGAGTTTTTGAATGCGGATGGGAAAGTGCCTGAGATAAGAGAGAGGTTGATGATTCTAGTTATAATAGGCGTAAGCACGGTGGCACACTGTTTGAGTAAAGAGGTAGGTATGGGATCTAGATCACATTGTTTGTTTGGCAAGGATAGTAGAAGTTTGGATACCTCTTCTTCAGTTGTAGGAGTGAAGCTGGATAAATTGCATGGAGGTTGTGGGGAGGAGGATAATGAGGAGAGGTGGTTTGAGTAATAGTGAAAGATTTGAGGACACTGCAGAATCTTGGAGATTTTTACAGAGAAGAACTTAGCAAAAGATTCAGCAAGTTCTGACAGGGAAATGGATTGAGGGAGAGGTTTTGAGTCTTTGCGATGGAAAAGATCATTTACAGTTTTCCAGAGCTTACGTGGATTTGAGCTATTTGTTGAAATGATGTTAGAATAGTACTTCTTTTTGGCAGATGTAAGGAGATTATGATAGCGGTTGGTGGTGGAACGAAGATTTAAAAGGTCAGATGGAGAATGTGTTTTATGGTAGGTTCGCTCAAGACGTCTGCGAAATGACTTGAAAGCATGAATGAATGAAGAGTTATACCAGGGTTTGCTGTTATGAGACGAAAAAGGTCTAGTGATGATAGGAGCATGTTTATTGAGAAGACCAGAAAGCACAGAATTGTATTTATCGATCAGTGATGACAGGGTAGTAGGGGTGTTAGTAATTAGGTCAGATGACTTAATGTTATCACAGAACAAGGCAATGTCAATTTTGTTGAGACGGCGGAATGAGTAGGTGCCACGAGGTGGAGGAGTTGGTGAGCAGATACTTAAAATGGTGAAGATGGGAAAATGATCAGATGGAGAGACTTGACTAATTGCTGAGATTGGAGATAATGATGAAGAAGATGACGTGATAAGTAGATCTAAAGTGTGTCCAAAAGTGTGAGTTGGAAGAGATATGTGTTGCGTGAGGTTTGTCTGTGTGAGCAGCTGCATGAATTGGGTAGAGTTAGGATCATCACTCTTGTCCACGTGTAAATTAAAGTCGCCAGTAATTAAGAATTCGTGTGGAGTTGTAGCTGCAGAGCCCAAAAAGAGGTAAATTCATCAAGGAATGTCACAAATGAGGCTGAGTATTTTGATGATAATGGGGACGATAAATGTTAAAAATAGTTAGTTTTGAGAGAGGAAGATTGAGGGTGACTAATGAGCATTCAAATGAAGAGAAATTCATTGAAGAGGAATTGCTAATTTGTATATGATCACGAATAAGAAAAGCAGTGCCTCCACCTAGATTAGAAGAACAGTTGGTAAATTTTTTCAAACGGGGAAAGCTCAAGAGGGAAAAGCCAGGTGGGGTTGCCTCGATCAACTGGCATGAAGTTGTAGATGGAGATACCCAGGTTTCAGTTAGTGCAACTATGTCTATGGCTGAGGAGTGAAGCATGTGTATTGGAAAGAAGGGGTCTAATTTTGTGTTAGCAAGTTCGTGTAGTGAATGTGTGTGTTGAGGATTAGTGAGGGATCTGATGTTGAGAGTGCATAGTGTCATGTGTGATTGGGATGGTCCGGGATTTGGGTGGATATCGCCTGAAAGAGCGAGAAGGATGATAATGATATCTGTGCGTCGGTTAGAAGTGTTAGAAGGTAAGCAGGGATGGCCATGGGAACATTTTTAGAACCCAACCCGACCCATCAAATCTCCACAAACTCGACCCAACCCACCATAACTCCTACATTTCTGGTGTCCTGTCAGTTCCTGGACCCAGGGGCGCCCATCCCCCTGGCTGTTGGAAGCAGATTCCCCCATCCCTCTCCTACCTAGAGTTACCAACTGTTCAGGATTGACCTGGGCAGTCCAGGAATTGACCAACGATGTTCAGTGTCCAGGACAATGTAGAATTTGTTCAGGGTTTCTCTGAAGTCAATGAAGTATCGCGGCGGGCCCCAATTACATTAAAACTAATGCAAGAAATGAGGAAATGTTTTTTGGAAATAAGTTCCGAGACTGTGTTGACAAAATTTCTTGGGTCTGTTAGTGGAATTGGCGAATTGCGACTCTTTACTAAATATATTAGCGTTTTAGGCAGTCATGACACAACACTATTAGCATTATCGGAAAAGGAGCTGCAGAGATAAGTAGACAAAGTGGCAGAAGCAAGTGAAGGCAAAGGACTAAAGCTAAATACAAGTAAGACTTTTACTATGGCAGTCACCAAAAACAAAAGAAGTGCCCAAATGCAGGATTCTATTAACCCCTTAACTGGGTATTTAACTGTAACTCAATGTAAAATGGACGGATATATCCGGGGTCCCCAGTTAAGGGGTTAAACGGAAGAGAAATAGAACAGCTAGGTGGCGCAGTTCAAGTACTTGGGAGGCTTTATCATAAGTGATGGAAGAAGCGACAAATTTAAGACGTCAAGACAAGAATCGGCATGACAAAATCTGTTTTCATGGAAATGAAACAGATACTGACAAGCACGAGATTTCAAAAGGAACACGCGCAGACTACTTACAGTAAGTGCTACGTATGGTCAGTTCTATGAAAAACTTTGATCTCAATGTAATATATCAAGACAGTAATCAAAGATTACATACATTTGAACACAATATTCTAACTTCGTTAACAAAGAGATACCCGTGCTGCGCGTAGAAATGAATATTCATAACAGCAGTCAGGTCACGTGTGACAAATAGCCTAACTATATAGGCGCCGGTTCATAAATATTCGTAAGCCTTCTGCTGGTCTTGTTTAAATAGTATATGTATTATAATTATAGCTCAATTCTATGTAAAGAACAGTATAGTAGGTTGAAGTAGCTGATCATTTGTGCTAAAGACTTAACAGAGCGCCGTCTCAATAATTGATCACTTCGGAAATTTGGCGCCCCTCAAAAGCTTGCGCCCCCCTGCCTCGCGGAGCTCGCGGAGTGGGTCGCTCCGGCCCTGCATTCTCCTGTAAAACCACACTTCTGCAGCTTCCAGTCTCTTTTTCATATCATTTGATATGGCCCAAGTCTCTGCTCCATAAAGCAGAACTGACCATACGTAGCACTTACTGTAAGAAAAACCTGACAAGAAAAAAAACGTTATCAACTCTCCAAAAACAGCCTGACAAGCAAAATAAAAATCGCTATCAACTCTCCAAAAACAGCCTGACAAGCAAAAAACGTTGTCAATTCTCAAAAAACACTCTGACAAGCAAAACAAAAACAAAAAACCCCTTATCGTTACCGGATCTGGGCCCCTGAAAACTCCATGGGCCCCGGGACAATGTATCGCTGCACCCCCTATCCTCAGGTCTATTTGGGGCTATCCATTAATTACGTCAACAATTTAGGGGGGAGGGGTTTGGAAAAGTTTGACAGTTGTTGACAGGGGAGGTGGGGTCAAGAGAAGTTGACATCAACAATTTCACTTTTTTCAAATAATCAAAAATAGGAAATTTCATAGAAAACTACTTATTACAATGGAAAAAAGCATTAGAAAAAAGGTCATCACCACCACATTTTGACACTCGATGAGGAAAAAAGGAAAAAAATTGTCATCACCACAAAAATAATAACCTTGTTATTGGGACCTGTCATTGATCTTTGGAGGGGGGGTCAAGAGTTGTTGCCGTAATTATGAGGGGGTAAGTGAAAGTTGACAGTTGTTGACAAAGGGGGAGGGGTAAAAAATTGCCCAAAAGTTGTAGACATAATTAATGGACAGCCCCTTTATCTACATCGCATTATTATTATTATTATTATTATTATTATTATTATTATTATTATTATTATTATTATTATTATTATTAAACGAAAAACTAGCCGTCTAAGACTCGACACTGGACATTGACGCGTCCCCCTGCAAATTCATGGAAAAAAGCCTGGGGTACGAGGCATAACCCCGGAAATTTTTTTAAAATCAATAGTTGCTAGTAGTGAGTTTCAGTGCGTATTGTACATTAAATCGCACACTTTGGTGCACCTGGATAGGTCTCATACCAGTAATTTCTAATTGTTAATTTCTGGAAATTTTCAACAGCCACAAAGCTCTATTAAATGCTAGTTGAAACTAAAGAGAGATATCGCAGTAATTGTGCTGGCAAACTATTCAAAATTACCTGCAAAGTACCGTATATATTGACGATATGACCACATCCAAATGAAAATAAACTAAATGTTACTTTTAGTATCTATTTTAAAAATTTGATTTCTCCGACAACCACACCTACATCATATTTTTATAGAGGCATTAAACCTGCAGCAACTGCAAAAGGGATAATTAGACTTAAGGCAGCTGACTGAAACAAGCAAATTATTAACAGTATCTAATTGCACCGTTTCACAGTTTTGAATGGACTGTAATTTGTTGATGGAGGTCTTTGGAAGGCTATAGTGGAGGGAGTTGCAGTAGTCTAATTTGGAATGTAAACTTCATGTGAGTCTATTGGTTTGTTATAAAATATTTATATTTTACAGGAAGTTTTCACTCTGCCTCATTAGACTGCGTCTGCATGTAAAAGTGACAATAATAATAAAATGTTATGAATGCCTGATACTGTAATAATGAACTTGAACTTGAATTGAGTACCGGTAAGCTTATATGAAGTTACAAAATTGCACTGCAGTAAAGCCAGTAATCGCACAAGCATTTAGGGGCCTATCGAATTAATATACTACTCTAACGCGATACCAAAACTCAGGGGGGATTTCCTCCACTCCTCGGTTTTTTTAGGATTCAAGCAGTCAATTGCTTCCTTGCCCCCTTCTGTGGGCGCCCCTGCCTGGACCGTCAGTTCCTGGACCGTCACTTCCTGGACGGTTGTTGCATGCTGGACCGTTCCTATTTTTCTATCTTGTAAGTGTATGTAAACAAGTGTAGAGTGCTGTAGACCTAAACAGATCGCATGTTCTTTCTATATTTGCAATAGTCTTGCTGGAGTCTGTTAAAATTCAAGTTGCTAATCGTCGTAGTAATCGACTAAACAGTAGTTTGATTGATGAATGCGGGGAATATTATTTATTTAAATTCTCACAGATAAGCAACAGGTGGGTCTCATAGCTCTCATTAGCAAAGAAGATATTCTTCGTTGAAGTTATTAAGGCGCCCTGCAGTCTCATTAACATGCATTTCGCATCAATCACCACGTTAACTTAAGCGCTATAATTATTTTCGAGGGCGTAGAAATTTTGGTTTTAATGAAAGCCTTCCCTTGTTTTTCTAACGATGCAGGTGTTACCTATGTAGTCGGAGAAGGGATTGATTCTTTTGTTAAATCGAAATGCAATAATTTTAAATCCATTTCGCCTCAATCACCAGATTCACCGCGTTATCTTAAACGCTACAATCAGTGTTAATTCTAGGAGTTTGAATTGGGGAGGGGGTGTCGGGAAAATCTGGGAAGGGGTGTCGGAATTTTTAAGTCTCTGCCCGAAAAAGGCTGACAAGCTGAAAACGTCGTCAACTCCCAAAAGCAACCAAAATCCCTAAGAAGTCTCAAAAAACCTCTGACAAGCAAAAAAGGTCATCCGATAATAAAAGTTGGGGGTGTCCTTCTCCATTTGGAAGGAAGTTCTGAGCTAATTAGTATGCATTTTGTATACATACCATTGTCGCATTACCAAATTTGAAGGGTGTCGACCTCAAATTGGGGGTGGGTGTTAGGGGGGTGTAAAAATATCCCTGGCTACATACATTACACAACAAGTGGTTGGCCCCATGATTAGAAGTTGCCACCCCAACGGCTTCCCACCTGCCAAATCCTAGAGCCGCCACTGCTTGTAGTAGATCGATCCCGGAGTTCCAATGGAAGCGTGTTCCAGTAGGCTGGGCCAAGCTTGGCAAGCTTCGAGAACGCACGATCACCAAACTTTGAGTTAGTCCGAGGAATAACGAGTAGTCGCGTGTCACGTGATCTCAATCCATAGGTCCTGTCCGAAGATCGAACCAGCGAGCAGTCAGCTTTAAGGCAGTCCTCTTTAGCTGTGTGAGGTTAATTTGAGCAAGTAAACTGTTACAGTAGTCTAGCCGTGTGCAGACCATTGCGTGAGCAAGCGTTAGTGCTACTTCGCGCGTCACAGAGGTTATAATCGCTCTTAGTTCACGCAATTCAAGGAAACCACAAGATACAACACTACTGATATGATCAGCCATTGTCAGATTTTCATGAAGAATCACACCCAGTCTCCCAGATTCCGAACAACTTTTGAGCGCATAATCAGATCTAATATATTATTTTTGAAATCCGATACGGAAACCTTTGACGAAGAATCGATTTGATATTTAGGAAATCAAAATGTTCATAAAATTTTAAAATTCTAGACTTTTGAATAGGGACCTACAGTAGTAGATCGCATTTTATTGCGCCATTTCTAGTTATTATTTATTTATTTGAAAGTCGATGCATGTTTAAAATTATTTATGAAATCTCGCGTGTCACTTTCTGAGAGCTGTGGGACACAAGTTGGCCGCTGGCCGTGGTTGGGAAGCTTGGCTTCATAGCGCGACGACAGATATGCAGGACTACAGTCGGCCTATAGCCGCCCACTATAGAGGCGGTGCTAACGAGTGTTTGATAATCGTATAAAGGCTTTGCCTTCTCCGGCTCTTCAGTTTTTGAGTTCTGCTGTCGATTGTGAATTGAAGGGAAAATCTTCTTTGTCTTCATCGTCGTTGTCGTCGTGATGCCGAAGGCGTTTTGTGCCCTGATCGTTGTTGCTTTGGTTGTCATCAGTCGCGGTGACGAAGAAGTGACCGACCTATCCATTAAAGCCAGAATCTTATTGACCATTTTACAATCTCTGCAAGCTCAATATGGAAACCAGACATTTTACATTGATCCTAACTATATTGATATCATGAAGGTATCCCGGAGACCGTGCAAGGTAATCAGCCTATTGTACTAAATCACTTGGACATCTTATGAATGTCAAACTCTAAGCACACGGACAGTAGCCTACATTTGGCAGCTGTCTAGAATTGACCAGAATTTACAGTAAATCTCAGCGGACCTTTCATTCGTTTTGGATGCCCGGTCAAAATTTTAAAATGGTAATTTTCACCTTATATAGGCCTAATATTTTTGAGTATGAAAAATGACAACATGGATTTTCTTGGCAATTTGACTGGCACACACACGAGCGCACACACACACCGATAACCCAACTGATCTATCTCAGTTCTGATCCACCCTTAATTTCTTATGTGAAATTAACAATAGATTAACAACTGTAAACTTAATCTTAGAAATAGAAACAATATTTATATTGAATATGCATCATCTAATGACAGATTATTTTCTACACAATTTTCTGGTACCCGAATTTGGAATAGTCTCGCTCTCCTTTTGGATCAAAAAATTTAAACCTATCAACTTCACTTGAAATAAGCCTTAAAAAATTTATTCTAAAATGGCAAACTTAATTTACCCCAAACTAATGATATAAAATACATACTAACTTTTAATTGAACTTACAAAATATATTAAATACATTATATCCAATAAATTACTCATTCTAAGTCAATTTATATGAATATTTCTACTTTCTGTTGTTAATAAATTCATCCAACTAAATTAAATACTTCTTACTTGACTACTACATATCACCTAGTTTCCATCTTTTATGTGTCATTTAATTAAAAACTTTAAGGTTGGCCAATATTATGGGATTCTAACAGTGGCGTAGCGTGACTTTTGGGGGCCCGGGAGCATCCTTGATATGGGGACCCCAGTGGCTGACAAGCAAAACAAGTCGTCGCATCGTTCTCGGCGCCCATCAGCTCTTTTACGACGCCCCCTTCATATAGTGCTTACGACCAAAAAAACACTCTTTGGGGGCCCCCTCTCCCGGAGCCCGGGAGCTTTCTGCAAAGTGCCCCCCGCCCCTTACGTTACGCCATTGGATTCTAATCCCTTAGGCCAACCCTTTTCTCAGCGATAAATTTCGTGTAATTTCTGTCTCTACATATCTTAAAACTCTGAATAACTAAAAAGCCTATGTCTCTGAATCAACCTTCATTTTTTGCTATTAATATTTTTATTGCCTAGATCAATTTTGTAATTTACACTATTAATATTAATACTAACTCATTTTTATTTATATAAATATTAAGTTTGTATCATTATTCTGTAAAGCCTATCCAAGTTGTTTGGACATTCATAGTTAATATATAAGTTGAATTTTTTTCTCCTTCTAAGGCTGATCTAGCTTTATAAGCTTTTTTTCTTTTCTTGACTTGCATTCAACAAGATGTTGCGAAATAAACTTATTTGATTGATTGATTGATTGATTGATTGATTAAATACATATACATTCATACGTAGGTTGGTACATACAGTAGGTACATTTATTGATTTATAGCTTCCTTGTAATACAGAACATATCTCCCTAATATATAAAGTGGATTTTATGGATTATATATATTTCAAAAGAGTGGATAAGAAACCGGACAGCCAGGTAAAGAATAAATTCAGCGCTTCATCATCATCATCATCTTTGCTTTCTGCCAGCTCATCAGCGGCAATAGCTAGACACAAAATGCTTCCAAGAAGTTCTATATCTGTCAATCGTCTTTCTTCTACTATTGTAGGCCTAATTCCTTTCATGTTCATTTCTTCTCTGATGTTGTCCATCCACTTTTTCCTGGGTCTTCCTCTTTCTTTGTTTCCTTCTATTTGAGTGTAGAGTGCCTTGTATGGTAGTCTCCTTTCATCCATTCTGTTGACATGCCCATACCATTTTAGTCTTTTTCTTCTAATTTTGTCGATTATTGTATCTTTCATGTTGAGACATTGTTCATTGTTCATAATTCAGCGCTTACCGTCTTCAATTTATAATTATTATACTTAGATTTTTACATAATGGCGTCAGTAAACCTTTACGTTAGCAAATCATAGAAATCGGACGGATACACCAGTCGAAAATGGCTTGAACCACTGGTCCCTAGCTCTTTAGGCGTTTTCAAAGAAGTTTTTTGCGCATCTTCTCGTCACTGACGAAACGATTAGGATTTCACATGACGTGGTGCTGCAGGAGTTGCTTCCTGCCACCTGCTCGTCATGGTCACTGCTGCCAATGTACAGTATACCATATAAATGCATAATTATATGTTGTGCTCACTTTCGAGGAATACAATTTGCCACATATAATAGGTGTAGCGAGCAGGGATATTTTTACACCCCCTAACACCTTTCAACACCCTTCTCCCAATCTGAGACTGACAACACCAATCTGAACCTGGCATGACCTTTTTTGCTTGTCAGACTTTTTCGGTAGGGATCCTCTAAATATACTGACACCCCCACCCGAAATTGATAATCCTAGAAACAACCCTGGTAGCGAGCAACATGTATAGGTCCTATAACTATGTTGGGATTCCCTCAGAGCAAATAGCAAGCTTAGACAAATTTCAACAAAGCGTTTGTTAATTGGCTCGCAGTGTATATAAGATTGCATGGTCGTAGGTATGACTGACTTTATTAATCGAAGAAAACCGAAGATTCGAGCCATGGACGACGACTTTTCTGCTGCTGGTCGTTTAGGATAATTTCAACAGACGCTAGAGTGACAGTCTATTAATCAATTCAATTCCAAAGAAAGAAACTGCTTACATAAATAGGTCACGCTACAAGCCGGCGTATATGTTTTACCCTTAGCCACTGAAAACACGGCACCTATATATGACAGTTTTGAATCCGGAGTCTTTACTTTTTAGTTTTATGACGATTTGGGGCACTCTGTCTGTCTCAGTGACTTTCATCATGGGATTGTTGCCAATGTGTTCCTCGTTTTCGTTTTTTAGGGTAAGCGATGCAGTTTCGATCTTGCTTGGCGTTATCTAGAATGGACAGAATACTACATCACAAGCGGTCACTGCCCATTGTAAGCAGTCTGTGACTTTTACATCAGTTTTTCTGCGGAGCTGCCTTCCTAGATCAAATGCTATGACTTGTGCTGTTCACTAGTATTTAATGGCGTTTGGGCAAACAGTAGAGATGCAATTATTGGTTGAAGCACACCAGAAAATTTTCTTTCATTAGATCGATGCAGTCGAATAAAGCAAAAAAAGCAAAACTGGTAACTTTTGAAAACATCGCATCTGTCTAGCGTTTGCGCTGCTGTTGGATTTGAGACAGCGTATTGAAAAGACAGTGGTTTAAGCGAATTGTTATTGGCTTCATATGTTATGGAATCGAGGCCAATCTAATTTAGCTCTTTGCTGTAATTCGCTGTAATTTTCTGCATCAGTTTTTCACTCCTCTAACGTCTTTCGCAATTTGTAATTAGTGCGAATAACTGTGAAATGTGACATGGATATATTTGGATTTGCGTCCAAATTTCCAAAATTCGTTGTGCAGGTATTAGAATCCTAGTTGTCGTCATTGTAATGAGTTGTTGTGAATGTTGCAGGTAGGCGAAATGTACGGAATTCCACAAGGGCATCCTTGATATGAGATCGACAAAGAGCCATCTAAAATTAATTGATAAAATTGGTGACTTTAAAAATTTCACCGAGATTTGATTTTGGATTCAGTTAATAGGCTTTGCGTCATTTCCTTTTCCGGAACATTTACCGGTTTTCCTCATGATGTTGCCAAAGTACGACAGTTTCCTTCTTTTGATGGACTCTAAAGGTTCTCTTGTAATGCCTCCTTTATCTAATACCCATGCATTAGTTCTTTTTTCTCAACAGGACAGGCTCGTACGAAGTGGGGGTGCACGGGGTGCAGCTGCACCCCTGGAAAAAGTATGGGGTGCAGCGCATCCTCTGGAAGACGAGGCTGGGGGTGCAGATCTGAACCCCTTGGAATTTTAGACTAACAAATATACAGTATATATAGGAAATGACCTTTTTTGCTTGTCGACTCTAAAATATATAGAAAATTATCTTTTTTGCTTGTCAACTCAAAAATGTATAGAAAAAGACCTTTTCTTGGCTTGTCGACTCACAAATATATAGGAAATGACCTTTTTGGCTTGTCCACCGAAAAATGTGACAACCAAACACCTCGCCTCGGAAAATCTGCATATCCTGCTAACAATTTGTAGGATCATCAAATTGGGAGTGTCGGTGAATTCTGGGTCCCCTGCCAAAAAGTCTGAGAAGCAAAAAAGGTAATTCCATAGCTGAGATTGGGGAAAGGTGTTGGGGGTGTCGGTCTCAAATGGGGTGTGGGTTGGCGGTGGTAGGAGGTGTAAAAATATCGCTGGCACTGACGCAAATATATATTTTCATTGAACCGTGTCTCTTTCCCTCCGGCCAAGTCAATCCCTCTCCCCACGGCCTGGATTCTCGATAGAACTCTGCCTAACCTGATATTTGCTTCGCGGACGACATGCATTGGCGTAGTCATGGGCCCTACCCCACTGGGGCTGGGACAGGTCGTGGGATTTGTGCACAATGGTTGAGCAGTTTGGGGGATGGGGTGTTATGAGAGTGAACGGAAGAAGCTCGTCAAAGCTTCGACTTATCTCATCAGAAAACCTGAACATGTCGACGTGGTGCCCAGTGGCGGTTCCAGGAATTCTTGGTGGGGGGTGACAAAATTTATAGGAAGTTGGTGGAGGGATACAAAGTGAAGAAGAAAGGAAGAAAAGAGAGAAAAAGGTCATTGTTAGTGGTTTGCCCACTAAATGTTAATAAACCTTGCCAAAATGGCCGACAAACAAAAAAGTCATGCGCAGTATTTTTCACTCTTTAAAAAAAACGTCAGAAAATAGGTTGACAAGCAAAAAAGGTCATCCTGAATCCCGGGGGATTCATCCCCAGTTAACAAAATGGTGGAACCGCCACTGGAGGAGCCCTCTATTCCGGAATCCTGGTTACGCCACTGACAACAGACGTTCGGTTTGACTATTAATTTTGTGTGGCTTAAGAAAGAAAGAAAATCGCTATCTAAAATACGTAAAAAACAGCTTCAATTTTTGGACATATAATGAGAAAGAAAGGTATAGAAAACCTGGTCATTACTAGAAAAGTCGAAGGCAAAAGAACAAAGAATGACGGTATATCAGCAGTTTACTGACGACTGATGTAAAGGGGGTGACTACAGAATTAGAACTCATACAAGCAACACATAACATAGAGAAATGGAAATCCGTAGTCGTCAACGTATAGATAGACACGACACCTGAAGAAGATGGCTTAAGACTAGTGCTAGACCAGTTAATGAGACAGCCTGTCCCTTCTTATCAGAGCAAGGGCATTAAGAAAAAAGTGCCGGGCCTCGAGTTTAAAGGCCTAGGCCTGATAGAAGTTTAGACCTACGCCTTTGTCAGAGGCGTCATTTTGGGGAGCTGGAGGCCGTGGCCCCCTTCAAGGAAATGAAAATATTAATTTATAATGTATTAATGTGCAAAAAAATTGGAAAAATTGGAAAAAAATATAAAAAAAATTGCAAATTTTCCAACATTGGTCCTAAAATTTGCCAAAATTGCTCAAAATTTGCAACAAAATTGCAAACAAAATTGCATAAAATGCCTAAAATTTGCCAAAATTTGCCCAAAATTTGTCAAAAATTTGCAAAAAAAATTTCTCGCCCCCCAAGAAAAGTGTGAAATGACGCCACTGGTTTTTGTATCCAAAATGTCCCATTAACAGGTCTGTTCTATTCTTTATAGGTGCACTTTCGTCTTTCGCATTCATAAGTTCTTGCTGATGGCGATACTAGAATCTCGGGCAATATGGCGCACTGACAACTTAGCAAGACCACTGCAGTGGCGGCTCCACCTGGGGGCCAGGGGGGCCGTGCCCCTATTGAGTGCCTGTTCCCCCCCAGTGTCCCTCCCAGTTGGGACCCTATACTTAATGCTACATACATTAAACAACAAATGGTTGGCCCCCCATGATTAGAAGTTGCCACCCCAACGGCCCCTCACTTGCCAAATCCTAGAGCCGCCACTGGACCACTGCTAGTGTGATGCTAATTTCAGTATAACTTCCAAGCCACTTGGCAGTGGCGGCTCCACATGGGGGGCCCGTGTCCTCCTTATTGAATGCCTGCCCCAGTGGGCCCCCTGTTGGGACCCTATACTTACTACTACATACCTAGCAACATAGTTGACCCCATGCTTAAAAGTTTCCACCCCAACGCCCCCCCCCCCCCCATTTGCCAAATCCTGGAGCCGCCATTGCCATTTGGATGAAAAAGTGGGACCAAATCCCTATACCTTCCCCTTCCTTTGATGACCTTTCAAAACGAGAGGGGCCTCGAGCCTAAAGGCCTAATAGAAGTTTAGACCTGCCCTTATGTATCCATGCTAACCCGTTTACAGGTCTATTCTATTCTATTCTTTATGACAATTTGTATAGCGCAGTAACATAGCAAGGGCCAAAGTCAAGAGCGCTTTACATGTAACAATCGAACGAGATATTGCGAGGACATATACGCTGCAGTGAAATGTTCCTTTTTTAATGGTTAGAGATGTGGGTGAAAATGAACACAATATATTATTGGTTTGATACACATTTTGAAGTATAAAGTGCCTCTAGAGAAATTGAACACAATTTAAGCCGTGTGAACTATAGACCGTGCTTGTACGAATGAACTTTACGCGCCAGCCAGCCATCCAGCCAGCGCTGCTGCTGCTGCTGAAATTGCTGTTTTTACAACCAGTCCTCTTTCTTTCATCGGCATTCAATTCGCTGTTTGAGATCATCGACGTCATTTGCACATTGCTCGAAGCTAAGACCCAAGCAACGCAAGTGATCATCGAGCTCCGAGTTCAGACTTCAACCGTTCTTCAGACCTGAAACAATGAACTTCGGGGCCGAAATAAGAAAGGATTTCGTTCTGGACTCAAAGACAATCTTCGTAAACCATGCGTCGTGCGGTGCTCTCCCTCTCAGCGTCTATAATCACCGCCTCGGGTAGGCCCCCACAAATCTAATCTAATCTTGCGCTTCTGTAGCGCCACTGATATATTCATAGGCGGATTTTATTAAAGGCCAATCCCACCAAAACAAAAAATTGGTTTTTCCATCAACACCAAGTCTGTCGCGTGCTGGATGGCTCGCGTGCTGGATGGCACCCGTGCTGGATGGCACCCTTGCTGGATGGCACCCGTGCTGGATGGCACCCCAGACCCCCATGCTAGCCTACCCAAATATTAAACTCTAAATCCGCCTATGGATATATTGCATTGAGCAGGAGTATTCAACTGGCGACCCACGGGCCAGATCCGGCCCACCAGGGGCGTGAAATGGCCCGCGACGGTAATGAAACGATAAGTAAATTTTTTCTAATGCAAACGAATTTCATGTGGAAGTCTTTAACTGTTTTGTCTTCAACTTACCTGTTTTCTATTACTTAGGAACTCTATTTTTTAATTTTAACAATGTGCACATTGCCTTCGGAAACCAGTCATAAAATTTTTGGTCTTTCATGGAATTTAGTTGAATACTCCTGGCCTAGAGTTATGATGATGATGATGATGATGGTGATGATGATGATGATGATTATGATTATGATGACGATGGTGGTGGTGATGATGATGATTGTGGTGGTGGTGATGATGATGATGATGTGATGATGATGATGATGATGATGATGATGATGATGATGATGACGATGACGATGATGGTGGTGGCGATGATGGCTATGGTGGTGGTGATGATATTTTTTCACTTTTTTTCACTTCACTTTACCACATATTTGTGGTAAAGGTGATGATAATGATGAGGATGATGAGGACGATGAGGATGATGAGGCTGATGATGATGACGACGATGATGATGATGACGATTATGATGATGATGATGATGATGATGATGACGATGATGATGATGATGATGATAATGATGATGATGATGATGATGATGATGATGATGATGATGATGATGATGATGCACTTTTGTGGCATAAGTCATAATGCACAAGCGATGATGTTATGAATGCACTGTTCAACGATCGTCTATGCTCTTGATTCTTGACGTATTTAATCCAATAGCCATCCAGGCGCAGGCCTGTGCAGATGATATTCAAAATTTCGCGTGCGCTCTTTTAGTTTGGTGCAGAAGATGGAGAGTTCTCCAGACGTTTGGTTTAGGCTCAAGTCAGAGTCTATGTGGAAAGAATCCATCGACGCAGTCGCAGAATTTCTTGGTTCGAAGCCTTCAAACCTGGTTTTCGTGAAGAGTACAACAGTAGGTAAGCCGCAACAACAGCAACCAGAGGCGACTCCACTTTGGACCCGTACCCCTTATTGAATGCCTGCCCCTTCCCCCCTGTGGCCCACATACTTTGGTGCACGCATTCTAAGCAACAAGTCTAGTTCACGCAGTCTATCGGCTAGTCACCACAGACCACACTATTCTTGACTTTGTTACTCAGGCTACTTACTTACTAGTTCAGGCTTATGAAAAACAGTTGTACGCGATTCTTAGACGTTGCCTCCCACAACGGCCCCCACTTGCCAAATCCTGTATTTTCAGTACCCCTCTGAAATTTCGCTAAAATTCATATGCCTACTGAGTACTGACCCATACATTGGCATAAACTTGGATAAAAATGAGAAATTGATCCATAATCCAAAAAAACCTAGGCCTATAGACCTACCTTCCCTATGGCAACCTCTCGAAAAGCGAGAGCTCGGGCCTGGAAGCCTAAAAAGACCTATGGACCCACAGTCTGCTGTAAGATTTTCAAGGCTACAACACTAATAAAGCCTAGACTTTAAGCTTATCTAATGTTCTAAGCTAAACTGTGAATCCGTCAAATCGAACTCATTCCAAAGTCTACCTCAAGTCTTGATCCATTGTCTCTATCGTTGTCTTCTTTGAAGTGCAAACACTTACATGTAAATTGCAGGCTAAGTAATTAAAGTAAGTATGTGATATCTCTTGAATTTATACGGCGTTTTCAAAAGAAGCACCTCGGCAGCTGCTTATTCAGATCTAATCTAATCTTAAACTTCCATAGTGCCACTTCATAGTGCACAGGAGCATCAACCGATGGCACATCAAATCCAAATAATTAAAGGTCCAGGTCAAATCCAGGGTATCCGGCCAGGCAAACGGGTGACAGTCCGTGGCGGATAGGCCAGGTCAAAAAGATGGGGTTTTACTCTTTTTTCTAAAAATCTGTAATGAATTGAATCAGAGACGCTTAAGCCTTAAGCGAAATTGGAAATAGCTATAGCCAGTGGCGCAGCCAGGATTTTGCGAAGAGGGTGGTTATGGTTCCCATGGTTTACCCAACTTCGGAAAATTCTGGCAGGCAGGCAGAACAGGTTAAAGATCGTGATTCACAGAGTCCAGATTCACAATACTGAAAAATCCCGACAAGCAGAAAAAATGTCGTCAACTATTATTACGTAAATTATATAGGCATATGAGCGCGAAGAACTATAACTATAGTGTTTATTCTAGGCCCTTTTGGAGGGATTTCCCTCCCAAAGTTTGAAAATCCCCCCCAAAAAAAAATTCTATATGTTGCATTGGGGAAGGGAAATCCCCCCCCCCCAAAAAAAAGTGTTACGAGAGGGTTTTTTAAAATTTAGGAGAGGGGAAAACATAAGGATATAAGGATATGACCATATTCATATTCAGAAGAGCATTGGAGCATGTGGAGAAGAAGGGGAAGAAAGAAAAGGAAGGATGTTATGACCTTTTTTGCTCGTCAAGGTTTTTGGGCAGACAAACCTTCTCCCCCCCCCCCCCCAAACATTTCAAACTCCTCCAATGTCTAGGTGGCTAGAATAAATACTAATAACTATATTAATACGCAATAAAAAATCTTGGTCGAACAGCCAAGTGGGGGGATTAACCCCCAACCTCCATGGCTACGCCACTGGCTATATCCAAAAAATTGGGTTCAGGCAGGAAGCGTCATTTTACCAAAAGGGTTATCATGGTTGGTATATTACGGCTATCGAGAAAATGATCTTTTTAGGAGACAGGGAGTCAGAGGCGTAGCGTGGCTAGTATGGCTTTAGCCATGGGCGGCACACAACTGGGGAGGCAAATTTAGGAAGGACGACCTTTTTTGCTTGTCAGGGAATTTTTTAGTGAAGACGTCAAACTTCGACAAACTTTAGGAGGGGCGGCAAACTTAAAATTTAAAAATTTTGCAAACGGCGACATGGGCCACAAGGGCGACGTGAGTGCAAGCCACACCTCTGGCGCCAAACACACCCTAGATCCGCCTCTGATATGAATGAATTTGGGGCGGCGGATTAGCCATGAGCCATTATTATTAAGCTGTTATTATTAAGCTGTTATTATTATTATTATTATTATTATTATTAGTATTATTATTATAGTAGTAGTAGTAGTAGTAGTAGTAGTAGTAGTAGTAGTAGTAGTAGCAGTAGTAGCAGTAGTAGTAGTAGTAGTAGCAGCAGTAGTAGTGGTAGTAGTAGTAGTAGCAGTAGCAGTAGTAGTAGTAGTAGTAGTAGTAGTAGTAGTAGTAGTAGTAGTAGTAGTAGTAGTAGTAGTAGTAGTAGTAGTAGTAGTAGTAGTAGTAATTATTATACACCAAAAGGCGATGAGCCCACGGCTAATGATGATGATGATGATGATTTGTAGGCGTTTTAATTAACCTAATTAACTGTTCTCTTGATGAGCTTAATATTTGGGCTTTTTTGACTTTGTTCTGTTGCAACAAATACGATGTTGGCTATGGGGCTGTCCATCAATTGCGTCAACAAAATAGGGGACGAAAGGGGTTGAAAAAGTTTGATACTTTTTGACAGGGGACGGGAGGAGTCAAGATAAATTGACGTCAACAATTTCATTTTTTACAATAAATTTAATAAATCAAAAATAATTTCTATTATTCTATTTTAGCATAAAAGTCAGCCGCATACAATATTTTTTAGCTTGTAGGGGAGCGGTTCAAAGCTTTTGACATAATTTCATTAGGTGACCACTGAAAGTTGACAGTTGTTGATAAAGAGGGGGCTCTAAAAATTGCCTAAATTTTTTTGACATAATTGACGACAAATTGTCGGAGGGGGGAGTTGACATAATTTTTGGGGGTTACCGAAAGTTTGACAGTTGTTGACGGTAGGGGTAGGTAAAAAATTGCCAAAGAATTGTTGACGTAAATAATGGAAAACCCCTAGCCTATATAGGTTCGAGTGAATAATTCTTACAGGTGTTAATGCGGTTTTGCGCTCTTTGAAATTGGGAAGAGGCGATTCAATTCTGATTTCATCATGGAGTTATTTTGCTGTGAAAGATACGTGCCATGAACTCGAAAGGCAGCAAGGTAGGCCTAAATAATAATAATAATAATAATAATAATAATAATAATAATAATAATAATAATAATAATAATAATAACTATAATAATAACAACAGACTTTAGAGTGGTCCTGTATGATGTGTCCTGAACAGCTAAAGATACATGTACGTGTCTACGTGACTTAAAACAACGTATTATTATCAGGGGCGTAGCCAGGAATTTGATTTGGGGTATAATGCGATTTGGGGGAGGGAGGGTATACATCTTTAAAAACTTTGAAAATCTTAAAAAGCAAATTATAAACTTTAAGGTAGCCTGATTTTGTGGGTATATATACCGATATACCCCCGTCGCTAAGCCCCTGATTATTATTATTATTATTATTATTATTATTATTATTATTATTATTATTATTATTATTATTATTATTATTATTATTATGGATATTCATAATGATGGCAATACGTGATAGACTAGATAGCGTCAAGGTGAACAAGTAGGAAAGGCTAACTTCTAATCAATTATTAAACGATATAAATCCTTTTAATTCTGAACATTCGTCTCATATTTCTTGCTTAAAAACAGGTATCGAGATTCTTTACGTTGACATTCCTTACCCTTTGAAGTCGAAGGAACAGCTTTTGGAATTATATGAAACAATGCTTCAGAAACACAGCAGCATCTGCCTCGTTCTGCTCGGTTGGTCCCTACTACTACTACTACTACTACTACTACTACTACTACTACTACTACTACTACTACTACTACTACTACTACTACTACTACTACTACTACTACTACTACTACTACTACTACTACTACTACTACTACTACTACTACTACTACTACTACTACTACTACTACTACTACTACCACTACTACTACTACTACTACTACTAATAATAATAATAATAATAATAATAATAGCAATAACAATAACAATAAATTAGATGTAGTGAAAGCAACATAGAAGAAACAGCAGTCCTCCTCTGAAGTTGTGAAAGCAAGTAGTAGTTGGAGATGCAAAAAATGTCAGTAATAGCCAATTATGCAAATTTCAAAAGCAGTAGACCTACTCTATATTATGAGAAAGAAACCAACAATGTATTCAATGTCAGTGATCTTTGGCTGTTTTTTGGAAATGAGGAAGATGTCATCACAAGTGTTCCTCCAGTTCTTCTTCCGATTAAACAGCTGATAGCCGTTTGTCGAAAGTACGGAAAACTTGTCCTGGTCGATGGCGCCCACGTTCCAGGTCACGTAGAAGCAAACCTGGAAGACCTGGGAGCAGATTTTTTCACAGGTAAGTTGCCCGTATAACACTCATCGAGTAGGGCTAAGTATATCCCGATAATCAAAATCATAATTATTCTGTAGAGGCGTACCCAGGTACTTCTCAACACAAGATAACACACCGCTGTCACAAGTCCTCGTTGCTAAAATCAGGGCGCTATAGAATTGTTCTCAATAATAATAATAATAATAATAATAATAATAATAATAATAATAATAATAATAATAAAATATAGAGACTTTGGGATATGCCATCCCAACGACGCTATAGAAATTGTCATAATAATAAAAAAAATAATAATAACAACAACAATATTAATAATAAATTAATTTATGTCTACAGGCAATCTGTACAAATGGGCCTTTGCTCCGAGAGATTGCGCTGTCCTGTGGATTCACGAGAAATTTCACGGGGGCATTATGCCCCCGGTAACCGGATACTCCTTTTACGGAGAGGGTGAAATGTGGAGAAATTACCTCTACCAGGGTCACGGAGACTTCACTCCCTTCTACACCGTTGGTCGGGCTATCGATTTCTATCGCGGAATCGGAGGACGGGTAAAGATTTACGGACATATTCCGTGAAATATATCCGCGGATTCATTTCAAAATTCTCCGAATTGTGTGCATTGGCGTAAATTTACATGAAAAGTGGGAGAAGGGTCCAACCCCTATTTCTTCCCCATCCCCTCTGGAAACCTCTCAAAAAGTGGAGGACTCTATCCTAGATGCCTAATAGAAGTGTACTCCTCTACTGTGTTTTATACAGGCCTGAGAGGGGGTAAATTTCGCACCACAAGCCACAAAAATTCTCGTACTGTGTCTCTTCCCATTCAGTTAGATCAATTCCCCTAAAGACCTGGTTGAATTGATTGATTGATTGACGGCGGAATAGACTGGGCGACTGTGGGTTTATTTATTTATTTATTTATTATTATTATTATTATTATTATTATTATTATTATTATTATTATTATTATTATTATTATTATGACGCGGAGGGCATTTCGAGGCGCAGAGCATTTGAACGCGGAGGGCATTCACAGTGTTTTTCATACAGGATTACCTAGCCTACTAAACCATTATTATTATTATTAGTAGTAGTAGTAGTAGTAGTAGTAGTAGTAGTAGTAGTAGTAGTAGTAGTAGTAGTAGTAGTAGTAGTAGTAGTAGTAGTAGTAGTAGTAGTAGTAGTAGTAGTAGTAGTAGTAGTAGTAGTAGTAGTAGTAGTAATTATTTGCGCATTGTTGATTATTTTTCTTACGAAATGTCCGTTAATTTCTAGGAAGGCATCTTGGAATATTGCAGTTCACTGGTTACTAAGGCAGCTGATCTACTCGTCGCTAGGCTACGTACCTTTCATTATCCGCTTCCCAAAGACATGCAGACCCCGCTCATGCGACAGGTGGCGCTACCGAAGCTCAGGAAATACCCTCCTGTGATTGTTCCACCTGGAGAAGTAAAGGTACTCACCTGCCATTCTCGTTTCTGCCGTTGGCGCAGAAATGGTTTCAGAACAAGGACACCATTACCTGTTCGGGCAAGCTCAGTGGGGGCCGACGAGGGCACTACCGTGAGATCAGTGGCGGCTCCAAGAATTCTTGGTGGGGGATGCAATTAATTTCTAGGAAGTTGGTGGGGGATGCAGTGAAATCCCGGAAAAGGCTGACAAGCAAAAAATGTCCCCATTTATCCCCAACGTGGAACCGCTTCTGTGTGAGATTATTTAGAGCAGAGGAAACTCACAAATACTGTGTCAGTACCCACGAATTTCCATAAAAACAGAATTTGGCAAATCACATCGAATTATGTTACTTGAACTTAGCAAACTTACTTAGCATGATTTAAAGTGGTAGGGGTCATTACTGCCTGTGTGAAAGCCACTATAGGGGCGCTAGCGGGGCTTGAACCCGCTCCGTCAGCCTGCCGCTCCAGCGCTTAACCCACTCTGCCATCTTCCGCCCCCGTATATAAGGGGTGGGTGTAAAAGGTTTTGTGGATAGAATATATACAGAGGCTTTGAATTCAATATCCATTCTTACGGTTGTCAATTGAGATACACCGGTAAACAGTCTGAGTTCGCGATAAAGTAAGTAAGTAAAATCTCGTAAATTTATATAGCGCTTTCTAGAATAGTACCGTACACCGACTGCTTAGCGAACTCAACGATAGGTGGACGGTGATTAATATTTTTCCAGCGAACGATTCACAACATGATGACGCTGATGGAGGACGTTCTAAACAGATTCGGGATCATGTGTGCTTTCGTTTCCGTCGATAACCAGGTCTGGATCCGCCTCTGTGCTTCGGTCTACAACGAGATGTCAGACTACGAGCAACTGGCCGTGGCTATTGCTACTCTCGTGGAAGAGGACGCAGAAAATTAAGTCTAAAAAAAGTTCAATTTGTACATACATTTAATTTTCAAATATTCAGGGGCGTAGCCATGAATTTCATTTGACGGTATAACGTGATTTGGGGGAGCGGGTATAAATCTTTAAAAACTTTGAAAATCTTAAAAAACACATTACAAATGTTAAGGTAGCCTGATTTTTTTTTTTGGGGGGGGGGGGTATATAGACCGATATGCCTCCTGCAAATATTAGCAACTTTAATAGCAGTTCTACAACAAGCCAGTGTTTAATCTAGACTCATGAACTCCGGGGAGAGGAACTGACAAAGCCGGGGAGAATTCTGGTAGGGGGCTGCTGTTAGTTGATGTAGTAAGCCTATGGCAAAATTTCCGAGGAGGGAAGAATTTGAAATTTCCTGGGGGAAGGGCAATTCTCCCGGAAACGGCCTAGATTAAAGCTTGATAAACAAGCTAATCGTCAAGGTTATATATATATGCATCATTAGACAGCTGGAGGAAGAGTGGAGATTTGATAGAAACATGCAAAACACGCAGGCTGGGAAAGCAAATGTGCCACGTGAACAGCGAAAAAATTATATGCTAGGGTGACGGATTTATGGAACAGTTTGGACGGAAAGGCAGTGACATTTGAAACACAATGGATGAATTCAAAATTTATCTAGGAGAACTGTGTTATTAAACGTTAAGGGTAATTATGGGGGGTTTTCACACAGGCTAAAACACTTACAGTAAAATCACGTTATTACTATAGGCTATTATAATGATAGGCCTACTGATTTCAGATTGCAAGCGCGCTGCTGTCAAATTTATAAAATGCTAAAAAAACATTTTCGTGGCGGAAACCAAAGACTGAATTTTTATCCTGTCTTTTACGATTGTTACTTGAGATATAAGCAGTCAATTCGTGAATAATTAAGTAAATAAGTAGACTCTCGTGAATTTATGTTGCGCTTTAAATTTACACTAGATTTCACTCAGGGATATTTCTAGGATTGTGAATTTGGGGGGGTGTCGACCTCAAATTGGGGGTGTCCGGAGCTAATTAGTATGCATTTTGTATGCATACCATTGTCACATTACCAAATTTTGGGGGTGTCGACCTCAAATTGAGGGGTGTTAGGGGGGTTGTTGTAAAAATATCCCTGATTTCACTGATCCTAAAATCCCTATCCGAAAATGCCACATCTACTTACCTCAATGACACTGATACAATTACTGTTTGTCGTTAGTAAAAATAAAATTTTATCTTTCGCATTTCATTTTAAACACATGATCTACAACTCAGACAGCAGCACTATGTCCATCTAATACAGTGGATCCCACTTAATCGCATACCGCTTAATTGCTAACCCGCATAATCGCATAACAACATAAAAATCCGAATTAGTGTTTTGTGCGTACAATTCATTATCGGACGTCCCGGCTATTCGCATAGCCCAGTTAATCACATAAGCAAGGCTTGCACGGCACCTATGCAATTAAGCGGGTTTCACTGTATACCAGATAGAATAAGTGCTTTTTCACTTTAAATATGATATCATGCAATGGAATATTTTACATATAAATCATAACTATACTGAAGTATTAAGCTCATATTATATTTTCCATGTAATGACTTTTCATTGCTGATGGTTTTGGAAATAATAAACTATGTATGTATGTATGTATGTATGTATGTAGGTATGTATGTAAAGTTGTAAACGCAGTCTTACCTTGTAGTCCATCTGCTCAGAGCAGTTGAACACATACACCATTATGCCGAGGGCGCGCCCAAGATCTTTCGTAGTTTCCGTTTTTCCAGTACCCGCAGGACCAGCTGGTGCACCGCTCATGATCAGGTGAAGCGACTGAGTAAGCGTAATGTAGCACCTGCAAATACACATCAGCAGTGAACCAGTCTCTCGTATATATGCATGCATCTATACCAGAAATAAGGCCTTCAGTGGCTCCACATTTCCATGTTATTTATACCCATGATGAGCAACATATTGGACGCTGTTAAAACACCGTCTTGTTTAGCACATTTACATCATGTCATTCGTGTTGTGCTCAAATACAATACAACTTCGACATAATGGACTCGGTTATGACGCAAGCGCGGCAATAACGTACCAATGTACGACGGTCCCATGCGAAGCGCTACCATATTGGCATGGTATTGGATATTGGATATAATGTACTCAAATGCAGGGTGCGATTTGTGACCTGGAGCAGCGGGGGGGATATGTCGAACTTGGGGGGATGTAGTTGTTGGGAAATGTAGCAGTGGGGGATGTAGTGGTGGGGGATGTAGCAGTAGGGGGGATGCAGTTGGGCAGTGAGGGGGAAGATTCCCCCCTCCCCCCTACAAATCGCGCCCTGCTCAAGTGTACAGACCCTCTAAGAACGTTATAATGAAGTTCTACTGTATATCACAAATGAATCTGTCGAAAAATATGCTTCCAGGTTTTTTAAAGAATAGATGATACCTAGAACATCACACAGCCAACCAATCAAAACGCTCACACAGCCAACCAATCAGAACGCTTGAAGGTAACATACATACAGAGGAAGGATTTTAATATTATAGATAGCTCTTTTGTGAGCAGTACCGTCGCGCAGCTTCGCTTTTTATTCTTAAGCGCTAACGATGAAATAGCTATAGCTATTTCGTACCGTTCCTGGCTTTTTCTTTGGTGGTTTGCAGTACCTTTTGACTGAAGGACCATGCTGCGATCCTGTCTCGCTATCCGTCATCAATTTATCTCGAAAAAGTGCAAGAGGATGCCATAGGCCTATTTAGGTCATAAACACTTGATTATTTAAATAATGTTACCGTCGCGATTGCGTTATGAAAATTGAACTGAGGCAAAAGCGTCAATGTCAAAAAGGTCACGATCTTCTATGAACAATAGGTGAAGAACCTCATGAATATAGAACCTCTTGAATACAGAGCCCGGCATTTGTATACGTTGATACTGAATTCAAAGGCCTAATCAAATCAATGAAAATTGCCAACACGAACGCACAGTAATTGCCAACAGTCCAAGCGTTGAGTTCCGGCGCTTATCTCCGATCTAGGCAATAAACAACGTTGGTGGTATAAGTCATTAAGCTGGGGTCGGTTGCCATTACTTTCCCTAGACCCACGTTTTACCCAGCAGCTTAACACTGCTCCTCATTTATATATGTTAAAAAAAATTAACCTAAAAATGATATCCTATTCAATAGATACTAAATAAATAATCTATTAATTGAATGATTAAGCTGTGAGATTGATTAACCTGTTGACTTGACGCTGTCGAGATGTTAATACCTACTGTCATTTTCTAACTATATAGACATACCTTACATAAAGCTGCCTATCAACGGGAACTATGCTCTCATTTAGTATCTGCTTATTTCCAACATTTTTAAACACATATAAATGTGATATATTGATTTGGCAATCGGGGAGGCTGTTCCAAGTACGAGGCTCAAAACATTTGGTCGACAAACGGAGTTTGCCTAAATAACGGCAGGAAATTTAACTTGTGGACAGGTCAGGGAAATTTAACATCAAATAAACTATTCAAGACGCACAGTTAATTGTCAGCGTGCAGCAGACTATCGGCGGGGCCACTGATGTACGGGGGCCGGGTTCCGTATTTGGAGGGGGGCTGGTACCAGTCGTGGGATTTGCGCCAAACCGTTGAGATGTTTTTGGGGGAAGGAGGGGGTTAGGAGGTTGTATGACCGAAGAGAATACGCGAATATGCAAAGAACTGCTTGACGACGACGTTTCTTTGCTCGTCAGAAACTTTCTACCCGAAAATGTCGAGATGTGCCCCCCGCCCTACTCCGGAACCCTGGCTACGCCACGGCAGCTTACTTCTATGCAGACGCAAAAAACACGGACGATTGACAACAAATCACAATAAACCATAGGCTAATAATAATAATAATAATAATAATAATAATAATAATAATAATAATAATAATAATAATAATAATAAGAAGAAGAAGAAGAAGAAGAAGAAGAAGAAGAAGAAGAAGAAGGACGACGACGACGATAAGGAGAAGGAGAAGGAGAAAAACTGGATTTTAAAATGGTTTAGTATTATTTCTTCTGTGTTGAAAACCACTGTCACTAATACAACCCTCTATTCCAACCACCGTTTGTCCGCTACAGCTGTTTTTTATTCTATAAAAAACACAATTTACCGGACACGACTCAGCACAGCACGCATATTAGACTTCAGTTTTTCGCAATAATAATTTTTAAGAAATATAAATAATTTCGTGACTCTCGATGGACACGCTTAAGACCATTCCGATGGATTGGTTAAGTACAAGTCTTTCGCAAACAGGAAGAATCGCTTTAAGACTTTTATACATTTTCAAAAAATACCCAGACATGTTCATGTATACGAAATGGTCGGCTGGATGCTTTTGACTAATGACCGGGCATTAGCGTCGAGTGATAAATTATGCATTGCTTCGCATTTCTATCTAAAAAGATCCCCGTTGCTTTCAATCGCTCGCTCGTTCGAGATATTTTAAGCCGGAAAAAATCAGCTTTTCATTTGCGAGTCCTTGAGGCAAAGCAGCCAGCCGTCGAAGTCTTCAAAGGTTATTTCACTGTCCGAAAATCGTGTTTCTATTTTTAAAAAAGACGAGACTGTCTCGTCTTTTTCTACAAAATGGTTGATGGCAGACCAGTGTTTTATCTAGACTCCAGGCCTTGGGAGAGGGAATTGATTTGGCTGGCGGGGAAAAGACACAGTTCAATGCAAAAAAAAATTAGTGCTGCAATTGGAGGGGAGGGAATTTGAGGTTTTACGGGAAAATCTCCCCTCCTGACAGGCCTGTATAAAATATTTTCGCAGATCTCAAGCTTATCTGTGATTCTACGATAATTTTTGTCTAGACATCTCACTGACAGTTTTATATAGAAAGTATTCGAAATTTTAACAAAACTGTGGTAATCCCAGTACTCTCATCCCAAAATTTTCGACCTTCATTGGGGGGGGGGGAGATTGGGTTCGAACCAGTGGCGGCTCCAGTATTTGACAAGTGGGGGCGTTGGAACGTTAACTTCTAAGCATGAAGGCCAACCATTTGTTTATGAGTATGTAGCAATAAGCAGGGTGCGATTTGTGACCTGGAGCAGTGAGGGGGGAATATGTCGAGCTTGGGGGGATGTAGTTGTTGGAAACTGTAGCAGTGGGGGATGTAGTGGTGGGGGATGTAGCGTAGGGGGATGCAGTTAGGCAGTGGGGGAAGATTCCCCCTTCCCCCCGCAAATCGCGCCCTGGCAAGAAGTATAGGGCCCCCAACAGGGAGGCCGCTGGGGAGGCCAGACATTCAATAGGGGGGCACGGGCACCCAATGTGAAGCCGCCACTGGTTCGAACGGGTAAAATTTCCAACATCCGACCCCCTTCTGGAGGTATGCCTCTGTAAATACCAGACACATTGCTATTCAATTTCCCGGCAAATAGAGTAGAACAATGGTAAGTGGACCGGTCATGATCCGTCCATTGATTCCTAACCACGCTAATGAGTAGATCAAAGCACGCGGCATAGAGCGCCGTATAGGCTAATAGCCGACTAGCATGCTATGCCATACCTTAGATCTTATCTACTAATATTATTACTATGCTTAGTAGCATACGACTGAATGCGACAAGACGACCAAGATTAAGGTTAGAAGGCACGAAATGTTCTAGGTTAATGCGACCTAACGGAGACAGCCAGCATTTCAATCTCCATCTGGTCTACATGTCGTACCACAGTCTGCTTCTATACAGATTACAAAAAGTTCAAAACCTAGGATCTGCATAACGCATGCAACGCAGATAGGGACTTCATTTGCTAAATTCAGAAACACAACTTTTTCATCAATGTGCTTTATTATGAAAACAGCTATCAGTTCAAAATCGTCAAATAAAGATAATAATAATAATAATAATAATAATAATAATAATAATAATAATAATAATAATAATAATAATAATAATAATAAACGTAGCATGCAGAGGCTGTACGAGTAGAAGTAGTTATTATTTCAGCTGCAATAATAGTAGAAGCAGCTGTAGTAGTAGTAGTAGTAGTAGTAGTAGTAGTAGTAGTAGTAGTAGACTACTACTACTACTACTACTACTACTACTACCAGTAGTAGTAGTAGTAGTAGTAGTAGTAGCAGTAGCAGTAGTAGCAGTAGTAGTAGCAGTAGTAGTAGTAGTAGTAGTAGTAGTAGTAGTAGTAGTAGTGGTGGTGGTGGTGGTGGTGGTGGTGGTGGTAGTAGTAGTAGTAGTAGTAGTAGTAGTAGTAGTAGTAGTAATAGTAGTAGTAGTAGTAGCGGCAGCAGACGTAGTGTACTTTTATACTCTTACAGCGCTTTTAACACGCAATACAGTGATGGTACTCTAAATACACCCCCAAACTTCTGATCAATCTCAGAGATATAATCCAGAGTGAGCAGACGTTTCTAGCGCAGGTTCGAAAGTACACAGTAAATTGGAAAGTCCAACAGAGACGGCGGACGACAGTTGCACAGGCCTGGCCGTTATTCGCCGGTGAGGGGGTAGGGGGCGGGAGATGTTGGTCGTAGGCAGACGCACGTATGTTTGTGCAGCGCTCAGAGAATCCGTGCGTCGCCCAACTGCAGCTGTAACTAAACCAATTAATTGATTTCGTTTTTTGTGCCGTCGCTGCAAATCAGATTTGAACGACGCGTCGGTGCCGTGGAAATGGAATCAATGGAAGGAAATCAGGGCTTTTAAACGGACGAAAAAACTAATTGCTGAGACAGAACGAGAGGCGAAGAAGTGTTTGGCGCAAAGATGATGGAGACATCATCGGCTAGTAGTAGTAGCTATAGCAGCAGCAGCAGCAGCAGCAGCAGCAGCAGCAGTAGTAGTAGTAGTAGTAGTAGTAGTAGTAGTAGTAGTAGTAGTAGTAGTAGTAGTAGTAGTAGTAGTGGTAGTAGTAGTATAGTAATAGTAGTAGTAGTAGTAGTAGTAGTAGTAGTAGTAGTAGTAGTAGTAGTAGTAGTAGTAGTAGTAGTAGTAGTAGTAGTAGTAGTAGTAGTAGTAGTAGTAGTAGTAGCGGTAGTAGTAGCGGCGTAGCCAGGATTTCCGAAAAGGGGGTTTTGGTTTTGACTTTTGACCGTAACCCAACTTTCGAAAAATCTTGACAAGCAAAAAAGTTTTAATAAATGTCATCCAATGTCTTTCCTCTATAATTTTCCTTTTGACAAGCGAAAAAGGTCGTCACGCCTATGGCGCTTAAAAAATTTTGGTCAGCAGTCCCAAGGAGAGGTTTGACCATCCAAACCGCGTACGAAAATAAAAAATGCATGGAAACACGTTAAGAAAAATTTTTCGTCGGCGCCCAAGTGGGGGTTTAACCCCTAAGCCCCCTTGACTACGCCACTGAGTAGTAGTAGTGGTAGTAGCAGTGAGAGGAAGCGGAGGATGAGGAGGAGGAGGAGAAGGAGAAGGAAAAGGAGGAGGACGAGGAGGAGTAGAAAACGGCAAGAAACTTAACTTCCACTAGTCATAAAGCCTTCATTTTTATCTACTGTAAAATACAGCACTTTGCGATTCTCTAAATTAACAAAATTCATAACCACATTTCATTGGAATCATTTTCTATTCAGTGGATATATCGTCCAGCGTGTCTTTTAGTAGCGTCTAAAGAGAAAGAGATGAAATAAAGCAGTGTGTCTGTAAATAAAAAAATGTATTTTTCTGTTGCGCAAATGCCGCCATTTGAGAGCCAAATGACACAGTTTGGGTCTCAGAAATTTTCGGAGTTTGATAGTCAGGAGGAACCGATTATCGCAGTGAAATATTCGAAAGAGGCCTGTTTTCTTACTTGTTTTTTTCGCACTTCGCGGCAACATGCGATACAATGTCTCGCTCTTAAAAGTGCAACGCTAGTGCAGGCTTAAAAACCGCGAGCAGTTCATGCATAGACTAAACTTCAGCACTCGATTGCACACAAGGGGTAGGGAGGGAGGGGAGGGGTAAAGGGAAGAGCGTAAGGGGTGGGTGAGGTGGGGTGGGGCTGTCTGCGTCGCTGTTTCCGGCATAAAATGTTCATGCTAGGAAGTAGGACTTTAAACCGTCGAAGCACATCAACACGACAGGAGGCAGGATGCGAAACAGGATAATTAACGGAAGTAATATCAGTGAGGGCAGGAGAGACAGATAGACAGACAGACAGACAGAGACAGAGATTGAGGGACACAGAGAGAGAGAGAGAGAGAATGAGAGAGTGAGAGAATGAAAGAGACAGAGACATGCAGACACAGAGCGAGAGCGAGAGAGACAGATAAACAGACAGACCAGAGAGGAGGAGGATGAGGAGAAGGAGGAGGAGGAAACCAAGCAGAACAACTGCGGAATACTGAAACCATGAACGGATGAAATTAAAGGGAAGAAGGCGGAGAAAGGGGGTTGACCTATAGGACCCACGCGAACTTGAGAGGAGGCGACACAGGAATGCTGAAACAGCAAACGCAGGTTGTGCGCAACGCAAGCTCTGAGCCATTAGGAAGATTTGGCGTGGATGGGGAGGGGCTGACGGGAGAGGATGCGGAGGTGTGGAGTTGAACAGCGTCAGAGAATTCGTTTATAATATAATACTGCTGGAGACAGGGAAACAACCACAGCAGTAAGCGTAGGAAAGAGAAGACCGAAGACAAAGATAGAGACGAAGAACAGGAAGAAGAAGAAGAAGAGAGAAGAAGGAGGAGGAGGAGGAGGAGGAGGAGGAGGAGGAAGACAAATCTCGCGAAAAATCTGGCTGAGAGAAAAAAAGAAGAAAAGAAATTGAAGACGAGAAAATGGACACGGGAAATCTCAGCTGAATAGGAAGAGTTCCATGCAGGGTAGAGAGGGAGATAGAAAGGGGATCGAGGGGAGTGAAAGAAGGAGAGAATGAGAGTGAGCTAGAGAGAGGCGAGAGAGGTAGAAAGAGGGAAAGAGAGAGGGAAAGAGAGTGGGAAAGAGAAAGTTGGAAATAGAGAGCGGGAAATAGAGAGAGGGAAAGAGGGAAAGAAAGAGAGAGAGGGGGGGAAAAGAGAGCTAGCTAGCTAGTGGGAAAGTTAGTGAGTAAGAGGAGAGAAAGAGAGAAACGTAGATAGAGAAAGGGATACGGAGAGAGGGGTAGAGAGAGAGAGAGAGTGAGAGAGAGAAAAGAATACGGAGAGAGAGAGAGAGTTAGGGAGTCTGAGAGAGAGAGAGAGAGAGAGAGAGAGAGAGAGAGAGAGAGAGAGAGAGAGAGAGAGAGAGAGAAAGAGACAAAACGAGAGACAAAACGAGAGACAAAACGAGAGAGAGAGAGAGAAAGCGTGAAAGAGAGATAGAGAGGAAACGCAGCAGTAGAATGAAATGAGCGGACTATTTCAACTGTATACGTGGCGGAGGGATCTGCGACGGTGAGCGGGTGGCTGAAACGGTCGAGACGCGCCCCGGCTCCGTTGTCCACATCCGCACCTTCTCCTCCTACGGCGAGGCAGACCGTGCGTCTTCGGCGGCTGCGGCGGCGGCGGCGGCGGCGGCGGCGGCGGCGGTGGCGGATACCTCGGCGACAAGCGAAGGCTGACGGAGACGGTTCGACGTGCTTCCGTAAGCAAGTAGCGACCACATCGACCGGAGGTTTGGCCTTGCGACGAGAGACCAGTTTCAGTCCGCCACTCCTCCTCCTCCTCTTCCTCCTCTTCCTCCTCTTCCTACTACTACTACTACTACTCCTTCGACTCTCTCTCTCTCTCTCTTTCCTTCGCTTCTGTGGTCGCAGGCTCTTTATATCCTAGCGGAAAGCCGCTCACAATTGCCACCGATTACTGCGCCTGCTTCCGTCGTCTGAGCGCAAGGATCTCCCATCTTTCGATCGTTTCGACCCTCGGTTAAATTCTGATTCGTCCGACTCTATGCGGGGTTAATCCTTCGTGAAATCGATGATTGCACTGGATATCCGTTTTTAAGAAAACGAAATTCAGATTTTCTTTTCGTACAATTGAAAAGTCCCGGTTCCGTTGAGTTGATGTTCTTCTTCGCCACTTGATTAACCTGTCGGCCGATGCCCTGTCACCTGAACCGGTGTGGCGGTGAGACAAAGAGAGATTTCCAGTGCGAACGACGCGACGCTCGAAGCAGTCAGAAAACCAGCCAGGAATAAACAGGGCCAGCCAGTTGACTGACCGGCGAGCGAGTCTATCGGTGCCTTGTAAGCTGTCGTCTACGGAGATACCGTCGTCTGTAGGTTGTGTGATTAATAATTATTTATTGAAGCAAGCTGTGGTTAGTCGTCGTCGTCGTTGTTATCGTCTTTGTCGTCGCCTATTGGTCTGTGGAATAAGATGAGTAAGATGATAGTTTACGGAAGAGATATTCCGAGATCCACGAACGGAGACGGTGGAAGAGGAGGGGGCAGAAGAGATACAGGTGAGATCAAAATCCAAATTTATTCGTTTTGAAAATCGGATATTTCTGAGGATAAGCATGTCGATCAATTGTATTTGTTCTATAATTTGTATATTTTATCCAACAGTAGTAGCAATAATAGTAGGCCTAGTAGTAGGCCGAGTAGTAGTAGTAGTAGTAGTAGTAGTAGTAGTAGTAGTAGTATAGTAGTAGTAGTAGTAGTAGTAGTAGTAGTAGTAGTAGTAGTAGTAGTAGTAGTAGTAGTAGGCCTAGTATAGTAGTAGTAGTAGTAGTAGTAGTAGTAGTAGTAGTAGTAGTAGTAGTAGTAGTAGTAGTAGTAGTAGTAGTAGCACTAGTAGTAGCACTAGTAGTAGTAGTAATAGTGATTTTACTCAGAATCCATCTGTGAATTTACATCTGTCTCCACATTTGGCTCTACTTCTGTTTCTACATCTGTCTCTATATCTGTCTTCACATTTGGCTCAACTCTACAGCTGTCTCTCCACATCTATCTGTCTCTATATGATAATGTATCCGCATTTGTCTCTGCGTCTATATCGCTATACATCCGTCGTCTGCGATCCGTCTGTCATAAGAAGGCCACCGCCATCTAATCCTGCAACGCCGTGATATATAGACGCGCCTGCAAAGGGTCCCGACGATTTCTGATTGCGTCTACACGCAGTACACATCTCGTGGGCCTTGGCCGCTTTGCCCATGTTCCGTAATCACCACGTCATAAGCTTTCTCGTCCTCTCGATCTTTCGCTTGAGATTTACGATAATGACGGCAAAGATGTTGCCGCAACAACCAGAGCAACGACATCCGACTAGTATAGCAACGACCGAGATTTGTCTGACGTCTGACGTCTGACTTAGAGGCACATCTATCTCAGCGTCAGTTGTGACAGATTTGAAGTCACGTCTGCACGTAATGCAATGCCCGCAGCAGATTATGCATACAGCACATATTATGAAAATAATATGCTAGAAGCGTCATGCACGGTTGAATTTCTCAGGAATTCATATACCCAGAGATGTCCAGGGGTCCATTTTTAGAACCCAATCCAACCCAACCCATGCCGGGAATAGGGTTACTTGACCCAACCCAATTCAAACCCATCGTAATACGTTGCAATTTTTTAAACCATGATTTATTTTCTAGCCCAACCCGACCCACCATTAATATGGAAAATTCTGGCTCAACTCAATCCAACCCTCCCATGGGTTAACCCAACCCATGGACATCTCTGTTCATACCAGAAGGTTTAAACATGCAGTAGAATTAGGCTGTCTGTCTCTCTGTCTCGCTCTCTGTCTGTCTGTCTGTCTGTCTCTCTGTCTCTGTCTCTGTCTGTCTGTCTGTCTGTCTGTCTGTCTGTCTGTCTGTCTGTCTGTCTGTCTCTCTCTCTCTCTCTCTCTCTCTCTCTCTCTCTCTCTCTCTCTCTATGTGTGTGTCTTTCTCCTGGCCCGTCCAATAGAACTATGCCTATTACTTAAAAATAAAAAATTAACTCTCTCTCCTATATATATATATATATATGCGTGTGTGTGTGTGTGTATGTATGTATATGTATATATATATATATGTATAGGATATATATATATATATATATATATATATATAATGTGAAATATATATGCCACGGTTTTGATTTGCGGGGTGATAAAATTTTGTGGATGCGGATACTCGCCACGGAATACAAAGATGATTCGACTGAAGTTTATATATATATATATATATATATATATATATATATATATATATATATATATATATATATACTGGTCTTTCGTTCTTCATGACGTGAAATCCGATATCGTTATTTTGTCATCGGCTGACGCCATCTTTTGTTAATTCGTATGCAACAGCAACAGCAGCAGCAGCAGCATCGGTCAGGGGTTTGTTTGTGCTGCTGCTGCTGCTGCTGCTGCTGCTGCTGTATTTGTGGATCGGAGGACGGGAATTGTCGAGTGTGAAGTTTATTTCTGGTGTGCTGTCTCTCCTCTCTCGTGCCGTCCATCCGGCTGCGTCTCTTGGTCGTGAATCTGCACTTGGAAGTTGGAGTGCGTTCGCATCGCAGCGAGCATGACAATTAGGCGTACAGCGATTGCCATCATCGAAAACAGAGCCGCATCGAGTGCTGGGGTCAGAATGATGTAGATCTAGGATCGGAGAATTTTTCACCAAAGCAATCACACTATAGGGAGAGATGAGTGGGCGGGCGGGTGGGTGGGTGATTGAGGTGGTTAGGGGGTGGAGGGGGGTGAGGTGATCCACGAGTCGCACAACTCGGGAAGGTCTTCGTTAATGGTTATGGATTTTTTGGCAAGACCAATCTCCATCCGCCCGGAGTGATGCACTTCCGTAAGTGTGCCCGAATCCGTCCGATCTTATTCGATGTTAATTGTGTGACCCCGCAAAAGATTGAAAATTCCAAGTCTCCTTCCGATACGCTCGATTTTTATCTGAATGACTGAATGGATGGATGAAGAATGTATGGATGAAAAACTGACCGACTGAATATTTTATGGATGGATGAACGGACAGATGGATTGCTGGAAAATTTCTAAATTTTCTTTCATGTTCATGTTCATCTAAATTTACAGTAGCTGCTATGTGGATGATTCCTTTAGGTTGACGACTGTTTTTGGTTAAGCGAGAAAAATTTGCCCTAATGACGTCATAAGAAAATAGAACATGCAATAAAAATGACTTCAACAAATTTTTAGAAGAAGTATTTATTCTGAACTTCTGTGCCGAATACATTTTTGGCATTGCCAGTAGATACGAAGATAAGCTAGAGCTATCTATTATTATTATTATTATTATTATTATTATTATTATTATTATTATTATTATTATTATTATTATTAGGGGTGGGAAGTTAGCAGAGTGGTAACAACGTTGGACAATGGAGCAGAAGGTCGCGGGTTCTAGTCCCGCAGGAGCCCTAAAGGTCGACTCAGCCTTTTTCGTGGTGGTAAAATGAGGAGCAGTGGTAAAAATCTCTGCGATAAGTCAAACAGGTACGCTACGCGATACACTAGCCCCGTATCCGTGGCATTGCACACCTGGCTGACGGTTATAGCAACGGAGGTCAGCGCCGCCCTATGAGTCCGTGAGGCTCGGGAAGGACTTTGACTTTTTTTATTATGCATTTAATAAATATGATACACAAATGAATTCTCTCTGACGTCAAACGAATCGCTTAAATCCGTCAAGTGAAGAATGAAATGAGTGGATGAATGATATGACTTTTTCCCTTTAGGTTGGAGGAGTTGAAAGTCAGCGTTCAAAAGGTAGCAAACGGCTGAAGCACCTTTGCTGACATCTTTGCTGAGTTATGACTATATGCGAGTGAATCGTTCAATAACTGTGAGTACTCAGAGTGAGACAAGGCACCAACGAGCGCATAATTCCATGACGCTATACTGCGGTCGCTTTTCTCTTTAGCGTCGCGGGCCGCGCGACAGCTCGCCGCGGGCCGGACTTGGACCGCGGACGAGGCATCGCGCGCAGCACTGGCCCACGCTTCACAGAGTCAATGCTAGGCGATCGAGAAGTGAAAATCGAAGCCGTTGCATTGATATTAACTCGAAATTCCATTCCAAGAGTGAGTGAAGTTCTTGGTCGAATATCACCAATGTTTCATATAACAGGACCAGTAGGTCCATAGGTAACCCACACTTTTCACGTATACGGCATTGTGTTTACGAAAAGAACTCAGTAATAGAGTGGGAATAAATACGCTGTCAATATCGAGCACGAATTGGGCCGAGAATACAGTAGGACTTCGTTATAACGTACTTGGCGGGTCTGTAAAATTTAGTACGCTATATATCTGAAGTACGTTATATCCGTTTCGGACTGATCTTCTGGCTTGACCTGGCTCTAATGCTATTTGGATTTGGTGCGCCATCGGCTGATGCCCTGGGCATTATGATAGTGGCGCTATAGAAGTTGATTGATTGATTGATCCAATACCAAGCAATACGGCAACGCAACATACCGCCGAACCGTATACTGCGGTACGTTATAACCGAGTATACGTTATAACCGAATCCGTTACAGTATAACGAGGCTCTACTGTATATGGAATCCAACGCAGTCGCTGTTACGATACAAATGCTGCATGCAATAATATTTTATATGTAGCCCAATGTGTGTGTGTGTGTGTCTGTGCGTTTGTGTGTGTGTGTGTGTGTTTGTGCACCGTAGGCTGCCTATATGAGCATTTTATCTTGAATACTGAAGCGATGTTTGAAACGGTCCATTTGAGTTTCCATATTGTATTTAGACGGATCGGACGACGTACGAAGAGAAATGAATGGAGTTCTCTGCTGATGACATATCGTCGATACTTTTTAAATTAAGCAAAACAGCAGACATGAATGTCGCTTGAACCACAACAACAGTCCACGAACACGCACACACGCAAACATACACACACACACATATATATATAATTATATATACATACATGTATATATATATATATATATATATATATATATAATGAACGTGGTTTGTTTCGAACCATTGGCACAGTGAATAGGCTACAAAGGCTATGATTCACCTGACGCAAGATAATAATAATAATAATAATAATAATAATAATAATAATAATAATAATAATAATAATAATAATAATAATAATAATATGATTTTAGATGATTAGGAGGCTAAGTTAGCCCGCATTGCAATGATCTTCTGTCACTCTGTAGGCCTATATATACGAATTTGCAACGGCAATTGAAAACACGAGAGATGTGGTCAAGATGACATCGTCGACATGACATCACGAAAGAAACATTTCCAGTTCTTTAAAACTTACTGTAGGCCTATATGGAATCATGGATTCATGTCAATGTAACGTCAAAACGAAGGCATTGGAAAGTCTCTGCTATCTACAGTAGAGGAGAAGAAGAAGAAGAAGAAGAAGAAGAAGAAGCTGGTGATGATGATGATGATGATGATGATGATGACGACGACGACGACGACGACGATGATGATGATGATGATGATGATGATGATGATGATGATGATGATGATGATGATGATGATGATGATGATGATGATGACGACGATGCCTATGACGATGCCGATGACGATGATGATATGATGATGACGACGATGATGATGATGATAATATGATGATGACGCTGATGATATGATGATGATGATGACGATGTTGATGACGAGGAAGAAGAAGAAGAAGAAGAGAAAGAAGAAGGGAAAGAAGAAGAAGAGGAAGGAAGGAAGGAAACTTTATAGATTAAAACATCTTCCCGATTGCGTTCAGAATGTCAAATGTGCGGTTGACTGTCGTTCGGTTAGGAGAACACTGCGCGGACAGTTGCCACTTCGCGTGTAGAATGTTTTTCCTACCGTGAACATCTAATCAATTTCCGGGCGATTGAACTTGTCGCAAAATTCCGCGATCACCCCCCTCTCCCCCCCAACGCAAATCCTCCTCTAGCTAGCTCCCTCTACTGGGCTCTGTAGGTCTTCCTATACGCCCCGCTGTTAAAAACGTCATCTGCAATGCGTTTGAAGCAACAGCATTTAGAGGCATCGTTAACGTTGACGTCACCCGGTGCTGTAAGGTCATTTTAACCCCCCCCCCCACACACACACACAATTGCGCCATGGACCTTTTTGAGTCATCCTGTACCAGCTCGTACGTACAAATGGAATCGCTTAGCTTAGCATATTCAATTTACAGGCAGGAAACTTTTTTATGTCACCCGAGCTTGTGATGTCACCCAGTGCGGCCCGCACCCCCCCCCCATAGGCAGATTTTATTAAAGGCTAGGGTGGGCTTAAGCCTACCCAACTAATCCCACCAAAACAAAACAAAATGTTTTTTCCATCAACACCAGGTCTGTCCCATGCTGGCCTACCCAAATATTAAACTCTAAATCGCCTATGCCCCCCCCCCCGAAACGCCTTAGTGACACCACTGGCGGCATTATTGCCGGGTGATATCTGTTGATATCTGGTATTTGTTGATATCTGTCAGTCGTTACATTGGGCAGAAGTGGCAAAATATATAACCGTAACCCTTTGCGATGCATTGAAACCTTAACCCACGACCAGTGGCGTAGCCAGGATTCCAGAATAGGGGGCGCTTCGACAGAGCGAGAGAGAGGGTGAGAGTGGGAAGCAGTGAGAGTGAGAGACAGTGAGAATGGGCGACGGTGAGTGTGAGAAATTTCGACGCTATGGAGCAGCGCTATGGATTAGTTGCACCAAACGGCCATACGGTTTTCTATTTCACTGCAGTCATTTGCAATCCAGCACTCGCGAGTTGCGTGAGGCTCTTTGTTGTATTAGCCGCCCCTGTTGTGTTTGGCGAGGCGTTCGATTTCAGTCTTTGATGTCAACCGACGTTTTTTTATAGAAGTCGAAAATAGCTGGAAAGGTTCGGCAGAGGCGTAGCCTGGAATTTGATTGGGGGGGGGGGTTGACTTACTGGATTTATTAAGTCACGTGGATCGCTGTGACCAATGAGAATCGTTGTTGTTTTGAGATCGATGCTGTAAAACCAGTCATTATTCATTATGTTGTGAACTATTGCCAGTTGAGGACTATATTACTGTCGCTATAGGCAAAGTTAAATCGCTGAGATAGAGGAACCTTTTAAGAAGAAAGGAAAAGGAGGCTAAACTTATTTATGACACGTCGCCGACGCTGGAATTCTCGTTGGAAAAATATCCGACGCTCGGCGCCCCATATATTTCGATCGTTCTAGAAGTGTGCGGTCGCTACATAAAGGATTCCAGCGCCCGTCTCATTTCAAGCGTCTCTGCGCTGTAGTGACGCATGTGGCGGTCACAATGTTGTTGCTGTCAAATCTGTTACGGGGGAAAGCAATAGTGTGAAAGTCGCACAAACGAAGAGCGCTTAGGGGTCGCCCATAAATTACGTAACGCGGTTAGGGGGTCCGGCCATTTGTTACGAAGTGTGACCGGGGGGTTCCGTAAATGTGATGTAACGCAAACAATTTTAAGTGATGACCTTTGACCTTTTTTACCCTTTTTATGCTTGTCAGAGTTTTTTGAGAGGAAAAAATACAAGGATGACCTTTTTTGCTTGTCAAAACTTTTCGGAAGACGAAAATGGGGGGGGGGGGTCGGCCCGTTGTTACGTCATATTTTAAGGGTCTGACGTTTTGTTACGTCGCGTTACGTAGGGGGGGGGTCAAAAAGTGCCAAAAATCGCGTTACGTAATTTATGGACGACCCCTTAGCCGGGTTCTTTAAAACCGGTAAATTTGCATCGTTTTGGAAGGAGGACAGAAGAAAGGATGGCTTACAGTTACACGGGCCTGCTTATTAGCGGCGACGATATTGCAAAGAACAGGGCCTGTTTTAACGTGCAGTGATAGGTCTACACAAAATGTGCAGTGATAAAATGAAAATGTGCAGCGGTAAAATGCAGTTGTCTGTGCTTCGTGCAGTGATAAATTTTCCGGACGACATTTTTGCTAGTTTTTTGCGCGGATGTCCACAAATTTTCTGAGTTTAGTGCATTTATAATTTTTTCTTAAAACAGGCTATGGCTTAGAATACATAATTCATGTAACGCTGTTAGCTCCAAAATTATTATGCGACACCAGAGACGATAGGAAAAGCTGAGTTGAAATTTCATTCCAGAAACATCTCGTAAATCAGATAGAAAGACTTCAGAAACAGAAATCAGAAAATGCTTTTTTGTTTTATATTTTATTTTATGCTTTGTTTTACACATTGTACTATATATTTTTCCTTTTGTTTTTATTGGCTGCTTAGCTGTGTTTTTGAATTGCAGATAATTTCGATTGTCACACGTAGAAAGTTTTCAAGCGATCGACTTTCATACAGTGTTTAATCTAGACTCCTGGACTCCGGAGGGTTAAACTGACAAAGCCGGGGGAGAAACTGACAAAGCCGGGGGTAATTCTGCTAGGGGGCTACTGTTAGTTGATGTAGTATGCCAAAATTTCCGAGGGGAATTTGAAATTTCCGGGGAGGGGAAAGGGCAATTTTCCCCTCGGAAACGGCCTAGATTAAACCCTGCTTTCATACCATACAAACCTGCTTCCTCCTTCTTACAGAAATTCCGCTAAATGAAATATATTCAGTAGTTCAGGTGCTTAATAATAATAATAATAATAATAATAATAATAATAATAATAATAATAATAATAATAATAATAATAATAATAATAATAATAATAACTTGATTCCAAGTGGTGGTTTAGGAGGCTCACTATAATTACACGTAACATTTACATTAGAATTCCGTTATAACGGACTCGGTTATAACGTATAGTCGGCTATAGCGTACCGCACTGTACGATTCCGTTCGATGTGCTGCCATATTTTATGGTATTAGATAGGCCTATAACGTACATCGGATAGGCTTATAGCATACTAAATTTACAGACCCGTTGTAACGAAGTTCTTCCGAGTCTACTGTTATACCCCAATTCTCCTATAGATAACTTTTAAATCCATTTATTTGTATAATCCGTTTCTGCAAACTCAGGCCTGAGGAGAGGGGGGTGCAGCCGGTACATTGTACCGGGGCCCATGGAGTTTTTAGGGGCCCAGATCCGGTGACGATAAGGTTTTTTTGCTTGTCAGGGTGATTTTTTGAGAACTGACAACGTTTTGTTTGTTTGTCAGGCTGTTTTTGGAGAGCTGATAGAGTTTTTTTGCTTGTTAGGTTTTTCGGAGACTTGATAAATTTTTCTTAAGGGCCCGCAAATTTTTTTGTTCCGGGGCCCGGAATTTCTCTCGGCGGCCCTGTGCAAACTAATCTCAAATGGGATGAATTATTTCTAAAGTCGACCATCGCCACACCGCTCCTTATTTGCAAAGTCTTTGTCTTGAGCCAAAAATATACCACCTCATACAGAAGAACTGCTTGGCTCGATTCGCATATTATTCGCAGTCACAGTAACCGCTGTATTTGCCCTTTCAAAAATCCATCAAAAGTCATTTTTCGAGTAGCGCGATGTCAGTCACATCTAACAGCACACTGACGCGACCGCCAGATTTAGAACCAACTCACTGTCATTCTATCGACGTTCTATTTTTGCGTTAATATTCTCCCCCTCCCCTGCCCCGACCCCTAAAGCGTCAGTTGTCAGCGTTACTGTCTGCTACTGTCGGCGATGCGTATCGTGAATTTTGCTGTCACGTGATTTGACTGGCTGTCGAAGAAGAAGCCTCGAGGGAGGCAGACCGCGTTCCTTACAATGTAATTTATTCTGTCGTCAAGACCAGCAAAGGAAAATATCGGGGCTAAATGACCCCCTCCCCAACCACAAAGGGACTATTTTTGTCAACCAACAGAGACTCCTTCAGCGACATAAGTGGTTGCTGGATTTTTCTCTGTGCTATTTTTATGGTCGTTCTCTGCAGACGAGATGAATAAGGGTTGAATTAGATGCGCCGTCGGCTTATATCCTGGGCAGGGGCGTAGCCAGGAATTTGGGTTTTTGGGGGGAAGGAGGGGTATAAATTTGGGGAGGAGTATATATTGTTATATATAATGGATTTTTATTCATTGTTACCAAGTTCTATAATGTTTTGAGTTGGAAATAAACTCTAAACTCTAGTATATAGCAACCTTTACCTTTATATATATATATATATATATATATATATATATATATATATATATATATATATTCTGTACATGTTTTATATATGTATATATATGTTGTATATAGGCCTACTGTGTTATATATACTAAATTTTGGGGACATATATACTGATATACCATCCTCTCGTCGCTACGCCCCTGGTTCTGGGCATTATGATAGTGGCGTCATAAAAGTTGATTGATTGATAAGTAGGACTATAATTGCCGTCTACCGCTTAACCCCTTAACCGTGTATTTAACTGTAACTCAATGTAAAATGGACGGATATATCCGGGATCCCCAGTTAAGGGGTTAATACTATTTGTTGTGGTTGATTCTTGAGCTTAGTTTGATTCATCAGAGCAAGTTCAAATCAGTTTCGAAATAATAATTATTTATATTGTTCAGTTTAATTTACTAAGTTAATCAGCCAACTTCTATGGCGCCACTGTGATAATGTCCAGGACATCGTGCCGATGGTGCACCAGATTCAACCCGAATTCAAACCCGTTCAATCCGGAAAGGACAGTCCGATTGGCAAGACAGCAATCTGAAAGGGATTGGCCAAGCCACGAAGCCGATCAGGTGCGTCTTAAGACTAGATCCATAAGACGATATAGTGCAGACGGCTTACCGTTTAAGGATTTTGCGATGGCCTCAAAAAATCGGAAATTATATTGCGCACCTTCCAAACCTCCTTTATTAGTTTGCTTCCAGCAAAATGTTGACACACACACACACACACACACACACACACGCTCATCGTCTTTGATACGGACCTGCCTATGAACAAACACAACACACACACACACACAATGTTGTATTTTCCGGCAAAGCTTTCATCATCTGCATTACGATATTATTAATTATTATTATTATTATTATTATTATTATTATTATTATTATTATTATTATTATTATGCGAAAGATCCGTGGAAGGCGACTGCGTTTTAAATCCCTGGAGTGTCACGGATATTCGTTGTAGGAGAAAGGATGTATCTCTTTCATCTCCAGATTGTCTTGTTAGGATACTGGCGGATTTCCTTTATGGAGTGGAGACCTTCTTCGTTGATTGGGCCCATTGCCTCCCAAGCCATAGGAACAAAGTGATACGAGGAAGACAGTTGATGGTATTATTATTCTTATTCTTATTATTATTATTATTATTCTTATTATTATTATTATTATTATTATTAGTAGTAGTAGTAGTAGTAGTAGTAGTAGTAGTAGTAGTAGTAGTAGTAGTAGTAGTAGTAGTAGTATTACATGGTTATTGCGGCACGTTAAGTTATTCACAAAGCAAAGAATCGTAAGGGTGGAGCAAGTCAGGGGCGAGCAACGTACCCAAGGCCGCTACACAAGTGGCTAGAGTCGTTTTCGAACCCGCTACCCTCCGGTTGAACGGCAGGAATCTTACTGCAATTCCAGATATGTATTCTGCACAGTGTTTTATCCAGACTCCAGGTCTTTGGGGTGGGGGAATTGAGGCTTTCGGGGGTGGAATCGACTTGGTTGGAGGGGAAAAGACACAGTTCGATGCAAAATTTGTGTAAGTGCTGGGAATTTTTTTTTTTGGGGGGGGGGGAATTTTGAGGTTTTGGAGGGGAAATCTCCCTGCTAACAGGCCTGTATAAAGCACTGATTCTGCATACAGGCTGTCTGTACAGTGGTTGGAAATTCTGTTTCAATGCAGCGCCTTTCACGTCTTGTGCAGTGAACGCGTTTGTTTGACAATCGAAAGTATGCCGTTCTCTCTCTCTCTCTCTCTCTCTCTCTCTCTCTCTCTCTCTCTCTCTCTCTCTCTCTCTCTCGACCGATCCAAAATGGCGGATCGCAAACAACACTTGACGGACATCGCCGTTGACAACGTTTCGTCGGCAAAGAACGACGAGTCACGTGATCGGCAGATTGGTTCTCAGAAAACGAACATTAAGACTTCTAATACGACTTTATCGCACACAAAAACACCCACAGACAGACAGACAGACAGACAGACACAGTGGCGGTTCCACGTGGGAGATGAGTGGGGATGCATCCCCCCACCGGACTTCCGAGCTTACTATTTTTTGCTCGTGAAACCTATTTTGGGCTAAAAGTCTAGTAAAACTAATTGCGAATGACTTTTTTCTCGCTTGTCAACCTATTTTTCGGTCAAAATATAGTCAAATTAGGGATAAAATTCCCTGTTTTCAGCCTTTTCCAGCAAAGTTTATAGGTTTTCCCCTTCTATTTTCTTCCCCCACCAACTTTCTATGAATTCATTTCATCCCCCCACCCCCAATAAAAAAATCCTGGAACCGCCACTCGACAGACAGACAAACCGACAGACCTCTACACTGTATGTATTTATTTCATGTTTTGCTGTGAAAGCCACTGGAAGCGTCAAGATGGAGCACGTGTGTGGTTGGGAAAAGCGGGAATAGCTTAGAAGCAGCCGTCTGCAATATTCCTTTGTCAGCCCTTATTTCGTTCGTCGTCTCTGTCACGTGACACTAATCACGTGTTTAGTCAGGTCTGCAACGTAGGAACAAAGACGTTGTTGTGTGAACATCTGAACAGATTATATTGGGGTATCTTCTTCTACTTCTTCTTTCTCCTCCTCCTCCTACTCCTCCTCCACTGCCACCACCACTGGTGCTGCTGCTGCTGCTGCTGCTACTACTACTACTACTACTACTACTACTACTACTACTACTACTACTACTACTACTACTACTACTACTACTACTACTACTACTACTACTACTACTACTACTACTACTACTACTACTACTACTACTACTACTACTAGGCTACTACTACTACTACTACTACTACTACTACTACTACTACTACTACTACTACTACTACTACCACCACTACCACCACTACTACCACCACTACTGCTACTACTTCTACTACTACTACTACTACTACTACTACTACTCTTCCTCCTCATTCTTCTTCTTCTCATCCACATCCTTCTTCTTCCTCTTCTTTTCTTCTTCTTCTTCTTCTTCTTCTTCTTCTTCTTCTTCTTCTTCTTCTTCTTCTTCTTCTAGGCGGGTAGATACGACAAAACGACCAAGCAATTTATAAGCCTTTTCTCCGTAAACTTAGGCATCGGTAACTTCGTTATTAGATTACAGTGTTCTGTATGTTTATCAATTTTGCCACAAGAAGCGATGGTCTGAAACATCACGCAAAACACGTTTCATTTCTTATACTATGTTGACTACACAGCCGCAGAAAATTGGTCGAATAGGTAGAGAATAGGAACAAGCAGAAGGGAATGAAAAGACGAAGAGGATTATGAAGAAGAGGAATAACATTGTGATTAAGATTAGGATTAAGCTTAGGAATAGAAATATGATAACGATGACGACGATAATGGTGACAGTAATAAGAACGAAATAGAGATGGACAAAGAAGGACTGAAAATACGAAAAGAGTAGATAAGCAGAAATATTTATGGACTTCTATAGCGCCTCCAATTCTTATGACATATATAAATGCATCCATTGACGATCAGGCAATGTCAGCAACTGAGAAACAGAGACAGAAAGACATAAATAGATATAAACATGAAAATAGCAATAAAGAATGAGAGAGAGGCAGAGAGACAGACAGAAAAACAGACAGAGATAGAGAAAGACAGAGATAGTATAGTATAAAGAGGCAGAGGCAGAGGCAGAGAGAGAGAGAGAGAGAGAGAGAGAGAGGAGAGAGGGAGAGAGGGAGAGATAATTAATACAAAGAGACAGAGGCACAGACAGACAGACAGAGGCAGACCAGATAGAGAGAGAGAGACTGAGAGAGAGAGAGAGAGAGGCAGACAGTCAGACAGACAGGCAGACAGACAGACAGACAGACAGACAGACTGAGAGATAGACTGCGAGAGAGAGACAGACAGACAGTCAGAGAGACAGGCAGAGAGAGAGAGAGAGACAGAGAGAGACAAAGAGAGAGATGAACTGCACAGGATTTGGCTGCAGTAGCTTGACTTTTACTGCTGTTGGTCTTCTAATCGCAATGTTCCGTCTTCCTCTGGGAAGAATGGTTAAGAAAAAGCAAGCCGAAACTCGCAAATGGTTTGGGAATTTCTCTGGTTTATGGCTGCAATCTTTCCGCCTTATCGTTCGCCTTTTCCCGTGTACGCGGTCAGTTTCCGACGACTTTATTCTCGATTTGGTTTTATTGTGAAAAATTAATGTCAAAAACGTCGCAGAATACGAATGCGAATTCAAGAAATACGACGCCCACATTGAAACAAGAATGACACTAAGTTATTATTATTTTTAACGGTGAATTCGGTTAAGTCATTAAGAGAAGAAAGTAGAGGCTTGGCACGAGCAATAATTATTTTACCTTGCAAAATAATAATACAATTAATAATAATAATAATAATAATAATAATCTATATATATAATTCTCGATGTCTGTCCGTCTGTCGCGTCTGTCCGTCCGCAACACGGCGGGTATTGCAAGACGCTGTTGTCATTGACAACCAAATATTGTTTAATCAAACCGGAGCGTTTAACGAAGCGTCTTAATTGCAGCTTAAACCCCGTCCCCTTCCTTCCTCACCCCATCTTACTCCCCAATCGCCCAGGCCCAACCCATTCCCGCCCCGGCCCCAAACCCCCTTTTCCTTCCCTATCCCCATCTCCTTCCCTCTCCACATCCCCTCCCAATCGTCCCCAAACCCCTGTTCCCTTCCGTCTCCCCAACCCTTTTTTCCCTCTCGCCATCCCTCTTCCACTCGCCCACCCCCCCAAAAAAAAAAACCCTGTTCCCCTTCCGTCTCCCCATCTCTTTTCCTTCTACTCATCCCTCTCCCAATCACCCCGGCCCCAAAACATTCCGGCCCCGGCCCCAAACCCCCGTTCTCCTTCCCTCTCCCCATCCCTTTTCCATCTCCCCATCCCTCTCCCAATCGCCCCGGGCCCAACCTATTCCAGCCCCAACCCATTCCCGCCCCGGCCCTAAACCCCCGTTCCCCTTCCCTCTCCCTATTCCCTTCCAACTACCCATCCCTCTCCCAATCGCCCAGGCCCCAACCCATCAGCGCTCCGCCCTACCCCACCGGTCCCAAACCCCGTTTCAAAACCTACACAACGCTGCTCCTAAAACCCGTACAACCCACTTCCTCTTCCCAAACCTCCCTCCCCTCTCCCTATGCCCTGCCACCGTTATTATATGTATTTACCCATTCCTAACTTCAATACCTATTTTTTAAATTTAAGCCTTCAAGTGGGGATTAAATTTTCAGACGCCGTCACCGTACTGGGGATTTAATTTTTGGAAAAGCGTTCTCAGAAATGATTGCTGTAACGTTTTAAATTTGCTATATCTCAGGCTATATAGGAGCTAAAAAGATGAGGTTTGCACCATTGTTTAGATTGTTTATTCTTCTTTCTAACCGTCCGTGCAAAACAAACAAATTTGGGGGTAAAGTCCACTTTACGGCCTAAAATATCACCATCTCCCACCGAAAAATGTTTAAAGCCCCCTAGCAAAATATTTTAAGCGGTAACCCCACTTTGGTCAGCGGCAAAGTTCTAAAGGGATGTCAGAGGAACAAAATAAACCAAAAAGTTTGAAAATCGGTTGACATTTGGCAAAGATCTATCAATTCTAACCCGATGACCCCAATGTTTGAACATAAGTATTATCGGCGAATTTCGCGAAAGTTTTGAATTCTGAGAAAGTTTCCAATTTTTTTTGAATTTGCTATATCTCGGGCTATATAAGAGCTAAGAAGATGAGGTTTGCACCATTGTTTAGCTATTTTATTCCTCTTTCTAACCCTCTGTGCAAAACAAAAAAAGTCCAGCGTTCACGAGCTTTCCGACAATCAAGTGAGAATGAGTAGCAGGCTGTTGCTCGGCGTGAAAAATCAGCACAGCAAACAAGAGAATCAAGCATTGCATGTCGTTCGACATTGCCAAATCAGTACACTTACGTCGACTATCAAGTTTCAGAAAATTCATGCGAATGGGCGTTAACTCGGTTGAAGGAAAAGGCGGCGAGTTAGGGAAATTAATTGCGCAAAATCCTATTGCATTTGCGCAAAATCGGGTGGTAAAACAGCCAATCTCCCCGTCATAAAATGCTATTGCATTTGCGCAAAATCGGGGGGTAGAACAGCCAATCTCCCCGTCATAAAATGCTATTGCATATGCGCAAAATTGGGTGGTAAAACAGCCAATCTCTCCCGTCATAAAATGCTATTGCATTTGCGCAAAATCGGGTGGTAGAACAGCCAATCTCTCCCGTCATAAAATGCTATTGCATTTGCGCAAAATCGGGTGGTAGAACAGCCAATCTCCCCCGTCATTTTTGACGGGTAAACACCTAGTAATAATAATCATCATCATCATCATCATCATCATCATCATCATACAAGTAATAATAATAATAATAATAATAATAATAATAATAATAATAATAATAATTATTATTATTATTATTATCATTATTATTATTATTATTATTATTATTATTATTATTATTATTATTATTATTATTAAGTACACTTTTACAGCACCATTTCAAAGACTTGAAAGTATCAATCTATGGCAATCCAAACAGATCCATCCGCAAAAATCAGTTCAATTCAAGTTTGGGAAACAGTGAGACAACCTATTAAAGAAAGGGGCTTGTGCGTGTGTTGTGCCTTTTTATAGACGCGTCGTATCAGTAGTAGTAGTAGTAGTAGTAGTAGTAGTAGTAGTAGTAGTAGTAGTAGTAATAATAATAATAATAATAATAGTAATAGTAGTAATAATAATAATAATAATAGTATTAGTAGTAGTAGTAGTAGCAGCAGCAGTAGTAGTAGTAGTAGTAGTAGTAGTAGTAGTAGTAGTAGTAGTAGTAGTAGTAGTAGTAGTAGTAGTAGAAGTTCGGGACTGGTCATGAGATTCGTCCAAAACCGTTGAGTGGTGGGTGGTGGGTGGTGGTGGTGGTAGTATCAGATATCGAGGACAGTTCACTAGATACTAGAATTTAAAGCATCTAGATAAGATGACCTTTTTGCTCGTCAAGACTTTTTGGCCGAAAAATGTCTAAGTGCCCCCTATTCTCGAATGCAGTGATAACGATGAACGCCTAAATACGCTTTATTAATCGTCTGATGATTGGAATCTTGTTAACCTCTTAACCGTGTATTTAACTGTAACTCAATGTAAAATGGACGGATATATCCGGGATCCCCAGTTAAGGGGTTAAAATACTAGAACTCTCCTAACAGTGGCGGTTCCGCATGGGTGGCCCGTGGGGCCCGCGCCCCTATTGAATACCTGCCCCCGTGTGGCTCCTTGTTGGGACCCTATGCTTATTAATGCATACCTATAAACAAATGGTTGGCCCCCATTGTTAGAAGTTGCCATCCCAACGCCCCCCCCCACTTGTCAAATCCTGGAGTCTGGAGGCAGAGGCCAGAGGCGTAGCGTTCCAATGGCTATTGTGGCTTTAGCGAGGGGCGGCACACACACGAGAGGGCGGCAAATTTTGGAAGCGGCGACCTTTTTTGCTTGTCAGCGGATTTTCAGTGTCGGAGGGAAATTTGAGGGGCGTCAGATTTTAAATTGAAATTTTTTGGAAGCGACGACATGTGCCATGGGCGGCGTGAGTGCACGCTACGCCTTTGGCGCCAAACAAACCCTAGATCCGCCTCTGATATGAATGAATTTGGGGCGGCGGATGAGCCAGAGGCGGCGGCAAAAGTGCACGCTACGCCACTCCCTGGAGCCTCCTAAAAGCGATCATTTAGACGCAGGGCTATTTTTACACCCCCTAATACTCCCAACACCCTTCCCCCAATTAGAGGTCGACACCCCTTAAAAATTTTTCCTAATCTAAGAATTGTATGTATCCTAAATAGCCCCCGAACATCCCTCCCCCCAAAAAAAATTACCGACACCCCCTAAATTCACAATCCTAGAAACAACCCTGTTTAGAAAGGAAACTTCACGTGCACTGATTTCAAAATCATCGATGTTGAAAACGCATTGGAAGCTCTACTGTATATGCGTTCTGTTGACAGGTCCACTGATAAGGACGGATTCTAATAACTGCTGCGGAGTGCTGCTTACTCTGCTGTCCTGGGTTCTGATCGTCGCGACGATGCCGTTTTCAATGTGCCTATGTCTTAAGGTATGTCCTATAGCTACGCTGCATTAAAAACATCGGCGTAGCCAGCGAAGGGTACGAGGGGGACGGCGGCCCCCTAATTCGGGCTAGGACCGGACGTGGAATTTGTAGGAAATCGTCGAGTAGTTTGGGAGGGGTAGATAGGAGATAGCATGAGAATGGAGTAAGTGAAAATGAATGAAAACGTTGAAAGCGCCGCAGTTTGAAACAACGCCATTTTCGCGACAAGGCCTTTTCTGTCTGAACTCCTGAAATCTCGATGCCCCCCATTCCAGTATCCTGGCTACGCCACCGATTACAAATGCTTGTGACTTATTTACATCATGAGGTAGGTTAGCGCAGCCATATTTTTTATTTTTTATATGTTTGTCGAATAAAATGTACCACAACTCGACTGCAGCTTAATGCTTAATTAATTTGAGCAGGGATGTACAGCAATTGTAGCTGATGGGCCCCTGTGGTCGACATTTTAAGGGCCCAATCTCTGATAGGCCCCTCAAGTCAACATTTTAAGGGCATAATTTCTTATGGGCCCCTCTGTTCAAAATTTTAAGGGCCCAATTGCTGATGTACCCCTCAGGTCACATTTTGAAGGCCCAATTTCTGATGGGCCCCTCAGGTCAACATTTTAAGGACCCAATCTATTGGTCCACCCGCTGTCACAGAACACTAATAACAGGATTGCAGCCGCTGAAATTACCGTTATCGTCAGCATTCGGTCGATAGAAATATAGGATTTGATGTCGGTGTGTGTGTGTGTGTGCATGTAGAAGGAAGGAAGCTGAAAGCTGCAGAGATGTGGTTTCTCAGACGTATGCAAAAATTTCATGGACAGAAATAATAACCAACGAAGAAGTACTAAAAATCTTTGGCGAATAAAGAAAATTGCTTTAAAAAGCCATAAGAAAGCAACCGCTTGAATTTTTCGGACATCCAATAAGAAAAGACGAATTGGAAAATCTACTTAAAGCAGGAAAAATAGAGGGGAAAAGAGCAAGAGGAAGACAAAGAATAAAGCATACAGACAGCCTAAGAGAAGCAACAAGAACTAAAAAGAACATCGAACTGATAAGGAAAACCAGAAACAGGGAAGAGTGGAAATCTATGGTCGCCGACGTAGCAATATATACATGGCACATGAAGAAGAAGAGAAGAAGAAGGTGATGATGATGACGACGATGATGATGATAATTATAAAGATGATTATGATTAAGATGTTGATTAAGATGATGATTAAGATGATGATGATGATGATGATGATGATGATGATGATGATGATGATGATGATGATGATGATGATGATGATGATGATGATGATGATGATGATGATGAGTTTATGACGATGATGAGTTTATGACGATGATGACGAAAGAAGAAGAAAGAAGAAAAATGAAGAAGAAAGAAGAAGAAAGAAGAAGAGGAAGAAGAAGGAGAAGGAAAAGGAAAAGGAGGAGGGAGAGAAGAAGTGTGTATGCATTGTATGGTTCGAATGTCAGCGTTCTCACAATTTCATGCGACATTATTGTTTTGCACGAAGTAGAGTAGCGGTAACATAAGACGAGACATCGGATCTTCTTTCTTTCTTTCTTTCTCAATGAGCAATGGCGGCGAATCAAAGACGCACCCGGTTCCTTCTTTGATCATTTGATCATTCATCATTCAGCGACGAGGATTGTTGTAGTCCTCCTTCTCCTGCTTTCTGATAATAATTATAATCAGGAAGCTGACTAGAGACGAGGAAGACTACTATATTTGAATGTATATACAGTATATATATATATATATATATATATATATATATATATATATATATACTGTACATAGGTGCTCTCTCTCAGTATCTCTTAGTCTTTCTCAGTCTCCTAGTCTCTCTCTTTCAGTCTCTCTTAATCTGTCTCTGTCTCTCTGTCTCTCTGTCTCTATCTCTGTCTCTCTGTCTCTATCTCTGTCTCTCTGTCTCTCTGTCTCTCTATCTCTGTCTCTCTGTCTCTCTGTCTCTGTCTCTCTCTCTCTCTCTCTCTCTCTCTCTCTCTCTGTATGTGCGGTGCATTGGAATCAGTTGCATAGCTATTTCAGCAATTTTTCTGCGAAGAGAGTGAATCTAGACGGTGAATTTTTTCATTCAAGAAAGATATCCATTTGCCTTTGGTCGGAAAAAAAGCTAAAAGCTGCGAATTGCGCGAACGATGCGAGAAAAAAGACGCTGCCATTGCTAGATTCCCATTCCGAATTTGGGAGTTTAAAAGAAACCGTTCGCTGCCAGTTTCGCTGTTTCGATAGAAAGACGACGAATGGTTAACCCCCCTTCCCTCTTGGCTGCTGAAAACAACATTCTTTTAATGGGTTTTTATAATTTTTTTTTATTTTGGTGCGTGATTTTGGGGGTAAAACATCCCTTGACTATAGAATGTAACGGAGTAAGAGGTGACGAGCTTTTTGCTTGTCAAGACTTTTTCGAAGTTGGTCACGGTCAAAACGACCTCCTCCCACTTCCGGAAATCCTGGCTACGCCACTGCGCTAGACTCAGTCTTTCTCGCTGTTTCGTTACGTTATAAATATTTATGGGATCACAACATGAATTGCAGACAAGTAGTTGCTAGTAGTGTGACTTAAATAAAACGAAGTTGGTAAACAAAGTGAGTTTTCCAAAGGGACGCAGAGGGTTAACTCTGACCTACACCCCAATTAGAATCTATGTCTTCTGATTGATTACTTAGATTTAAAATGATTTTGACGATGGATTTGGAGTCCCATGGATTGGTACCTTTTGAATATATCATAACTGGTGCTATATAAAGGCATAATTATTATTATTATTATTAATTCATGCAGAAGCAAAGTTTAATTACCATGACTACTGAGGTTTTGTGAGCATTGACCAGTGATGATGATGATGCTGCAACAGATCAAAGAGAAGGAGATTGAGTTGGACAGCCATAAAGACATTAAGCGGATCTGCTATTGGTTCTCAGATCGATGGTTCAGCGAGCGAGAGAGCGAGAGAGAGAGAGCGAGAGAGACAGACAGACAGACAGACAGAGACAGAGAGGGAGAGGAAGAGGGAGGGAGGGCGGAGAGAGAGAGGGAGGGAGGAGAGAGAGATGGAGGAGAGAGAGGGATGAGAGAGAGAGGGATGAGAGAGAGGGAGGGAGGATAGAGAGATGGAGGAGAGAGGGAAGAGAGCGAGATAGAGAGACAGACAGACAGACAGAGACAGAGAGGGAGAGGAAGAGGGAGGGAGGGCGAGAGAGAGAGGGAGGGAGGAGAGAGAGATGGAGGAGAGAAAGATGGAGGAGAGAGAGGGATGAGAGAGAGAGGGATGAGAGAGAGGGAGGGAGGATAGAGAGATGGAGGAGAGAGGGAAGAGAGCGAGAGAGAGACAGACAGACAGACAGACAGAGACAGAGAGGGAGAGGAAGAGGGAGAGAGGGCGGAGAGAGAGAGGGAGGGAGGGAGGAGAGAGAGATGGAGGAGAGAGAGATGGAGGAGAGAGAGATGGAGGAGAGAGAGGGATGAGAGAGAGAGAGAGGGATGAAAGAGAGGGAGGGAGGATAGAGAGATGGAGGAGAGAGGGAAGAGAGAGAGAGAGAGAGAGAGGAGAGGGGAAGGACAAAGAGAGAGAGAGAGCTGAGAATGACAGAGACACTGATAAAAAATGGCGACAGAGACAAGGAGACAATCAGACAAACGAAGATAGACAGACAGACAGACAGAGAGAATAGTTGCTGAATGCTCAATGAAATGAGCTTTGTAAATGTCACTATTTTCCCAGTTCAAATAATCTCGTTTGGTGAGCCCACCCAGTGGCGGCTCCAGGATTTGGCAAGTGGGGGGGGCGTTGGGGTGGCAACTTCTAATCATGGGGGCCAAACATTTGTTGTTATGTATGTAGCATTAAGTATAGGTCCCAACTGGGGGGGTAACTGGGGGGCCAGGCACTCAATAGGGGGCACGGGCCCCCTGCCCACCCGGTGGAGCCGCCACTGAGCCCACCTGCTCCAAATGCCTACTATAGATACCGGACGTGTGGTGCTTGCAACGGCATTTACTCAATACAACGTAGAGTGAGCATTTTTGCCGTCATTGCTTAAATACAGTAATAAGAAAATGTGAACTTGTGTTTTGAAATTTCTACCGTTATTATTGCTGTTTATTTAATTTCACAGTAGTTTTGCATGGTGTGACTTGAGTTATGATTCCCTGTGGGTTGGTATGGATATTCATTAATGTCGCTATGAAAAACTTCGGTAACCTAACGTTTATTATTCAACGTTTTTAACGTTTTTTTTATTTCTGTAACGTTTTAAACGTTTTTTAACGTTTTAAAAATTATTTTTCCAACGTTTTTTTACATCTATGGAATGCCTGGCTCCCCCAAGTGGCCCCCATACTTTCTTTAGTGCCAGAGCCGCCGAGAGGTGAGCATGGGCAAATGTACAGGAACCCTGCGGTCTGCAGAGGGCCTGGGCCGGTGATGACGATGTATTAAAAATAGTCTGAACCCTGAAAAAAGACTGACAAGCAAAAAAAGGTCATCTTCGTCGTGTGCACAGGGTCCCGGCGAATGTCAGGGGGCCAGCGCCGATCATGCATTAACACCTTAAACAATCCGACAAGCAAAAACAGGTCGTCGTCAGTTTTTCACAATTGACAGAGGTCGAAAAGCAAAAAAAATGTCGTCAACGGTTTTTGGCAACTGTTAGGGGCCCGTGACTACCCTTTCCAGAGGGGCCCGGAATTCCTCTCGGCAGGCCTCTTTAGTGCACTAATTCTAAACAATTAGACTAAAAATAGTTGGCCCCCATTCTTAGAAATTGCCACCCCAACCCCCCCCCCTACTCGCCAAATCCTGGAGCCGTCACTGTCTGAAGTATTATAGTTAGATCATAGCAAACGGCTTTTTTATAAGGCGCCGTATAATATAAATCTGAATTTGTCGCTGTCCGTTAGTGCACTGGGCTGTGTGGCGTGACTCAGTTGCTACTGCAAAAGCAGCTGAATGCAAGTCCTCGTTAGATCTCAATTTGTTCATCGGAGCGACGGAAGTTTAACGATGAACGATGCCGCGTGGAGTATATGCGAGGTTCACAAAAGACGAACTGCTGCTGTTGCTGTTGTTTCTGCTGCTGTTGCTGCTGCTGCTCGGCTGTATATCCTACACCCTCATATTAGACCGCCTATCTTGCAATGTCTTCTTCCATTTCAACTTTGTCTTCGTTTGCTTTATCTTGTTTTTTCACCCCTCAGTCCATCCGTCTCAATCTCCTCTTTCTTCTTTCTGTTTTATTAACATATTATAGACAGAGATTTTCCTACACCCCCAGCGGTAGGGAGGTTATACCCCCCGCCCGATTTGTGACAGACACTCTCCGCCCCTACACCCCTTACCAGGGGTGGTGTTGGCTATTACCAAAACAGACTGATGTTAAAACTATTCATTTAAAAATCTAAAGGGGGAAATTCACCTTTGGAAATTGAAACTTGAGCCACTATATATAACTGACTCCACAAAACTTAGAATGGACCGTATGAAAACCGAAGAGATGACAAAGAAAATCATATTTTTGACTTGCATTTTCATTTTTCCGAGGGCCAAGCATCAAACTCCCTCCTGCCCCCCCCCCCCACACCGCCCAATTCTATTATCCACTGGATCCAAGCAGTCTAGGTGAAACACTGGACGTTGACACCCCCTGCCATTATGGGACACCCCCTCCCCCGAACGCAAATTCCTGGGAAATAACCTGCTTATACAGTAGACATCTCAGAGAGAGGGATACAGACAGACAGAGACAGAGAGACACAGAGAGAGACAGAGAAGTAGAGAGAAAAAGAGAAAGGCAGAGACAAACAGAGACAGACAGAGAGAGAGAAACAGAGACAGGCAGAGACAGAGAAACAAGAGACAGACAGACACAGAGAGAGACAGAGAGAGAGTCAGAGAGAAAGAGTCAGAGAGAGGAGACACAGAGAGAAAGAGTCAGGGAGAGATAGAGACAGAGAGAGAGAGAGAGAGAAAGAGTCAGAGATAGATAGATAGATAGATAGATAGATAGATAGATAGATAGAGAGAGAGAGAGAGAGAGAGAGAGAGAGAGAGAGAGAGCTGAGGCCATGTTCAGTTGAAAGTCAAGGTCAAAAGGCCCTCGTTTATTCATGACCTTAAACTTAGCATGATTTAAAGTGGCTTAGAAGGCGTTACTGCCTGTGTGAAAGCCACTAGGGGCACTAAAGGGGCTTGAACCCGCTCCGTCAGCCTGACGCTCCAGCACGTTACCCACTCTACCATCTTCCGGCCTTGCTTGCCATAACTTAATATTAATGGTTGAGTAGATTAATTAATTATTGTTTATGGTTTGTCGCACATTATATCCTCCTCATTGCTTTCAGGTTGTTCAAGAGTACGAAAGAGCTGTTATTTTCCGCCTTGGGAGACTGCTGCAACACGGGGCGAAGGGGCCAGGTAAGTAGGTCGGGTTAACCCCTTAACTGGGAATCCCAGATATATCCGTCCATTTTACATTGAGTTACAGTTAAATACACGATTAAGGGGTTAAACAAGTTAGAATTTATTTCAGGTCAGACCGGCAGTGTAGACAAATCGAACGCAGTAACAGAGAAGCAACAGCACAACAGCAGATTTCTGAATTAACCCCTTAACTGGGGACCCCGGATATATCCGTCCATTTTACATTGAGTTACAGTTAAATACCCAGTTAAGGGGTTAAATGGTGACTGGATAACGTTCAACGATAATTGAATTTCTCGTTCAGAAGTAAAACATACGAATGCGCGAATGTGTTTTCATTCTCGCATTTAGGGGCCTATACTGGCCATATAGTGTCGTGGGAGGTTGTTTCCAGCCCCCTCCCCCGAGGGCAAGCAAATAAACGTACATAAATACACATAAAATACACATATACCTTCATTTGGCGTATTTGTTGTATAGCCAGTACATCTGTCATCCGTGATTTTCTGCACTTTTTTTCTTTCAGGGTTGTTCTTCGTCATACCATGCACTGATTCGTACACCAAGGTGGACCTGAGGACGGTGTCGTTTGATGTTCCACCGCAAGAGGTCAGCTGCATAGCATTTATATATTTATTTATTCGAATTTTACTGTCCTAACTTCTCTTGTCATATTCTTGTTATAGGGGCTTGTTGTTGCTGTCTAGATTCCGTATTTTGCGACGACAGATGATTTCCAGCGGATGTTTATAATTGCATTTTTGTCGACTTTCCAAGCCTTCTTCGTTTCGCGTCGTACGGCTTTGTACGTACAAATAGGCATTGCTTTCTATAACGTCATTTAGAAAAGGCAATGTCAGATAAAGCTTACGTACTAGAATTCTGCTGAGACGATCTAATGCAATGTAACACCTTGTCGATTCCTTAAGCGCTCGAAAACTGAATAAAAGTAAGCTTGAGAGAGATAGCGACAGAGACAGAGAGCGACAGAGACAGAGAGAGACAGAGACAGAGACAGAGAGAGATAGGGAGAGAGAGACAGGGGGAGAGAGAGACAGGGAGAGAGAGACAGAGAGAGAGAGACAGGGAGAGAGAGACAGGGGAGAGAGACAGGGAGAGAGAGACAGGGAGAGAGAGACAGGGAGAGAGAGACAAAGACAGACAGACGTAGGGAGACGGAAAGAAAGAGAGATAGACAGACAGAGTTAGACAGAGAAATACAGAGACATTGGGAGAGAGAACAGACAGACAGACATGCAGAGTCAGACAGAGGGAGACAGAGACAGACAGAGAAATAGGGAGAGACAGAGAAAGAGAAAGAAAGAGAAAAAGAGCGAGAGAACAGACAGACAGTCAGACAGAGAGAGAGAGAGAGAGAGAGAGAGAGAGAGACAAAGACAGACAGAGACAAACAGACAGACAGAGAGAAGTCATTTTAGGCAGGTCTTGATTTTAGAAATGTCACAGCCCTTTAACTAGAATCCAGAATTACGCTAATATGTCATACGCTATTTTTCTATATCTATTTTTCAAATGCAGTTATTGCATATTATATGAAGCATACGGCGCTTTCTGAGCGCATGCATCGCGTCCATCTGGACGCGGTGCAATTTCAAGCGCCACCAAAAAGAAAAACGCGCAGCGATCAATATATCGGCAGCGATGTCGGCGTGCCTTAAGTGTCGGCGCCTACTTAAGTGTACTAAGTACAGGCATCGGCTCAAAATACGATTGCGAGTACCGAAAATCGGTGCTCGAAATGCGCGCTTCTGAGCAGAAAAATGCCGTTTGCTCTCGACGTGTAGTAGTTGTTAGACGCGTAAGAAATTCGATCGTATACTTATAAAATTCACCGCCATGCTGAAAAGGCAGCGTGCATGAAATGGCCGAGAGGGAAATTATCGCCATAAAATCTGACGGTTAGGCCCTACTTCCTGACCACGTCGATAAAATAATTTATCGTCAGGTCAGCAATCCACTCGCGTAAAATATACGTTCATCGGGTCACGTGATAAAGCAAGAGAAGAGGGGAGACAAATTCGCTTAACCCTAACCCATCACCCCCGCCTCCTTTGAGGAAATGCAACACAGACCTTCGTTATATACTGTTGCATGCACTGTAGTAGTAGTAGTAGTAGTAGTAGTAGTAGTAGTAGTAGTAGTTGTTGTTGTTGTTGTTGTTGTTGTTATTGTCAAGTCCCTGTTACAAATGATTAAATGATTCGGTGGCTTACTGCGGTTTCTTGTGTGTGAAGGAGAGCTCGAAGAGGATGGATATCACAGCAGCAAAAGCAAGCAAAGTGGACAATTGCATTTGACTGGGTATAAGAAAGCTGAGAGTCCTCATGAGTGAATAGTTTCTATAGGATATCATTTTTGTAATCCATCGTTTATGGTCAATCAATCAATCAATCAATCAATCATGAAACTTCTATGGCGCCACTATCATAATGCCCAGGGCATCAGCCGATGGCGCAGCAAATCCGAAATTGAAATAGAGCCAGGTCAAGCCGGAAAAGATCAGTCAGAAACCGGCGCGGAGGAGCGATCCAAGGGTGATAAGCCGAGTCAAGAGGTGCGCATGATCGCTTGCAGAAGGGATCCTGATTAACTCATAAAATATGGCGTTCGAGTTTGACCCCGCGTATGAAACAGATGATTTTGGGGTCAGTAACCCCTATCAACACCTGTTTCAAGTATATAGGAGGGACCTGTTTTCAATGACGTCTCAGCCAGCACATAGATCATTTATTTTCAAATTTATCTTTCCAGTTTAGTAAAAATTGAGTTATGCGTCAAAATAAACCGATTGTCTAGGATAGGTCATGTTGTCAAGGTTTAAGGTTCCACTCAAAACTGGATTGGGGAAATTGAGATCAGAGTTCAAATTGTCATAGGGCCTAAATGACAGCCTGTTCGGAGACTAGCTACCAAAGTACAGGCGAACGAAACTTGATCTGTGGTATTTTCCAGCGGCGTTAGCAGGATCCTCCCGAGACATCGTCATGCCACAATTTTCCAGTCTTCTATCCGCACTTGGGGCTGATTGAGAATGCTGCGCATAAGATCTACAGTATACGCAAACAGAGGGTCGTTACTCGTTAGTACGAGGGAAGGGACCGTTAATTCTTCGGAAGGGGCGAACGTCAGAAAAATACGACCCTTCTAGAAGGTTCACTTAATCGTATTCGCAGTAAAGAAGCCGATGTACATTACAGAATTTTCAGGACGTTAAAGAAGCACAAAAACTAAGGATGACCTATATTTATGTTTGTCGGATTTTTTCAGTGGTGGCTCCAGGATTTGGCAAGTGGGGGGAGGCGTTGCGGTGGCAACTTCTAAGCATGGGGGCCAACCATTTGTTGATTGGTATATAGTAGTAAGTATAGGGTCCCAACAGGGAGCCACTGGGAAGGCCAGGCATTCAAGAGGGGACGGACCCCCTCACCCCGATGTGGAACCGCCACTTGTATACATTTTGTCTGTGATGGTCTTTTCCATCAAATCTGGCATCATTTGGTACACTTTTGTCACTAGGGGGCCAGGCACTCAATAGGGGGCACGCCGCCCCCGGGCCCTCCCTGTGGAGCCGCCACTGACGCTATGAACTAATGGGTTAATTAAAATAAAGCGAAAGATTAGAAGCGCTCTAAGACTTCTAAGTATCGATTATTATTATTATTATTATTATTATTATTATTATTATTATTATTATTATTATTATTATTATCGTCATTATGCGTAAGTGGGTTTCTGGGTTTCTGTTTAATTATCCATTCGAATGGTGAAACTGTGCGATACCAAAAACCCAAATTAGGCATTGACATCTTTCATAATCGAATGCACTGTGGCAAAATCTTGCGATGTCAAGGACTGCTTAGGCCTACCATATATGCTAGCGATAATCAGCATAGTTTTTTCTTTTGTTTGCTATTCGGCAAAGCTATTAACGACTTAAATTGGCTTATATAGTTGCTTGGCGAGATAATAACGCTTTACAAACGTTTTCTTAATAAAGAGGAAACACATTTTCGCATGCTTTAACATGTTTTATTGCTGTTATTAATATTGATAATATTAATTATTATTAAATTGACAATTTCTTGTGCGCCATAGTATATCAGGAGCATCCTGGTGCCGGAAAGACGGAGACCAATAATAATAAACTGCAAAACTCTTCCAGATGTTAACTACGACACATACCATAATCTTCCACTGGCGGTGCTGAAATTACGATCGTTTAAGCAAAACAATAAGCTGACACCAGCATTAAGACAGGAGAAAATGAAGTAATTGGCTCAAAAATAATTCCAAGCGCTTGAACTAACTGTAGACGAGAATGCTGTAACCTGATATGGGAGATATGGAAGAGCACAAAGAAAGTACAGATACCGGTACAGCGAAAGAAATCTGTGGCTACGAAGAAGAAATAGAAATCAAACCATGGATAACTGAGGATACCTTTAAAATAATGAAAGAGAAATGAATAGCAGAGTGAGAATCATATATAATTTCAGGCAATAAAACAAATCTTAACATCATGTGCAGATAGCTGGAAGAATCGCTTCAAAAGGCCAAACACTGACAAAGAAATTTCAACCCACATAAAACTGCACGTAAAACTGCATACAATCACCCACAGTATAGAAAACATCACACATACGAAAGGAATTGCTACAAGATGAGAGAATATTGCGAAGAATTATACGATGGTCAGGACATACCTAGCGGTCAGGACATACATGGCGGGATAGAGCAACAATTCAGAGTACACAGTTACACACCCCAGAAAAAGGACCACGACCAGGGTAGTGCACTACGTTCAGAAACAAATATGCCATTCAGAACACAAAAATCAAAGGCCACTGGACCTGGCATGATTTCAAGTTGAGCTGTTTAAAATGGGAGGAGAAAAAACAATACACGGAATCCAAAAAATATGGGTAGCCTTCTTTGAGACAGGAGAATGACCGGATGACTGGACAGAATCAGTCTTTATCACAAAAAAGGAGACCCGAAACTGTTAAAATTATCGAAAAATTGTCCTAGTATCGTGAATGGATCTGAATAAAGAGACAGGGCAAAAATCAAGGCGTTCGAGATAAAAGGATTTAGACAGATTCTGCATATATCCTGGACCAGGCATGTCGGAACGAATTTTTAGCAGGGGATGCAGATTTTCCGAGGCGAGGTGTTTGGTTGTCACATTTTTCGGTGGACAAGCCAAAAAAGGTCATTTCCTATGTATTTTTGAGTCGACAAGCCAAGAAAAGGTCATTTTCTATACATTTTTGAGTTGACAAGCAAAAAAAAGATAATTTCCTATATATTTTAGAGTCGACAAGCAAAAAATGTCATTTCCTATATACTGTATATTTGTTAGTCGAAAATTCCAAGGGGTTCAGATCTGCACCCCCCAGCCTCGTCTTCCAGAGGGTGCGCTGCACCCCATACTTTTTTTCAGGGGTGCAGCTGCACCCGTGCACCCCCACTTCGTACGGGCCTGTCCTGGACAGAAAAAGGAACTAATGCATGGGTATTAGATAAAGGAGGCATTACAAGAGAACCTTTAGAGTCCATCAAAAGAAGGAAACTGTCGTACTTTGGCAACATCATGAGGAAAACCGGTAAATGTTCCGGAAAAGGAAATGACGCAAAGCCTATTAACTGAATCCAAAATCAAATCTCAGTGAAATTTTTAAAGTCGCCAATTTTATCAATTAATTTTAGATGGCTCTTTGTCGATGCCATATCAAGGATGCCCTTGTGGAATTCCGTACATTTCGCCTACCTGCAACATTCACAACGACTCATTACAATGACGACAACTAGGATTCTAATACCTGCACAACGAATTTTGGAAATTTGGACGCAAATCCAAATATATTCATGTCACATTTCACAGTTATTCGCACTAATTACAAAATGCGAAAGACATTAGAGGAGTGAAAACTGATGCAGAAAACTACAGCAAATTACAGCAAAGAGCTAAATTAGATTGGCCTCGATTCCATAACATATGAAGCCAATAACAATTCGCTTAAACCACTGTCTTTTCAATACGCTGTCTCAAATCCAACAGCAGCGCAAACGCTGGACAGATGCGGTGTTTTCAAAGTTACCAGTTTTGCTTTTTTGCTTTATTCGACTGCATCGATCTAATGAAAGTAAATTTTCTGGTGTGCTTCAACCAATGCAGGCATCTCTACTGTTTGCCCAAACGCCAATAGATAATAGTGAACAGCAGAAGTCATAGCATTTGATCTAGGAAGGCAGCTCCGCAGAAAAACTGATGTAAAAGTCACAGACTGCTTACACGACGCAGTTAATGCTTTCCATGTAGTATCTTGACCAATCTTGATAAAGCATATAAAGTCCGAAATTGCATCGCATGCCCTAGAAAAACGAAAATGAGGAACACATTGGCAACAATCCCATGATGAAAGTCACTGAGACAGACAGAGTGCCCCAAATCGTCATAAAACTAAAAAGTAAAGACTCCGGATTCAAAACTGTCATATATAGGTGCCGTGTTTTCAGTGGCTAAGTGTAAAACATATACGCCGGCTTGTAGCGTGACCTATTTATGTAAGCAGTTTCTTTCTTTGGAATTGAATTGATTATTAGACTGTCACTCGAGCGTCTGTTGAAATTATCCTAAACGACCAGCAGCAGAAAAGTCGTCGTCCATGGCTCGAATCTTCGGTTTTCTTCGATTAATAAAGTCAGTCATACCTACGACCATTCAATCTTATATACACTGGGAGCCAATTAACAAACGCTTTGTTGAAATTTGCCTAAGCTTGCTATTTGCTCTGAGGGAATCCCCAACATAGTTATAGGACCTATACATGTTGCTCGCTACCAGGGTTGTTTCTTGGATTATCAATTTCGGGTGGGGTGTCAGTATATTTAGGGGATCCCTACCGAAAAAGTCTGACAAGCAAAAAAGGTCATGCCAGGCTCAGATTGGTGTTGTTAGTCTCAGATTTATTGGGGGGGTGTTGAAAGGTGTTAGGGGGTGTAAAAATATCCCTGCTCGCTACACCTATTATATGTGGCAAATTGTATTCCTCGAAAGTGAGCACAACATAATCAATTTAATCATGCATTTATATGGTATAGTGTACATTGGCAGCAGTGACCATGACGAGCAGGTGGCAGGAAGCAACTCCTGCAGCACCACGTCATGTGAAATCCTAATCGTTTCGTCAGTGACGAGAAGGTGCGCAAAAACTTCTTTGAAAACGCCTAAAGAGCTAGGGACCAGTGGTTCAAGCCATTTTCGGCTGGTGTATCAGTCAGATTTCTATGATTTGCTAACGTAAAGGTTTACTGACGCCATTGTGTAAAAATCTAAGTATAATAATTATAAATTGAAGACGGTAAGCGCTGAATTTATTCTTCACCTGTTTGCCCAGTTTCTCATCCAGTCTTTTGAAATACATATCGGCCACTCTATACCTTAGGGCGTACTGTGCAGAACAATAAAACCATAAATCAAAAAATGTACCTACTGTATATGTATTTAATCAATCAAACCAATCAATCAAATAAGTTTATTTCTCAATATCATGTTGAATGCAAGTCAAGAAAAGAAAAAACCTTAGCCAGATAAGCCTTAGAAGGAGAAAAAAATTCAACTTATATATTAAGTATGAATGTCCAAACAACTTGGATAGGCTTTACAGAATAATGATACAAATTTAATATTTATATAAATAAAAATGAGTTAGTATTAATATTAAATGTTGTAAATTACAAAATTGATCTAGGCAATAAAAATATCAATAGCAAGAAATGAAGGTTGATTCAGAGACATAGACTTTTGAGTTATTCAGAGTTTTAAGATATGTAGAGACAGAAAGTACACGAAATTTATCGCTGAGAAAAGGGTTGGCCTAAGGGATTAGAATCCAGTGGCGTAACGTAGGGGCGGGAGCACTTTGCAGAAAGCTCACGGGCTCCGGGAGAGGGGGCCCGAAAAGATTGTTTTTTTGTCGTAAGCACTATATGATGGGGGTGTCGTAAAAGAGCTGAGGGGCGCCGAGAACGATGCGACGACTTGTTTTGCTTGTCAGCCACTGGGGGCCCCATATCAAGGATGCCCCCGGGCCCCCAAAAGTCACGCTACGCCACTGTTAGAATCCCATAATATTGGCCAACCTTAAAGTTTTTAATCAAATGACACATAAAAGATGGAAAATAGGTGATATGTAGTAGTCAAGTAAGAAATATTTAATTTAGTTGGATGAATTAACAACAGAAAGTATAAATATTCATATAAACTGACTTAGAATGAGTAATTTATTGGATATAATGTATTTAATATATTTTGTAAGTTCAATTAAAAGTTAGTATGTATTTTATATCATTTGTTTGAGGTAAATTAAGTTTGCTATTTTAGAAGAAATTTTTTAAGGTTTATTTCAAGTGAAGTTAATAGGTTTACATTTTTGATCCAAAAGGAAAGGGAGACTATTCCAAATTCGGGAACCAGAAAATTGTGTAGAAAATAATCTGACATTAGATGATGCATATTCAAGATAAATATCGTTTCTATCATCGTGAATCATCGCGAGTTCGTCACAAAGTTTTCCGCTTTTCTTAAAAAGTCAGTTCCAATGGCAGTTCCATTCTCTATTATAAATCTTCGATTTCCTGCCGGATTTCGAAATATTATCGAAGGATTTGCTCGCAAGGTTCTCCGAGATCAGTCGAACGACATCTTTGCCTACAGATCCATTTACTTCGACTGTTCACTGCAGATCAGAGCAGAAAGTGGTTACAATTCCGCTGAAGTCGTCGCAAAAGAAAAGAATTACACGTACAACAGTAGCGCTATTAAGAGAGCGAAACCGGCAGCGCAGTCGAGTTCAGACAACGAAGCTGTCGCCCTCAAAATCCAAACCAATTACAGTCTGAATTTCTCTAGAAAGATTACACAGGAGACGATACAGAACAGATCGGCCGTCAAAAATCAATCGGTGTTCCGAGGTCATAGAGACCCGAAGTCTATGGGACTCAAGGAAGAAGCGGAGACAACTCAACGGAGACGCTCAGCAAGGCTAATTTCATCACGCGAGCAGCATCAACAACCGGAGCAACAGCAACAGCTGGTGCTACAGCAACAGCAGCAGCAGCAGCTACAACAACACGGAATTAGTTTCAACCATTTTCGCCAGAAATCAAGCAAATTGGTCGAATTTTTGGGGCACCGAATGGAACTCTCCGAGATTGGGGAGAAGGTCTTCGAGGCGCAATGCATTCTGAAGCGCAGAACGCGAAAACGAAAATTCGAATACCTGGTGAAATGGAAAGGTTGGAGCAGCAAATATAATTCCTGGGAACCGGAGGAAAACATTTTGGACAGTGTGCTGATTGAAGAATTTCAAGAGAAAGTCACTCCAGTGTCGGGAGCATCATGGCGGCCCTCGGCAGCAAGGCAAATCCGACCGTCCACATTACGATAAACGAACTGAGCCTGGACACGAGAGGGCGCTGAACAACCTCAGAAGCTACGAATCGGCGATACGCGAGAACGAGGCTCTGATGCGTCAGGCGGTCAACCCTTCCGAAGTCCAACTACGCAATTAACTGAATAGATTAAAACTTTTGATAACACAAATTAATGCGCTCCGTTTTCGTTCGAAGCAAGAAATAAGCGAATGTGAAGTTGTTCGATTGTTCTCATCAAATTAAACCCCATTTCGTAAATCAATTGTATTAAGATCGTTTCTATTTCTAAGATTAAGTTTACAGTTGTTAATCTATTGCTAATTTCACATAAGAAATTAAAGGTGGATCAGCCCTCAGATAGATCAGTTGGGTTATCGGTGTGTGTGTGTGTGTGTGTGTGCGCGCGTGTGTGTGTGCCAATCAAATTGACAAGAAAAGCCATGTTGTCATTTTTATACTCAAAAATAGTAGGCCTACATAAAGCGATAATTACCGTTTTAAAATTTTGACCGCGCATCCAAAACGAATGAAAGGTCCGCTGAGACTTACTGTAAATTCTGGTCAATTCTAGACAGCTGCCAAATGTAGGCCCCTGTCAGTGTGCTTAGAGTTTGACATTCATAAGATATGCAGTTGTTTTAGTACAATCGGCTAGTTACCTGGTACGGTACTCGGAATATTCTAATGTTTTCAATATATTCAGGATCGATAGCAATTTTGTCGTTTGGATATTTAATTTGCAGAGCTCCTAAAATGGTCAATAAGATTCTGGTTCTAACGGATAGGTCGTTCACTTCGTTACCGCGACTGATGACGATCAGAGCAACAACGATCAGGGCACAAAACGCCTTCAGCATCACGACGACGACGACGACGATGAAGACAAAGATTTTTTCCCTTCACTTCACAATCGACAGCAGAACTCAAAAACTGAAGAGCCGGAGAAGGCAAAGCCTTTATACGATTATCAAACACTCGTTAGCACCGCCTCTATAGTGGGCGGCTATAGGCTGGCTACTGCAGTCCTGCATATCTGTCGTCGCGCTATGAGGCCAAGATTCCCAAACCACGGCCAGCGGCCAACTTGTGTCCCACAGCTCTCAGAAAGTGACACGCGAGATTTCATAAATAATTTTAAACGTGCATCGACTTTCAAATAAATAAATAATAACTAGAAATGGCGCAATAAAATGCGATCTACTACTGTAGGCCTCTATTCAAGAGTCTAGAATTTTCAAATTTTATAAACATTTTGATTTCCTAAATATCAAATCGATTCTTCGTCAAAGAATTCCGTATCAGATTTCAAATATAATATATTTAGATCTGATTATGCGCTCAAAAGTTGTTCGGAATCTGGGTGTGATTCTTGATGAAAATCTGACAATGGCTGATCATATCAGTAGGGTTGTATCTTGTGATTTCCTTGAATTGCGTAAACTAAGAGCGACTATAACCTCTGTGACGCGCGAAGTAGCACTAACGCTTGCTCACGCAATGGTCTGCACACGGCTAGACTACTGTAACAGTTTACTTGCTCAAATTAACCTCACACAGCTCAAGAGACTCCAATCGTTACAGAATGCAGCGGCTCGCTTAATAACAGAGACACGAAGGAACCAGCACATTTCGCCAGTCCTTCGTGAACTGCACTATCTTCCGATGATCTTCAGAGTTAAGTTCAAAATTATCTCACTGGTGGACAAATGTCTCCGTGGGGAGGCAGCGGACTGCCTTAAAAGCTGACTGCTCGCTGGTTCGATCTTCGGACAGGACCTATGGATTGAGATCACGTGACACGTGACTATTCGTTATTCCTCGGACTAACTCAAAGTTTGGTGATCGTGCGTTCTCGAAGCTTGCCAAGCTTGGCCCAGCCTACTGGAACACGCTTCCATTGGAACTCCGGGATAGATCTACTACAAGCAGTGGCATAGGGTCCCAACTTGGGGAGCCACTGGGGGGCCGGGCACTCAGTAGGGGAGCACGGGCCCCCCTGGCCCTCTCGGTGGAGCCGCCATTGACTTACAAGGGACATTTTCTTATCGAGACTGAAGACGTTTCTTTTTGAACAAACAGCAGCGGCGCTTTAGTGTCTTAATGCGCCTTGTAATAAACTATATCTATCTATCTATCTATCTATCTATCTATCTATCTATCTATCTATCTATCTATCTTTCTATCTATCTATCTATCTATCTATCTATCTATCTATAGTCTAAATTTAGGGATTTTATAACGTTGTGGCCCGCTTAAGTACCGAAAATAATAGACATGGCGCACAACTTGAAAAGCTTTGGAATCAATGCCATAGGACCGTGTCTTCATTGACTTTCCATTGAAAAGAAAAGGCGTTGCAAAATCTGTCTCTTGCTTTACAAAACTCTTCGTTTTAATGAACCATTACTTAATCTTTTCAAACCAATGAATGTTCTAATCGATCGTCATTTAGAATAGTGACCCTGAATTCACTTACCCGTGCTCGGAAAAACCTGGGCTCCGTAATTTCTGAAGGTTGATTCCAGGCTCTGGACATTAATTAAACAAGCTTCAAATTTCTGTTAAGTTTATGGATTCAAACTAGAAACCTTCTTTTTGCCATCAACGTATCTACCACCACTGTCCACCAACTGTATTGCGGTTGTCCGGTATGATGTCCAGTATTTTTAATTGATTCTTATGCGATTATGATTTAATGCGCCATCTTGTGAGTCTTTTGTGCTTGGGCAGTGGCGCTTTAGAAGTTGATGATTGGATTGGATTGGATATTGACTGTGGCTTTGCAGATTACTTTAATAGTTGACTGTTTTAATTCAGTTATTCACAGACATAGATTGTTTGACTACATATTCACACAGAATCACTGCAGAGAGACAAAGAGACAGACATAGAGACAAACAGACGGACAGACTGGCTGATTAACTCACTGATTAAATGTAAATTGCTGGTTGGTTGACTGACTGCCCGAGTCAACCGACTGACTGACCGAGTGATTGACTGATCGACTGGCTATGACTAAAAAGATTAGAATGAATTATTATTATTATTATTATTATTATTATTATTATTATTATTATTATTATTATTATTATTCGACGATTTGTGAAGCGCCGTAAGAATGAGTGGAGCTATGAATGAATGACTTTGCAAAAAGACAGACAGTTAAATTGTCTGAATTTTATGGACCGATGATAAATAATGAAGATAATATTTTGCATTTCAAATTATTGCATTTCCATTTAAATAAAGAAGCAATCCTTTCTAAGAAGACAAGATCTTTAACACCTGCATCGTAAGTGAAACAAATGTAAAAACGAGAAGTTCTACGAACGCAAACGCAAATATAGCGCTTAAGATAACGTGGTGATTGATGCGAAATGCATTTTAATGAGACTGCAGGGTGTCTTAACTTACTGTAATCACTTGAACGAAGAATATCTTCTTTGCTGATGAGATCCGCCTGTTGTTCATCTGTGAGAATTTAAAAACTGTGCTGCGTCATTTCCAACGAAGCTTCCTCCGTAGTTTGCCATTTTGGAGCCCAAATGAAAAAACAATTGCTTCAGGTTATTAGCCACTTATACAACGCGAGCGACTACTATTTCGCCCAAGTTTTGTCGCCTACTTTCACCTCTGTGTCTGTCTGTCTATCTGTGCGTCTGCCTTTGCGTCTGTCTGTTTATCTGTCGGTCTACCTGCCAGTTTGTCTAACTGCCAGTTTGTCTGTCTGTCTGTGCGTCTGCCTTTGAGTCTGTCCGTTTATCTGTCGGTCTACCTGCCAGTTTGTCTAACTGCCAGTTTGTCTGTCTGTCTGTGCGTCTGCCTTTGCGTCTGTCTGTTTATCTGTCGGTCTACCTGCCAGTTTGTCTAACTGCCAGTTTGTCTGGCTGTCTGTCTGTGCGTCTGCCTTTGCGTCTGTCCGTTTATCTGTCGGTCTACTTGCCAGTTTGTCTAACTGCCAGTTTGTCTGTCTGTCTGTCTGTGCGTCTGCCTTTGCGTCTGTCCGTTTATCTGTCGGTCTACTTGCCAGTTTGTCTAACTGCCAGTTTGTCTGTCTGTCTGTCTGTCTGTCTGTGCGTCTGCCTTTGCGTCTGTCTGTTTATCTGTCGGTCTACCTGCCAGTTTGTCTAACTGCCAGTTTGTCTGTCTGTCTGTCTGTGCGTCTGCCTTTGCGTCTGTCCGTTTATCTGTCGGTCTACCTGCCAGTTTGTCTAACTGCCAGTTTGTCTGTCTGTCTGTGCGTCTGCCTTTGCGTCTGTCTGTTTATCTGTCGGTCTACCTGCCAGTTTGTCTAACTGCCAGTTTGTCTGTCTGTCTGTCTGTGCGTCTGCCTTTGCGTCTGTCCGTTTATCTGTCGGTCTACTTGCCAGTTTGTCTACCTGCCAGTTTGTCTGTCTGTCTGTCTGTCGGTCTACCTGCCACAGGCTGCCAGTTTGTCTATCTGCCAGTTTGTCTGTCTGTCTGTCTGTCTGCTTAGATCCTTTCGAAGGACTCTGTGACGGTGGCCGTCGACGCCGTCGTCTACTACCGCGTGTCGAACGCGACTGTGTCGGTGACGAACGTGGAGGACGTCAATCGATCAACGCGGCTTCTCGCCCAGACGACCCTGAGGAACGTTCTCGGGACGAAGAACCTCAGCGAGATCCTGTCCGACCGAGAGAACATCAGCCACTTCATGCAGGTCACATGCTGATTGATCTCCGGGTGGGGATTGGGGGGGGGTGGTCAAAGGTCGCGCCCCCCGAAGAGAAGAGGGCGGCGACGAAAAGCGGGAATTAATTTAATCTTGGGGGCAGCTGTGTCTTGAAAGACAGTAAGTAGGTAAAATCTCGTGAATTTCTATAGCGCTTTCGAAAGCAGGTACCGTAGTGGCTGCTTCTCTTTAAGCGCTTAAGTTAATCTATATATCGTCGAAGAAGCTATAGACGAAGTTTAGTGGTCAGTCGGGCAGTCAATTTCAAAGATCAGTCAGTAATACAAAATATGATAGGGGTGCTGGTCAGCGGACAAAATGTAACTCTAGCAGCTCTAACACCAACCCTAAACCGTGACATTTTGTCCGCTGACATTTTGTCCGCTGACATTTGTCCCCATGACATTTTGTCTGTGACATTTTGTCCGGCCACGGTGTCGCTTCGCTGGCATTTTGATGTTGATCTTTATTTCTAATCTTTTTCGCAGGCTTGTCTCGATGAAGCCACAGAACCGTGGGGAGTTAAAGTCGAGAGGGTCGAAATGTAAGTAGATTTGACGGAGTGGATCGAACATGCTTTCAAATAGAAGCAGTGGCGTAACCAGGATTCCGGAATAAGGGGCAAATAGACATTTTCGGGTAAAAATGTCTCTGACGGGCAAAAAAGAGGATGTTCCCACGCCACACCCCCCAAAAATTCCCACGCCCTCCCCAAACTTCTCAAAGGTTTTGCCAAAATTCCATGACCGATTCCAGCCCAAATAGTGGGAGCGGACCCTCCGTGCCAGAGCCGTAGCTAGGGTTTTCGGCGCCCGGGGCAAGATTGATATTTGGCGCCCCTAAATTTCGGTGATGAACTTTTTGTCGTCACAAAGTTGACTTCCCTGTGAAACACTCCATTTTCGGGCTGATGCCCTTTTTTTAATCGTCACAAAGTCACAAAGTTTACTTATCCTTGTAAAACAGTCCATTTTCGGGCTGATGACCTTTGTTATTTTTTTCCACATCCAAAATGCGTCCCCCACCGGTCGACGCCCGGGGCGGCTTGCTCCCCCTGTCCCCCTTAGCTACGGCTCTGCTCCGTGCCCCCCTCTCCGTGGCTACGCCTAGGACAAGAGGCGTCAAATGCTTCAGACAACAGATTGAATTCGAAGTGTTGCGTAACTTGCGTCAAATTATGTGCGTCGCCGCTGTCTAGTTGCCCAAGAAGAGACGGTTTTAAACACTGTACCCATGTATCAGTGGCGTAACCAGAACTCCAGAATAGGGGGCACTTCGACAGTTTTCTGTCAAAAAGCATTGACGAGCAAAAAACACTGTCCCTAACCCCCCCTCCCCACCCCCACCACCACCACTCACCGGTTTTGGACGAATCTCGTGACCGGTCTCGATCCGAATATGGGGCCGGACCCCCGTGCCCCCCCCCCCAATAGCTACGCTAATGCTTTGCAATGTAGTAGTTTTTCCGTCTTTTTTGGAAGCAAGAACCTTGCCACCAGGGGGCAGCGACGGGGCTACATCAGTATATATACCCCTCCCCCATCAGTGTATATATATAATACAGTATATATAGCATATATGCATATATGTAACATATATAATATATATAATATGCATAATATATGTTAAATATATAATACATAACAATAGATACGCTCCAAATTTATACCCCGCCCCCAAATCAAGTTCCTGTCTACGCCCCTGCTTGCCACTCTTAATGCATATTGATGTGCAGATGAACCTACATGTGTATTCTACTATAAATAACTAAAATAACAGGGTTTCGAGTGGTTCAGCAGGATCTGACCTGTTTGAGAACCAATATGCGTGTTTTTATTTGCGCCTGTATTTGCAAGACCATATTTGTACGCGCGCCCGTATTTGCCAATGTATCCGTGTTTATATACGTGCGTTTGTATAGGTGGGGGCCTAAATGTGTTTGTGTGTGTGTCTGTGAGGTCTTTAATTAAGATAACGATTCGTATTCTTTTGTGTTGGTTAGGCCTATTTGCGGCAGACAATGCGTAATGGTGCGTTTCCAGGAAATAATGATTATTTAGACTACCGGAATGTTCCATAGTCTATGATTGACAGGTGATTAAAACTAGCAGACGATAAAGATGGTTACAGAACTGTCTGAACGGAAAAGGCGCTCATAATAAATGGTCCTAACAAAGAAGTGGTAGAAATCTATTAAAAATTAAGATAAAAATTCAGGAGAAATGGGGCCGTCCATAAAATACGTCACGCTATTTTATGGTCATTTTTGACCCTCCCCTGTCACAAACTGCCGCAAATCTCAGACCCCCGTCAAGTACGTCACAAATCTCTGACCACCACCCCTTAAAGCGTCGTCCATAAATTACGTCACGCAGGTTTTCTATTGAATATAATCGAGTTTCTCGTTCAATTTTCAGCAGCAAAACAGATATTCAACTTCCGCCAGTGATAACGAATATAATTGAGGCCTAAAATTTAATGTATCTCGGGCAAAAAGTGTCAATGAGCAATTATTAAAAACGTATTTTACTATGCCTTCAATCAGGTATATATAAGGTTTTATTTATACTGAAAGTGTGATGTCACGTTGGTCTTTGCCCCTTCCTCCCTGTCACAAACTGCCACACTTTCTTAGACCCCCTCCAATCGAGCGTAACGTACTTTATGGACGGTCCCCATAGCGAGAAGATAATGTAAAGCTACAAATGATGAAAAAGAAGACAGAAGAAAAATGAGGAAAATAACAGGACTTTAAAATCAAAAGGCATGTAATAAACTTGGATTAAAAAGTGGGGACCCAACCCCTATATCTTCCCCCATCCCTCTGCTGGCCTCTGAAAATGGGTGGCTCCAGCCAAGAAGCCTAGGTCCAAAGTGTTAAACAAAGATCATTTTTGGCAGAACGAACGAAAGAAGGAAATAAAGAAAGAAAAAGAAAGAAAAAAAAAGAAAGAACGAGGAAAAAAGAGTGAATGAACGAATAATAATAATAATAATAATAATAATAATAATAATAATAATAATAATAATAATAATAATAATAATAATAATAATAATAATAATAATAATAATAATAATAATAATAATAATAATAATAATAATAAAAAATAAAAATAATAATAATAATAATAATAATAATAATAATAATAATAATAATAATAATAATAATAATAATAATAATAATAATAATAATAATAATAATAATAATAATAATAATAATAATAATAATAATAATAATAATAATAATAATAATAATAGTGCACAGAGCAACTACATTACTTGCCGTTACGTTAGGCCATACCTATTAAAGTGTGCTTGTGTTATTCATAAATCTTCTGCAGCATCGACAGTTCCTCCCCCATTTGCCTGCTAACAGCAACGAAATGAAAAGCCATTAAAAGAATGTTTAACATGTGGCAGGCTGATCTCACTGGTTGACAGATTACGAGAAATCTGATCTTCTTCACGACCAGGAAAGCGGATCGAAACCACGCATCACAGTTATATTACAGCATTTGAATACATGATCCACCTGGTTCTTGGTCGCACGTTTTGCGTTTCTTGATTCGCCGATGTTTCGCTTATTTTTTGTTTCTCTGTTCATTGGATTGTTTGTGCGTCTGTGTGTGTGTGTCCGTGTGTGTGTGTGTGTGTGTGTGTGTCTGCGCGTGTGCGCGCAGGAAAGATGTCCGCCTACCGGTTCAGCTACAGCGGGCAATGGCCGCCGAAGCAGAAGCTGCCAGAGAAGCGAGAGCGAAGGCAGGAACGTCGTTATTCTATTCGCAACCGTTGTAGTCATTACGTCGGCGTAGCCACTGGGGCCCCCGCTATTCTGGGTGGGACCGATCGTGGGATTTGCGCAAAACCGCTATTTTTTTGGGGGGCAGGGTGTTGATGTGCGAAAAATTCCTTGACGGGCCTTTTTTCTCGTCGGAGACTTTTTTACCCCAAAATGTCGATGTGTCCCCCCATTCCGGAGTTTTGGCTGCGCCACTGAGTCATTAGCATCATCATCATCATCATCATCATCATCATCATCATCATCATCATCATCATCATCATCAGTTTCTTCTTAACAGCATTTACCTGCTGTTTGTTTTTGGCTTGGTTCTTTCTTGTATCTTCACGTTCCTTATTTAAGTTATTTTCAACAGAGAACAAAATAAAGAGAAACACGTAGACAAGTTTAATTATTTTACGTATGTTGTACGATAGAACTAGCTGTTTGACCGTCAAAACTGACGGAGGAAGTTTGTCAATTTTCCTGCCCGTCAGGCTCCGCCCATTGTGAAATTACGTTGCCTAGCAACGATTATAAAATGACAGCAGAGTAGCGCCTCGTGGACGAGGCCCTCGTCCAATGAGAAAGAAGAGCGTCGTGCACAGACAATAGGAAACTACGCATTATAATAATTATTTGAACGTAGGTGATAGCGGCAGAGGGTGAACAGAAGGCAGCGAAGGCGTTGAAGGACGCAGCTGACATCATCAACGAGTCTCACTCGGCGCTTCAGCTGCGATATCTCCAGACCCTCGGGCAGATCGCGTCGGAGAAGAATTCCACGATCATCTTTCCAATGCCGATCGAATTGCTGAAACCATTTCAAGGTCAGAGGAAAATGCGACAAATGAATAATGTATGGTTTTCCTGGCAGTGGCGGCTGCACAAGGGGAGGGACCCGGGGACCCGTGCCCCCTCTATTGAGTGCCTGGCCCCCAGAGCCCCCCTGTTGGGACCCTATACTTAATACTGCATACCTAACAACAAATGGTTGCCCCCCCATGATTAGAAGTTGCCACCCCAACGGCCCCCCACTTGCCAAATCCTGGAGCCGCCACTGTTTCCTGGTGGACGTTAAGCTTAAGTGGAACTCGTTCTGTTTCAAATCTCTGACCAACGCGTAGATGCTACAGGCTTTTTGGAGTCGAATCGCACATCGAAATCACCAGCATAACGATTTCAAATAGTATAACTTGTGCTGTAAAGCAGTTACTGAATGCAGGGGCGTCTACACCATATAAGCCTTGGAGCAAATGCTCCAACGAAAAAAAAGGGGGGGAAGGAATTTTTTGATTTATGGGGGGGAAAGGGAAATTTTTTTGAAAGAACTTTCGAGGGAAAATTACGCCGTTGTGGTTCATAATCTGCCGATTACAAATTACCATCTCTATGACGTTGAAGTTGATGTATGATAAGATATGACGTCGTCATAGACTCATAGTCATCATATGACGTCATCGTCATTTACAGTAAACAGCGTGTGTAGCATACAGTAGCAATGCCAATTTTACAATAATAAATCTGTGTGAGTAAATAACATTATGCCTAGAGACTTCGAGAAATGAAGTTTTTTACACCAGCAAATCTGTTGTCATCGCCCGAGGTTACCGCAACTGACATTCAGCATCTATGCAAGTTCTATCATGTGGATTCCAGTGCAGTAGCAGCCGAATTAAGGAAATTGTTTCAGTGGTCTGTGGACTGGCAGATGCTTTTCAATATTGATAAATGTTCTGTAATGCATGTTGGGAAGTCTAATAATGGTAATGAATATTCTTTAGGGGAAGGTTCTAACCACAACAGAAAAAAAAGAGACTTATAATCACCCATAGAAGTATGAATCCATCTCACCAATGCATGGAGGCAGCAAAAAGGAAACCAAATGTTGGGAATGGTGAAAAGGACAATTGTGAGTCGTGACAAAGAGATAATCATTAAACTTTATAAGTCATTAGTAAGGCCTCATCTGGAATACTGTGTTCAGGCTTGCCATTCTTAAAAAAGATATAGAACTTTTAGAAAAAGTGCAAAGACGAGCAACGAAGATGGTCAATGGGTGCATAATTTAAGCTACGAAAAAGACTTCAATATTGTGGACTGACAACATTAGAAAGGAGAAGAGAAAGAGGAGATTTGATAGAAACATACAAAATAATGACTGGAAAGTAGATGTGCCATATGATCGATTCTTTACATTGGCACACTATAGCAGCACAAGAGGCCACAAGTGCAAAATGTTTAAGCAGAGGTTGGTCCAAGAAAGAAAAACTTTTTTAGTGCAAGGGTTGTGGACAAATGGAACAGTTTGGACGAGGTGGGAGTGACAGTTGAAACAGTGAACGGATTCAAAGGCTATCTAGATAAACTAGGTTATTGAATGCAGATGGTTACATCAGTGGTTTTCACACAGGCTTACTTAGCCTCCTAAACCACTTAAAATCACATTATTATTATTATTATTATAATTAAATGCCTTTGCACCTGTTTACAAGTCGTTGTCACATCTCATTGATGTATCTGATGTTTCCACGGCATGTGACAGTAATGTTAAAGCAGCAGATGGTTTAGCGACAGCGCCAGCGCCAAAGGTGAGTGTTGGCGAATCTGAAACGAGAATGACGGAGCACTGCACCAAACGATGGGAAGACCACACATTCTTGAAACCTTTAAGAGCGTTGCTGGAGTTATCATCGTTCACAGAACTGCAATACTTGGTGAAGATTCTGGCCACAGTTGCTGTTACAAGCTGCAGTGCAGAACGCATCATTAAAGATCATTAAAAATCGACTGCGCAGCACAATGTCTGATGATTGGTTCTCAGCGTTGACAATCCTTGCCAGTGAACGTGATATTGTTGACAGCCTGTCGGTTCAAGACATTATTGATAACTTTGCGTTATGCTCAAACAAGCTTCGCACCGCTCTTAGTCGTTTAACATTGCAGTGACTCCAAATAGCCTACTTGTGGTGCGTAGTAGTAGTAGACTTCTTTAGCGCCATTGTAGTAGTACATCTGCACCAGTCGATGGTCGCTTGTAGTGGACAGAGACAGCTCAGACAGAAGTAGCCAAAATAGCATTAGGCCATTAGCATGTATTGTACTTTTTCTCTGTTTGTTGGCGAAAATCTCACATAATTACAAGTTGTAATATGTTTCGTCAACACTTTTTTCCACCATCATCCCATCATCATGGACTGATATTAAGAAAATAGGCAAAAAAATTACATGGTCTAAGATAAAAATCATGATGTATCAGGTGCTCAATTGTGAATTGTGTGCCAAAACTCCACTAAAACTCACCTACGAGCATCTGCAACTTCAAAATTTTTCCGGGGGTTATACCATCGGACCCCCGTGGCGGGAGGGCCTTAAGCCGCCCCTCCCAAATCACCCCGAGCGCCTTCGGCGCCTGGATCCGCGGTCCCAGAACGCCTATGTCAGGTTTGGGGGGAACTTGCTCCAATGAAAAAAGGGGGGATAGACGCCCCTGACTGAATGGGTTTAACAACCAACATAAAAATAACCATACTCAGGTAGTCTGAGTTTTATTATAAGTTCACTTATGTACAGTTGCACACTACAATTGAGCCAGGTGATAGCAACCCATCCAGAAGAACCCCTGTAAGTGTTATAAGGCTAGAGGAGACTGCAGCTGCTCTCCGTATTACCACACTAGAATAATATACCAATTATAATTAAACGTCTTGGAAATTGACGTTTCAGTAATAACCACATAGGCAAAAATGATTAACTCAACTTAAGTAAAGTCTTCGAAATGTCCAAGGTACAGAGCGCCACAATATTTCAATCAACTTCTATAGCACCACTATCATAATGCACAGGGCATCAAAATAAGTAATATAAAGAGCAGATTAATGCAACGCAACAGAAATTAGGACTATTGAGTAATAATGAATTGCATGTTATGACATAAGCCTACATAAATAAATACGTTAATAATGTTTACTTTCAGGTTACGTGCCAGACCAAAATGAACCAGCAATTTCAACGCCAGACCAAGAATGACGAAATGACAGGCGACGAGAAATATGTCACGCCAGTTCAAAGTGTCTGTCTGTCTGCCTCTGTAGATATGTCTGCCTGTCGCTTTGCCTGTTTTAAGGACATCCAAACGCAAGGGTTGTACGTGTCGCATAGTTACAGCAGTGGTCTATACTGCACAAAAAACTCACAGCCAGGGTCGAACCACTACCGCCCCAAAGTTTTTCATTTGCAGTGGAGGATTGGAGAGTGAAAGCCCCAAACTGGTAGACCCCAACTGGGGTACCGTAACCTCCCACTCCACCCCCGCCAAACCCTCGGGCCCTCGGCAAATCAATCACTGGTATACGCCTATACGGCGTAAAGGCCAACGACTAAAAGGCCAATAGACGAAACTTTGTCGACAGTATTGTTTCATCTATGATTATTTCATCTATGATTATTTAGGTCTGATAGAAAGAATCGTGTCAATTAATTTATGGTGGATGTCCAGTGTCTGTGTTCGAAGAAAAATTGTCATTGCTTCTATACGTTGAGCCTTAACAAAGGCATTAATTAAGACATGTTTAAAAAGAAATGTTGTTGTTTCAAGCTAACCTTTCCTCAAACTCATATCTCAGTCCAGAGGCAGTCTCACAGAGTGACCCGGGTAGTTCAGTGGTCCGGGTGGCCAGTGCGCCCTACTGAATGCCTGCCCTCCAAGTAGCTTCTATAAACCTTAGTGCTCTCATTCTAAGCAACTAGACTAGTCCAGGTTTTTCTGAAAAATAGTTGGCTCCATGCTTAGAAGTTGCCACCCCAACGCCCCCCCTTGCCAAGTCGTGGAGCCGCCACTGTCTCAGTCGCAAGTAAAGAATAACCTCGTGAGTTACTGCAGCTATTTCGGACGCAGTACGCATCTTAGGCGCTAAGGAGTGGCGGTTCCACATGGGGATCCGGGGGGCCCGTGCCTCTATTGAATACCAGCACCCACTGGCCCCAAATGGTTGGCCCATGCTTAGAAGTTGTCACCGCACCCCCATTTGCCAATCCTGGAACCGCCATTGGCGCTAAGACATTGCATTAGATCGAGATTAAATTATTAAAAGGCTTTAGCGTTTGCGGAAATGGAGAGCAAGACGGGCGAAAGCAGAGCGTTGGGAAGACGCACAGACGACATCATGGATTGCCGGGGACAGGACTTAAATATTTATCCTCTCCTCCCCTCTCCACGACCCAAGCAGTCGGTGGCGGTTCCACGTTGGGGATGACAGGGGATGCATCCCCGGGCCCACCGATCTTCTTTTTTGCTTGTTATCAGCGTTTGACGCTGGGTATCAGTATACAAAAGAGAGCTGATGACCTTTTTCTGCTTGTCAGCCTTTTTCAGGAAATATTATGTACATTTGTCGGGAAAACACTGTTAATTAATTACCTTTTTTACTTGTCGGCCTTTTTCGGGATTTTATTTCATCTCCCCCACCCAGTGGCGTAGCCAGGATTTCCGGAAGGAGGGGGTTTTGGTTTTGACTTTTGATCATAAGCCTAACCAACTTTCGAAAAATCTTGACAAGCCAAAAAGGTCATTTCATGTAATCTATCCTATGTCTTTCCTTCTAAAATTTTTCCTTTCAGGTGCTGACAAGCAAAATAAAGGTCGTCGCGCCTATGGCGCTTAAAAAATTTTGGTCAGCAGCCCCAAGAGGGTTTTGACCCTCAAAACCGCGTTCGAAAATTAAAAATGCATGGCAACACATAAAAAAATTTTCGTCGGCGCCCAAGGAGGTTTTAACCCCCAAATCCCCTCTTGACTATGCCACGGCCCCACCAACTTCCTATAAATTCACTGCACCTCCCCCACCAACTTCCTAACAACTCCTTGCATCCCCACCAAGAATTCTTGGAGCCGCCACTGCAAGCAGTTAGGCCTACTGTCGTTTTCTTCATGCATTCCGTCCTCTTGGACTATCTGATTTATCCGTTACAATAAGCGATAGTGAACCAAAACATGGATGGGTCAACTCTTTAAATCGCATTCACTCTTTATATTGCATCAGATCTACGCTGTTCGTTATCTACAGTGTATGCCATTTCTGTCATCTTTGTGGCAGTATACATTGTGCAGTTTTGCCCACAGGCTCTGTTGAACAACAGTCTGCGCGAAAGAGAGAGGTCGATAAATGGCGTACAACCGTCGGCTCTTCCGGCAACTCCACTGCCCCCCACACGCTGATATCAAATCACACACACACACACACACACACACACACATATACACACACACACACCATGGAAATTACATAAAGTACGTCGTACTACTGTATATCCGAGTTTTTGACTCCCCTTCCCCTGTCACAAATCTCGTACCCAACCCTTAAAATACGTCTCAAATCTCGGACCTACCCCACCCTTAAAGCGCCATCCATAAATTACGTCACGCAGGTTTTCTACTTAATATAATCTTATTCGAGTTTATCGTTCAATTTTCAGCAGCAGATGACATTCAGCTTTTGATGTCCTAAAATGTCTCTCTGGCAAAATAGCAGGCGCAAAAAGCCAAAAAAGTTGATTACCGTGTTTTAAGAAAACACATACATGTACTGTACTGTATGTTATTGCACTGCATGTCATTTTTATATTGCCATGTACTGTAGAACTGTGGGTAATTGTGACAAGGGGTTACGATGTAAATTATATACGGTTATTGCAAAGAATTTAAATCTACAACATAAGTTGATCAATATAAATTAAATTCTATCAGCACAGAATTACTGCATTGAATTTATCAATATCTTTTCAGAGATCACCATGAAATATTAATTTTAGCTGTTGTCATTTTGATTAACAAGCACATTCATCAAAGTATTCAGTATTGTACTAATCAGTTAACTTGTTCCCAGGACCCCAAGTCACAGCAGTGGTGGTCTAAACATACAAGTTTTGGCTCTCATCTACTGGATGTCAAAATATAATTTCAGTTGTGATCAAAGATACTGTAACTTAAAACAAAAAAGTATTAATTTTAAAGTTATATTACTGAACAATTTTTGTAAGTGCCACAAATAGCCACTTGATTTTTGTTGGAATCTTAAATGCACATTACTGATATTTTACTGTAGTTTATTAATCATTGTATGCTAAAGATTAGAAGTGGTAACGCTGGACAATGGAGCAGAAGGTCGTGGGTTCAATTCCCGCATGAGCCCTAAGGTCAACTCAGCCTTACTCATTAAAGGGTGGTGGTAAAATGAGGAGCAGCATCATAGTTGCATGGTAAAACGTGGGTCTGGGGAAAGTACAGTAATGGCACCTACCCCAGATTAAGATTATACCACCTATATCACTGATTGCCCAGGCCGGAGACAAGCGCCAGAACCCAACGCTCAGACTCAAGCACGGGACCTACCTTTACCTTTATGCTAAAGATAAACATGTTACAATTTGATGGTTTATCTCCCACACATCCAATTAATTTCTTTAACTTGTACTGTACCTCACCCTCCAAAAAAACAAGTGAAACATACAGAACATAAAAAATGTATATATTCTTCTCAACTTCAAATTTTGCGATGAAAGTTTTAAGTATAGTTTGTTAGTAGCAATAAAACCGATAGCAGATGCAACGATGCCTATCAATGTCTTCAACACAATTGTTGCCCACGTGTAAATCATAAAGTCAGCTTTCATACAAAACTGGCATTTCAAGCATCGTCCTCATCACCTTCATCCTACAAAATGCAAAAGATGAAATATTAGCAAAATTAGCAGATATGTTAATTGAGAACAGAAACTAGTCACATATTAGCTATGCTGACAAATACAGGAGTGACAATACAATATCAAATAAGCAGAACCAACAGCACAACTATACTATAGTCCTCTATGCCACATGCTAATCTGAAACTAATGTATTCTCAAACTCCTACAAGTATATTGCTTGCCACAGATTCATTCAAGTACAAAGTAAAAAAACACTGGCATAACCTATAACAATAATTTTAATACTATTTAAACTTGTACGACCGCATTTTTACTTTGCGTATTGTAACAGCCAAAACAGTATCGAGAGTTCAATCTGCTAATGATCCTTCATCATATGAGACCACACAAAAGGTGAAATCATCAGCAAAACCAATATTAAGTCAAATTTCCAACACGCCAAGATTAAAGGTATTGGTATGGGTGTGAGGGCTCATCTTTGTTTCTTCATCGACACATTGAGCCACCACAAAACGTTCTAGCACAAACAGTGAGTGGCAAGATAACAAGATTTGACTGTATAATAATACCTCCTCTTCACCCTCCAGTTCTTCTTCGCCATCACCTTCACCTGCAAAACAAGCCACATCTACACTGTATTATTCAAAAGTCAAACAAACAGCGTCTGGGGTTTGTGTCCAATATGCTAATACATTTCACAATTGCAAACAGAATTATCCCCTATGTCATCTAGAATCTAATCTAATCTTGACTACTTATAGCTGACTGGCAGCTGTAAACTTCAATGCATTGTGGCTTCAAACTGCCAATGTGCTGAGTAAGCTGCTGGTTTTTTTAATTGCAAATTATAATTAATAACAATTATTGTTTTTCAATTGCAAATTACTACTACTACTACTACTACTACTACTAACTAATAATAATAATAATAATAACAATAATAAAATAATAAAAAACACTATAAGACTACATTGTGTTGACAATACCTTCTTCACCACCTTCTTCATCAACTTCAGATGCCTGAAAAAGAATTTTAAGCAAATTTTATAATAAAACATTTATACACAGAAACAGCCAATTGTTCCATTCAAAATTTTCTCTAACATAAACAAGGAACCATATAAAAATGATGGCATGCCTCAAGCATCACTCGTTTGTTGTACATTTTCATTAAAGAGCCACTGAGTTGAAGCAGACTGAACCAAAACATCTCGGTTTAGCACAGAACTAACATAACTGAATATTATCGGACCATTACTAATAGCTCTCCTAATCATTTGTGGAAGAAATTTCACCTTAACATTCTCACTGATAGGATTTGCTGAATCAGCAGTGCTGATTCAACGTTTAATTTATTTACCCAAAACCAACGCTTAAAAATAAAATTGATGAGTTAGCATTTTCCGTTACAGGCCCAAAAATCTTAAACTCTCATAAAGCAGCTTTTTGATCTTACAACACATCGAGGGTTTTTTCAAACCTAGGCTTTAGAAACATTTCCTCCAACTGACATCTCATTCATATCTATGCCTCAATGTTTCCAACTCAGATTCTTGGAATGACCTGTTCTCTTACAGATGATTTTTGAGTACCATTGATTGGAACCTTGGAGTACTTTAATTGGTACCATAACAGTGCATTACTATTATTATTATTATTATTATTAATTAAATTTTCAAAAGTTTTCAATTTGCACTCACAGAAGATGACAATTTATTAGATAAAACAAACCAGGTAGTACTGCAGAGGGTTTGGCCAGATGTCGTCCTTGATTACTTCACCGATTTCATCAGCCGCTGCGTCGCCATGGTCGCTGAACCAGGCAAAGAAGGATTCCTGCTGCTCCCCGTGGCTCCGCTTCTTTTCTCCTTTGCTCTTAGGTTTGGTCAGATCCTAAGCAGCAGCAAATGCTCAATTAAACCACTGCCACTGGCCTTTAACCAACTGCCAAAACATTTCCTGGTGTTAAGGGACTTGTCTGTTTTGGGAATGCCTGGAGGTCAAAGGGTTAATATCAAAGTGTGCCACAGTTCTATTATAATTCACAATTTACAAGTCAGTCAAAAGTCGCAATTCTTCAAAATCCTAAAATTGAGATCAGTCTCTCCTGTTGCTGATAAACTTCTCCTGCACATTATGGTTAAAACACCAGATAAAATGTATGGAATGTTATAGCTGAGAGAATTTACGAAGTTGTACCTTTCCAGCTTTCCAGTTTATAGGCGTTGATTTGGAAGATGGTTCGCCAGTTTCTGTCATGTGGAACTCTTTGAAAATGACTTTGTTCTCAAAAAAAGGATTCTCATCAAAGTGCTACAACAAGGAACAAATTGATAGCCTACAACTATAAATACATAAGAATCACGCTAAGGCTTCAGTCATAATGGTAACTGTTTCATAGAACAATACACTAAATGAGCTCAGGTTTCAGGCAAAATTGACAAGACCAGTATTTTTCATTAGAGTATGAGTCTCAGGAATAAGTAGAAGGTAAAAAAGCAAGAGAAAGACAATGAATAAAATAAACAGACAGCCTAAGAAAAGCAATAAGAGCTAAAGACAACATTGAAATGATAAGGAAAACCAGAAACAGGGAAGAGTGGAAATCCATGGTTGCCAACATAGCAATACATGGCACATGAAGAAGAAGATGAGTCTAATATATTCACAATATGCCATCATTAAGTTACAATGCATTCATGAAGGACTTCTATAAACCATTTAAAATCTTCAAATACTGTGTCTTCCAGCTCACAACATATTTTCAAAACAAAACTGTAACATCAGTTAAATCAATAAGGGGCTGTCCATTAATTATGTCAACAATTTTTGGGAAATTTTTACCCCCTCCACCTTGTCAACAACTGTCAACTTTCAGTTAACCCCCCCCCATAATAACATCAAAAACTTTTGACTCCCCCTCCCTAAGATCAATGACAGGTCCCAATAACAAGGTTAATATTTTTCATGGTGATGACCATTTTTTTGCTCGAGTGTCAAAATGTGGTGGTGATGACCTTTTTTCCATTGTAATAAGTAGTATTCCATGAAATTTCCTATTTTTGATTATTTGTAAAAAGTGAAATTGTTGACGTCAACTTCTCTAGACCCTCCTCCCCCTGTCAACAAGTGTCAAACTTTCAAACCCCCCTAAATTGTTGACGTAATTAATCGACAGCCCATAAACTGTTTTTAAAAACCTAGCTAGTTAGCCTATTTCCACAAAAGAAATTTTTCAATCATATTAAAAATTTAATAATCTGGACAATAATAAGCATGGCTTATACTTACTAAATTAATTTTATAGCCAGACTTGATATCCTCGAACTCCTGAACCTCAACTTTTGTAAGGGACTGGAGTGCTTCTTCGTCATCCTCATTTAGCAGTGCTGAAACTTGTGGGTGATTAACAAACGCCGTCACCCAGAAGTTTGGAATTTTCGCGATGAGTTCTGACCTTTTCTGAAAATGAGGCTGCCTCTGTTTGTTGTACTTCTGTTCAACTTTGAGAATCTCATCGCTACACTGTTCGTTTAGCCTATCAATGTCATTCTGGACCTCGTCGATGCGTTCTATAGCTTCCTGCTGCTCCGACTCTGCTGAATACAGACAGATACACTTGTAGCACTGCCATTACCAACCATCAAACATTTACAATGATTTACTAGAAGACAAAATATTATAGTTGCCTTGGAAAATTAACAATGGCTAGTAATATTTTAAAATATTATGGAGTTTTCTTTCACAGGCAAGTCAATATAATTTTACTGTCGTACAAAAACACCGACATGAATTAATTGTTTAGACAGGAAACTGACAGGATAAAAACTGTATCAATGTCACTGCACACTGAGTCAGCTCTCCACCCAGGAGTCATTTAACTGTTAATTTAAAAGCCTACAAGACTTGCAAAGTCCTGTCATTTTCAGACACAATTTAGCAATAGACCTAGAAGATCATAGAGTATAGATGTGTCTGCACACAAAGCCGACTAGTAAACACCTGACAAAGCAGCCAAACAAAATGATAAGGTATAACCATACAAGCACAATCATACAAGTGCAATAACCACAAAACATAGTTGAACAAGAGTACACACAAGAATACCTTTCTAATCTGTTATTGTTCACATGATCGAATTTACATTCGAAGATTCAGCTCTTATATAGGTGTATTAGATGGAGTGAAACAACCATATGAAGAATCTTCCATTAGAATTACTGAATATCTCATTTCTACAGCACACTACTTGTTTAGCAGAAGAGCAAGTGGAACTCCCAATCACTGATTCTTGGTTTATCTACATCCGTGTCTTTGGAAAGTAGACCGGATCAGCCACTGTTTAACTGGCTTAGAGATGCTCTAACCTCATTCCTACTCATTGATGCAGGCTTCAGATTCAGAAGCAGCAGTCTGACAAGGACTTCTGACTAACTGGAAGAAGTGAAAGGAAGACAGCCTATTAGTTTTACATCTTTTTATGTGCCTTGCTTCGGGTGTTTGGTAATTTGGCACAGAAGAAATTGTCAGTTTAATAATAATAGCCAGTTTATCATAAGAACATAGGATGACATAACAGAATGCTGCCTCAGAACGTTACAAAAGCTAACTCTATTGTTTCATTGAGAAAGAATTTAAAACCCACTTTTTAAAACTCTTACTCAAGGGACATTTGCTAAAGAGCCATTGACTCTGGTCTTTGTCATGCCCATGGCATTATAAAAATTGTCATGTCAATAATAATAATAATAATAATAATAATAATAATAATAATAATAGTGGTGGTGGTGGTGGTAGTAATAGTAGTAGTAGTAGTAGTAGTAGTAGCAACAAGGAAGTACGATGGAAAAAATTGTGGGATGAAATGATTCCTATAATTTCCAAAGAAATTCTTCAAATATGAAATATGTCCTACAATTAAATCATAATATTAAGGCTTCCATTGCTAAAACCATCACCAGTTCAAACTTCCTTGTTGTGAATATGCAGCTGTTCATATGTGTATTGTCGGACCATTAAAAACTGTTTCACGCACAGTTTCAATTGCACATTTACCCTCACCCAAATTTTGGCCAGAGATCTCATCAATTAATTCGCAAGGCAAATTCTGCCTCTATCAGCCTTATGTTTAAAGCCTTTACGTGTATTAGTTTGCCAAAAAATTAGTTCCCACTCAACCCACAGATGAAATAGCTCCCACAAGAGAGAAATATCTCATTTTAAGTTTTATTTCAATAACTATGAAAGACAGAAAACATTAACATTTGGGTCGATTTGCACTGATGTATATATACTAAGGCTTGACATGCCGATACAATTAGAGCTAAGTCAATATAATCCAATATACTTCAAGTCCGTGGGGCTCAGTGCATTTGTGTGTAGACAAACCGAATCACCGAAGTATATCAGTGTGTCTGAAATGCAGGCTGGTCAGAAGGTACTAAAATACAGCCAGTCCGACATAAGTAGCGGAGGTGGGGTCAGAAGTATGGCATGTCGTCAGAATTCTCTACTTTTTAACTTTTTATTGGTCATTTGGCGTATTAGGCTTTTAAAATATTTTAACTCTACAGCAGCAACATAAGACTTTCTTTGATCACAGGCGCTACATACTTGAGCCTTTTTCGAGTAACCAATCATTTACCTACATTGTAAGAACTATTTTCCCCGCAAAAATGATATACGATGATTCGGCTAACATTCTGGTCCACTGACTTGTAGTATCGCGCTTTAATTTTAAATGTTTAGAAATTGCTATTTCTTCCACGCATTAACTGTAAATTAATTTATTGCCTAGGTATTTCATGGGCGAACTAATATACGAAAAGGCTTTACATGTAACACCTATGTAGATAAACAAGCGGGGAAGTCGCCTCTCGAATAAACCATTACTAAAATGGCGCTTTACTTTGTTAGAAGGCGACTGGCGCAAGAGACCATGGCCAAACAAAGGCCCGTGAAATCGGCAGGATTCGACAAAAATTCGATATATGTTCGGACCGGCGTAAATACCATCGAGATTCAAAATGTGCAAAATAAATGACTCTAAACCAGCAAGGACACGATTGGCCTGAAACAATGGCCGACCGCTCGTCAAGCCACGCGGCTCCGTTTCACGGCATACGCTGCGGCGATTCGCTTGCAAAAACACGTTCCGGACGATCGGACGCGGCGAAATCTCTAAAACTAAACGATTTCTTAAAAGAATCTAATGCGTATTTTGCGTCAAAATACCTGACAGTTTCGCTATTTTCGCTGGATTCGCCATTTTCGTCTTGATGCGAAAAAAGAAAGAAAGAACTTTGAAAGCACCGTTGTCAACGCTCGCGTTTGAAAACCGCTGAAAAATGACAGAAACCACCAAAAGAACTTCCGTTTAAGAGAACCGAGTACCTCAGCAGGTATCGATACTTTGGCGCAATTTTTGTCCAATAAAGACAATAAAATATTTTGAGTGAATATGCACATCATTGCTTCTATCACTTAGCACTACAAATAACAACATCTATTTATGCAATATTACGATGAAGTAATCGCTGTTTGTGTCAGCACTGAAATTTCAAAACGATGTTTAATTTCGTGTGATCAAGGACATCGCAGTTTATTCACAATAAATAAATAAATAAATAAATAAATAAATAAATAAATAAATAAATAAATAATAACTAAATCACTTGAAATCCCTCCCTCACTCTTTGTCACGAGGCAAAATTGTTCTCAAATGTGCAGTTTTTCATAGTAGGCCTATATACGTAGTCAAACGTAGTGACATAGTCCTATGTTAAACGGTTAAGGCAGTGAGTCTCAACCGGTGGTCCGCGGACCACAAGTGGTCCGCGAGAGGAGGTCTAGTGGTCCGCGGAACAATCGGAAAAACGTTAATAAAAATTAGACATATAGGGTCCTATATTTTCCAGATGAAAATTTTGAAAAGTGCGACGAGCATAACAAGCTAGGTCATCAGCACAAAAAGGCTGTCGCACATTTTTGTGTGTATTTTCAATTTTGTGCATTTTCAACCCTGCAAAGAGCCGACGTCGGTGGGCCCTGTCCGACCAGCCCATTCTAGTCTGCTTCGTCTGCGTCTGCAGCCGACCTTATTACGACGTCGGTAGGCTGCAGACGTACGCGACGTGCGGCGGACGCCGCGACCATGCATATAGCATGCATGCAATATATATATATATATATATATATATATATATATATATATATATATATATATATATATATTATAATTATATCCAACATAGTAATTATATATTTTATATATATATATATATATATATATATATATATATATTGATCGTAAGGCCTATATAATCATGTACATAGGCTAGGCCTATATATAGGCCTAGCCCTACGCATGCACGCATCCGAAATAAATAAAAATTTAAATATAAATTAATTATATATCCGAATGGGCTATATATTGATCACTTTTCACTTTATAACTGCCTATATAGCGACTGACGGCTATATATATCTAGATATAGTCTTCACATTTTCAATTTAAACGCCATATCGATATACACTGTATGCCATTTATAATTAGCAAAATCAATGTTTTAAAAAACAATCCCTAGATGGCAGCGCGAAATTGTGTGCAGCTTCCTTTCAATCACTTGAGGGCACTAATGTAATGTGGTCACTGCATCCACAATCCACGTACAGTACAGTACAGTACTCCAGTAGCCAAGTAACTACGCTGCATACTCAGCAACACATGCAGGTGCAGTTTATGCCTAAATTGACTTCGAAGGGTGCAGTCATGCAGTGGTCTCTGGTCACATAAAAATCAAATTTCAGACAGAAAAAGAAGACGACACCCACGACAGCTGGTTTGTATTGGTTTGCGTCTATAATTTTATAGGTCTATCTTTTATAGGCCTACGTTTGTAATGTTGATTTTTTCTCACTTAAACTAGACCTATTTATTGATTATCAGAACATAATATATTCCATGTGCAATATATTGATACGCTACTATTCCTTCTTTATTCGTTAACGTAATGTTTTGTTTACTCAGCGTTTGAAGACAGCTGTGTTAGTCAATCTAAATTGGCATAGAATATAGCAGTGGCGTCATTTGGGGCAGGCCGTGCCCCCCAAGGAAATGAAAAAATTAATTTATAATGTATTAATGCGCAAAAAATTTAAAAAATTGCCAAAAATTTGCCAAAAAATATATTTAAAAATTGCAAATTTACCAACTTTGGCCCAAAAATTTGCAAAATTTTGGAAAAATTTGCCAAAACATTATCTCGCCCCCATAAAAATGTGAAATGACGCTACTGTCTCCATGTGATCAGTTTATTGATTTAACAATTTAGCTCGTGATTTTCATTTCTTCGTTTGGAACTAGAGGCTGCATATTTGTGTGAGAAACATTGTCTATGTCGATGTTTAAAGCCTGCTACAGACAATGTCGTACAGTAGCGGGCAGAGGGGCGGTGGGGCGGTGGCCTCGGGCGCAGACCAGAGGGGGCGCAAAAAATTGACTCGACAATTTTTGGATCGTCAACACTTTTTACTACATTTTACTGCTGCTGTTGTGCCATCTAAACTTTCGCTTTTATGCTCAAATGTTAAGATTTACATAAACAAAATTTTAAAATAATCGGATCTCCAGTGTATCTATAGATTTCAGTCACACGTGAAAATTTGTTTACTTCAGTTCCTTGACATTCAAGCGGTGTCACTAGACAAGCGAAACAATTAAGCCCACTGCGGTCAGTCTTTGGCCTACCACAGCTGAGCCGGCCATCGAGACATCAGTGCTTAGCGCCAGCAGCTCATTTTGACTGATCGTGTAAACACAGTTCAGTAATTAACGCAGTAGCGGAGCTAGGGTGTCCGGCGCCCGAGGCCAAATACTAATGGCGCCCCCTCAACTTGACGAAACCCCTAAGAAGCCAAAAAGGGCGCCACTCTGCCCATCTTGGCGCCCCTTCATTCTTCATTCAACTTCGCGAACACCCTGACAAGCAAAAAGGTCATCGCCCGTAGCAAGCGGAACTCCTTACCTTAAACCAATTTTGGCGCCCCCCCACCTCGGCCCACGGGGACATCTGCACCCCGTACCCCTAGACCCGCCTCTGAATTAAAGTTTCTACTGTACTGTAGGCCTATGGCCTATCTGTCATCTCTTTCGTTTTCATTACGGTCCATTCTAATTTTTGTGGAGTCAGTTATAGTGTTCAAGTTTCAATTTCCAAAGGTTAATTCTTCCCTTTAGAATTCTAAACGAATAGCTTTAACATCAGTCTGTTTTAGTGATAGCCAGCACCACCCCTGGAAGAGGTGGAGGGGGCAGAGGTGTCATGTTAATAGCCGAATACCGTATAAACAAACCGCTGTCGACTAAAGTCAAATATTTACATTATAATCCAGTTAAATCGAAGCGCAAGGCACCCGATGTAGCTAGATTTCGAAATGAGCGAGTTCGATGTATCAGTGCACAACTGCACATGACTCTTTTGTATCTATTAACATTATTTTGGAAGGGACCGGCGCCTAAACTTACATGTAACCGGGATTTATATATAGGCCCAAGAGGCAGGATTCTACTGAAACTCAAACTGTTAAGAAAATATAGCCGACAAAGATTCGGAATAAGCCCATAAATCTGTTTAAAAACTAATATAACATCTAGTATCTACTATCTAAGTTTCGGAAAGCTTCGCCATGCTATTTCTGGTGACTCATAGGGCTATATGCATGCTTTTGAATTAAATTTAGTTCTAACGCAGGCCTGTGGTTTGTAATTATTTTTATAAATATATTATGAATACTAAGTTTACAGACGATGGACGATATGTCTGAAACGACAGAAGTGCGACCGAGTGGGGCTAGGATGACCAGGTTCCCGGATTGGCCGGGACAGTCCCGGAATCGAATAAAATGTCCCACGTCCCGGACAGGTCCTTTCTGGAACAATGAGACGTCCCGGAATTGGTTTTTCCATAATTAAATACCTATAATTTTGCTATTTTATTTTGCAACCATCAGAACTTAATATAGGCCTAACAGCCAACAAATTTAGGCTTCAGCGCCACTGTATCTTCTGTAAATTTTGTATGCATACGCTATATAGGCCTATAGGTAAATTTATTTATGTAAATTCTATTCATTTGGTTGACGATGATTGGTTCCTTTTGAGTGGGTGCTTATGATATAATAATAATAATTGTATGGTTAATATTGTTGTATTACCATAACTTGGTTTTAAAGTGGTTTAGAAGGAATATTAGAAGGAATGACAAAGCTTTGTTCGTTTACAGCCTAGAAACAGGGCCTCCGAGAGAGGGCAGGGGCAAGTGCACAGGGGCCCGGCGGTCTGGAGGGGGCCCGGGCCGATGATGAATATGCATAATTAACAATAATACCAATAATAACACTAAAGAAAGGGGACTCGGCGAGTAAAAGAGGGGCCCGGACCTGAGGACATCAAAAGCATCAAAATGAACAGTGTGAACAGAGGCGTCATTTGGGGAGGGGCAGGCGGACCCCCAAGGAAAATGAAGAAATAATGTATTAAGTAAATAAATAAATGTGAAATGTGCAAAAAATCGCCAAAATTGTCCAAAAATTGCCCAAAATTTGCCCGTAATTTGCCAAACTTTGGCCAAAAAATTACCTCGCCCCCAAGAAAAGTGTGAAATGACGCTACTGAGTGTGAAAAAGAGCGACAAGTTTTCGAGAGTTGCAACATGACATCGTGTCGGTTAAAATGGGTTAAACCAATGACAAGCAAAAAAGGGTCGTCAGCAATTTTAAACAATTTTTCGGCGCCCTCCGGCCATTCTGCACAGGGGGTAGGGGCCCGGAATTTCTCTCGGCGGGCCTGCCTAGAAAGACGTCAACCAGCACGAAACGCACGTTGACGCCATTGTTCAATGGATCTGATAGTCTAATTATGATGAGTGAATAGACTATTCGGTGCAGCCCTAATTATTATTATTATTATTATTATTATTATTATTATTATTATTATTATTATTATTATTATTATTATTATTATTAGGTGACAACTTATATAGCGCTATCTTAAAGCTCAGGCAGTAGGCGATAGGAATTTACAGAAAAGTTCCATAAGATGTACTAAAAGGACGTGTGTTTTCAGTTTTTTTGAGGAAAACGGTCTGGGGAGATTTCTGACCTGACATCTACCGGGAGGGAATTCCACGCTATGGGATTACCCTTGAAAGGGGTCTGTCCCCGAACTTAGCGGTCTTAGCTGGGGGCAGTGGCGGCTCCACCGGGGCCAGGGGCCCGTGCCCCCTTAGAGCCTGGCCCCCAGTGGCCCCCAGTTGGGACCCTATACTTAATGCTACATACATTAAACAACAAATGGTTGGCCCCCATGATTAGAAGTTGCCCCAACGGCCCCCCACTTGCCAAATCCTAGAGCCGCCACTGGGGGGCACCACGAGTCTTATTCCTTGGTCAGATCTTAAGTTCTAACGACATGTCCCCGACTCTGCCTTATGCACCAGCTTAGCTAAGTAGTCTGGGCAGGTCAAGTAATAATAATAATAATTACTAAATATCATCATCATGTTCTCTGTCCTGGGACAGGTTTTACTAATAAATATATAATAATAATTAACAATAATAATAATAATATAAAATAATAATAATAAATAAATTTATACTAATAATAGCAATATAATAATAACTCATAATCTCATCATCATCATGTGTCATCTTCATATCTGAAGGTTGACGGTCATGAGTTGTTTCCACTTCGTTCTGTACTCATAATCTATATCCCCTAATTCGCTTTTAGTTGTAAAGTAGTAACTAAAATTATTACATGCAAGCTGACTTGTCTGAAATAAATGCAGGACATTGCTTTGTTCGTTTACAGCCTAGAAAGACGTCAACCAGCACGTTGACGCCAATATTGTTCGATGGATCTGATAATTCTGATGAGTGAACGTAAAGTCCTATGATACAATAACGCTGCATCAATATCAAAACGTGGATACTGGAATACTGTAGTCGGTCATTAGCTCCAGCAGGAGGATTGAGATGTGAAACTGTACAAGGAATTTGAGAAATTGGAATATCGCTTAAACTAAACTAATTATTGATTACATAGAAACATGTTTAATAGATTCTATACATGGCGATCGATGTCTGCTTCATTCAAGAAATATGCTATTTGAAACATTAATTTCTGACACTGGAGAGTTTAAATTGATGGCTTTTAATGGAGCAGAACAGGCACAGCTAGAGATCGATTATAATCTCAGTAATTAAACGATATAGGCCCTAGGTCCGGTATGAATGCCAGTCGCCATATTTGGAAATGGCCGGTGCAATATAAAGTATTACATTGCTCCAAACGACATTGTTGTAATGTGAGAAATAAATTGATTGATTGATTGACATTGTTTACGAAAAATGTGCATTTCATGATTTATTGTTTCTCTCTTATTGTATTAAGTGGCGCTGCGTCTGCTGCCATCTGGCGAATGTCCAATACTGCACTGACTGGACTTGTATTCGTCAGATGGCAACAGCCACCTCATCCCACGATTAATTCATCGCGGTGTACCGCTAGAGCTGCTCGAAAACTTGACATATGCATATGTTGCATGACAGAGATTTATATATATTAATTTTTTAGTATATGTGACTATCTGCATGATTTTCTTTGCCACGCACTGGCTCGATCGATCACTGCCTGTTGAGTTGATAAAATTAATATCGATAATCCCTGCATGGATGCATGGGATTGAACATGTTACTTCTGTGCCGGACAAAATGTCCGCGGACAAAATGTCACAGACAAAATGTCATGGGGACAAAATGTCAGAGGACAAAATGTCACGGTTTAGGGTTACGGTGGCATTTTGTCCGCTGACAATTTGTCCCCATGACATTTTGTCCGCTGACATTTTGTCCTAGCAGACTAGCACCGTTATTTCTAGTAGACCCCTATATATGCTATAGGCCGAGCCAGGCTATTTAATTAGGCTATACCTATAGGCATATATATAGGCCATGCAGGTCCATTTAACGACGAAATTGAGGTCGCACAGACGTCGCAACTACATCTGAGACAGACGTCGTATCAGGACGTCGTCAGGCCGTCTTCTGGAGTTCACGTTTCTACGTCTGCACGACGTCCGCGCGAGACGTCGGCGGGCCGAGTTCACGACGTCGTGAGGCGGTCGTCAAGACGTCGTTTTCTTTGCAGGGAACGTGAAAAGTATGACAAGCAAAAAGAACAAAAGGTCATCGTCGCTTTTTAGGGCCAGATGACTCCTCAAATTATCAGGTGGTCCGCGAGAAATTTTTTAAACTTCAAAAATGATCCGCGAGGCAAAGAGGGTTGAGAACCACTGGGTTAAGGTATTTATAGCCAAAATCTTGGTCTATTGGGTGGTTTCTTAATTCGGTTAGTTTTGTTAAATGGTTAGGCCTACAGCTTAGAACAGAGGTCCTCAAACTGTGGTCTTCGGGCCGAAGGGGTTCGTGGAGGGTTCTGTGTTGATTTGTGGACATTGTCGACAGCGCCTTTTGACTTTGGCTTTCGCCCAGCTACGGCGCTATAGAAGTTGTCCAGTACAATACAATACAATGTGGCGGGTTCTGAAAAATCGCCGGAAATATTCAGTAACACTTCATGGCTTGAATGATATGCCTATTATTATTGAGAATTTTTATTGGATCCGCAGTCCGTTTGCCATTAAAATAACTGACCATCTGGACAAGAACACGAGTAATTAGTTGGTCTATCGTGTGATTGTAGTCTTAGAAATCGGTTTAATTAAGCAATCACTTTCATCTTTTTGGCTGAGTGTAGCTTCTTCTGAGTATCCGTTATTAGTAGTAGAAGATTGCAGGGTGGTCTACGTGCTGGAGTGGTATAGGCTGACGGAGCGCGTTCAAGCCCCGTTAGCGCCCCTAGTGGCTTTCACACAGGAGTAGGTTAATGCCTCCTACGCCACTTGAACTCACTCTAAGTTTAACAAGGTAGTGACGACGGTATTACCGTTAGCGACAACATGTTTGTGTGAGACAGTATTTTCAACACTTTGGCCTACTGGCTTTAATATCAGGGAGTCTGTAGACCTGAGCCTTACAGACTTCCTGCTAATATGAAGACGAAGTTTGGACGAAGACTTGTCGTTGAAATTGACTAGTCTTGTGTGTGCCTTTGTCAAAAATAATAATTGCCAGTTTGTGCAAAACAAGCAAACACATCCATCTCATTCAGGGCGCGATTTGTAGGGAAGAGGGAATTCCCCACACTGCCCAACTGCATCCCCCTACTGATACAGCCCACCACCACTACATCCCCCACTGCAACATTTCCCAACAACTACATCCCCCCAAGCTCGACATATTCCTCCCCACTGCTCCAGGTCATAAATCGCACCCTGATCTCATTAACAGTTTTTAGACCTACATTTGAGAAAATATTCTGATTCTGGGAAAACAAGAGTGTTCAATCTATCGGTAATGTAACTACATTTATTCAGCAGTTTAGTTGCACATAATTATTATGATTGTCTGCAACTCTGCATCGTAGCAAGTTATCATAATTAGGTCTGGCGCGACGTGGCCAACTGGTGCTGTGGCCGTTATTTTAATTACTGCAAATGTGAACTGCAACATTTACTGTTTAATAATGTGGTCCGCAACCTAAGCCTAGAACAAAGTAGGGGGGCAGCAATCCAGAAAGTTTGTGAACCTCTCAGTTAGAACATTCATGCTTGCAGGATGACAGTGTGATTAGCACTACTAGTTAGAACTGTTTTAGGGGCTGTCCATTAATTACGTCAACAATTTAGGGGGAGGGGGTTTGAAAAAGTTTGACAGTTGTTGACAGGGGGAGGGGGGTCAAGAGGAGTTGACGTCAACAATTTCACTTTTACAAATAATCAAAATATAGGAAATTTCATGGAATACTACTTATTACAATGGAAAAAAGCATGGCAAAAGGGTAATCACCGCCACATTTTGACACTCAATGAGCAAAAAGGGAAAAAATGGTCATCACCACACAAAATAATAACCTTGTTATTGGCAGCGGCTTCTATCCCCTTGCAGCCGGGCTCAAAAACCCCCAAAAAATTACAACCCCAAAATTACAAATTCCCTCTGTTAATTTGCTCCTTGGACTTAGTATTATGTGATCCTTTGTGTTAGGCACAGCCATCATTGATTACGTCACGGTCAGTGTTATTTTGAATCAATATCAGTCTCGGTTGAGTTCAGATTACTGAGATTAGTAGCAAAATATTCCCCATTTTTTACCTTCCCGCACAGTTGTTGATAAGCCCTGGTTATTGGGACCTGTCATTGATCTTGGGAGGGGGGGTCAAACGTTGTTGACGTAATTATGAAGGGAAGTCAAAGTTGACAGTTGTTGACAAGGGGGAGGGGTCAAAAATTGCCCAAAAATTGTTGACATAATTAATGGGCAGCTCCTTACCTTACTAATTTCGGACATTTTATTTAATCAAGTCGGAGACTAGTAGTATTATAATTTATACAAAGTACTGCCATTTGTTTCTGCTATTTGTGACAGATGTTAGCCCCGCTGGCTTTTGGATATAGGCCTACCGACCATTCCATTGCTGACTGAACACTGCGCCTTGCCTGTGGCTGTTTCAAGATAGAAACCACGGACGCCGACAGAAATTTTTTCAGGAGGGCAAAACAAAATGGTCACGCTTACGCCATATAGCCTAATTTCTTTCAAGAGCGGCAATTTTTAGCAAGATTTTCAAATTTCAGTGTGAAATATTGGTATTTGCATTTTCCAGGAGGGGCGAGTGCCTTCTTGCCCTAATGTGCGGGCGCCTATGAGATAGACTATTAAGACTAAGCGCCTAAGAACAGAGCCGTAGCTAGGGAGCGGGTAGGGGCAAGTTGCCGTCATGGGGTGGGGGCGCATTTCGCACACTAATGTTATAATTATTATATAGGCCTACCATATATTCCTTTCGCGTGAAATAATTCAAATGAGTAAAAATAAATTAAAGGTCGTCACCCGAATTTAAAGGCGCAAATTTCTAACCTTGCCCCGGGCACCGAATACTCGAGCTACTGTACGGCTCTGCCTAAGATACTTAGCATGATTTAAAGTGGCTTAGAAGGCTTTATTGCCTGTGTGAAAGCCGCTAGGGGCACAAACGGGGCTTGAACCTGACGCTCCAGCACGTAACCCACTCTGCCATCTTCCACCCCCTAAATTATCAGCTACGGTACTGCGGAACTCCTGCGTTAGCGATTTATAAGTCCACGTGATTTTTTCCATAGCCAGCACAATGGAGGTTGACTTAATTAGATCCTGTTTTACTGATAGATATCTCTTATAGCGATACTGATTGGCATGTTGAAACCAGTGATATGGAGATAATGATATGAAAAGGAGGATAAACGCTAGAATAAAAATGACAATTCTTTTACTAATTTTATTACATGAGTTTATACTGTTTGAAAGCCAGACCGACTTAATTCCATTATAATTATCAATTTAAGTCGCCATTATCGATTTATAGAAAGCTTTTTTAAACGTCTGTTCATCGAAAAATTCTCAAAACTGCGAAATTTTCATAACTTTCACTTTCTCGAAATTCTCAAGAGTCAAAACATTATCTCAACTTCACGATGATAGAGAAAATATCAATAACAACGACAACGGACGATGATGCCAGACCCAGGCAGTCGATTTGATCACGAGGTATGGTATTATGTGTACATCTAAAACAGAACACAGCAGCAGTAGCTTTATTATTAGTAGTATTATTATTATTATTATTATTATTATTATTATTATTATTATTATTATTAGTTATTAGTAGTAGTAGTAGTAGTAGTAGTAGTAGTAGCAGTAGTAGTAGGTGGTGGTGGTGGTGGTGGTGGTGCAGCAGCAGTGGTGGTGCAGTGGTGGCAGGTGGTGCAGGTGGTGGTGGTGTGGTGGTGCAGCAGGTGGTGCAGCAGCAGGTGGTGGCAGCAGCAGGTGGTGGTGGTGGTGGTGGTGGCAGTGGCAGTGGTGGTGGTGGTGGTGGTAGCAGTGGTGGTGGTGTAGTGGTGGTAGTAGTAGTAGTAGTAGTAGTAGTAGTAGTAGTAGTAGTAGTAGTAGTAGTAGTAGTAGTAGTAGTAGTATAAATCGGACATCAAGAAGCGTTCCAGCGCCTTTTTGTCTAGAGAAAAGCACTGGTAAGAGTTATTGAAAGCGAGCCGTAGTGAAGTTAATACTTTTTTAAAGTTAATACTTATATTGTTAAGTCTTAGAGTTCGTTGCGTACCAAGTATCTTGTTTGTTGGCAGTCACTTGGTGTAGCATAGAGCGACCATTTCACCGCAAAATACTGGCTGATTGTGACAGTAACGACAGAAGGTGTTCAAGAATTCCTCTCTCGCTTCTGGCGACGATCCGATATCGACGATGCTGTGCGGAACAAAAGATGCCCGCGCCCCAAAATTCATCGGATACGCTAAAAGTGAGCACGAGGAAACATTGTCAGATGTTCCCATGGAGGTAGTATCCCAGGAGACGCGCATGGGCTAAACATAGTGCCTCCATGGTTAGCGGCCATCTTGGTAGACCCAGACTGTGGCTGCCGTCTGGGAATTCCCCAGCTAGTCGGCTTCACCGAAATGACGTAATGCCGTATCCAGGGATAATACCTCCATGGTTGTTCCAGTTAGATACTAATAATACGACTATGCATTAAACTACGTCATGTCGTTGTTTTAGATAGGACTATAGAGTTACTTGAAGTCAACCGCTAGAATTTGTAACATTAGCATTGGCATAAACTTTTATTTTAAAAAGTGGGGGCCAATTTTTACACATTCCCCTGCCCTGTGGTAGCCTCCCAAAAGAGGGGAGGGCTCGAGCCTTAAGGTCTAATAGAGGTTTACGCCTATGAACTGAAGATCTGTAGTTCATAGAAAGAACGGGTCTGCAGTGAGTTATAGAAATAGCATGGATATAAATAATGTTAAAATTATCCTCTGACCTAAAATGTGTAGAACTACATGCAAATGTGATGCGAACATGATGGGCTGATGGCGCTACATCAAATAGCCGTAGTAGAGGCGTAGTTAAGGGGAAGAGGGTGCGGGCATCGAGGTGGGAGGGGCGCCAAAATCGGGTTTATGGTAGCAAAAAAGTAAAAGAAGAGAATCAATTTATAGTTGTGAGGACCTTTTTTTAGCTTGTCGGGACTTTCGTGGATGTCAATGGGGGGAAGGGTGCCATGAGTATGTTTTGTACCCTGGTGCTGGATACCCTAGTTATGCCTTGAGCTGTAGTCATTGAGAACCACGAAGTTCTAGAAAGTAATTAATCTATAATAGCATATATAACAGTCTATATAGTCTATCTTTGTAACTTTGTAATGTCATCATGCAGTGAGGACCAATCAGGAGATAATAATAATAATACTAGTTAATAATAAAATAATAATAATAATAATAATTAATAATAATAATAATAATAATAATAATATAAAGTTTCGATTATTTGCTAATAGCTTATAATAGCAGATTCACGAGTTCTACCAGCCCGGAGATCTTCCGCTCTGACCAGCTTACCGTGACCGAATATCGCGGACATTGTGAAGAAAACGCAGACAATTAGTAGAATTGGAATCGATCGCTTGCCGAAGACGCTTCCTCCATCTCTCGCCATTTCGCAGCAGCCTGCCAGGAATTCTTCCGTCGAAAGAGGGAAATATTCTGCGGAATATCCGTTGACGAGAAGACGAAGTCCCGCGTTTCTGACGATTCTGTCCGTCGCATCTCGGTCTTTAAATACCCGGTCGAACTAATTCGTACGAGATGATTCCCTGTCGGAGATTAAGTCCACCCACGCAGCCAGCCAGCCCCCCCGCGACTGTGTGAACTGCACGAGAACATGCATATATAGGAGACATATAAAGCCTTTCATTAATCACGGCGGTGCCTTTGGAAATCGTTAGCTCTTTGCGTCGGAGAACTGGACGCTGTCTTAATGTGCGTTTGGCTATAACTGCTTCGCGTCTTTGCTGATCCAATTAGCAAACGTCCTCTTCGGATAGAGAGGGAAGGTCCGGAGACAGACGCCAATTGCGAGATGGGAGCAGGGGCGTAGCCATGCACGGAGGAAGGGGTATATCGGTATACATATCCCCCCAAATCAGTATATAGGCCTGTATAAAAAAATAAATATAATATATATATACAGTATATATACATATGCATATATATAACATTTACGATATATAATAAGACCTGGCATGATTTTTAAGTGGCTTAGGAGGCATTACTGCCTATGTGAAAGCCACTAGGGGCGCTAACGGGGCTTGAACCCACTCCGTCAGCCTACCGCTCCAGCAAGTAACCCACTCTGCCATCTTCCACCCCTTATATATATATATATATATATATATATATATATATCCAAGAATTTATGCCCGCAATGAAATTCCTAAATTCCTGGCTACGCCCATGGATGGGAGAGGGGAAAGGCGCTGATTTCGTTCCTTCCAATCAAGACCATTGTACTGAACGATAGATCCTGTGTTCCTTATACGCTATTCGCCTTCGTCATGAAGTCCTTGGTCAGCCTTAACTGCTTAACGAGCTTTACGCTATATACGTCCACTCCCTCTCCTTCTCCTATACGCTACGATACTGGGTCCACAATTCCATCTCGCTCAGCCTCTTCTCCTTCTCCGGCGACTTTTCAATAATAATTATAAATAAGGAGCCTCGTTTTTCGATTTACTCTCACTGCAACACATTCTGTAGGACTCTGTCTTTAGCTACTACTTCAAACGAGCTTTATACTATAGCAGAATCTATGCATCTGTCTATAGTATACACATGTTGTATAGCAATGCCCGGTTACATTATGAAATTAAGACAGTTTTAAGAACGGCTGTCGTGTTGGTCAAATTGTGCTTGGTTTATCCAGTGGTTAACCCCTTAACTGGGGATCCCGGATATATCCGTCCATTTTACATTGAGTTACAGTTAAATACACGGTTAAGGGATTAAAGTGGTTTTTTTGGAGGCGCCGGGACCCCACGCTATGAAAACCCTGAGCCCGGGATATATTTGTCCGGGCCGATCAATGAGGTGTCAGGGCCCATGACAGAGGTGCCGGGGCGGCGGGGCCGGACTCCGGCGTGCCTCGGCCCACTTTAACCACTGGGTTTATCCTGTGGTATTTTATAGCAGGTTGTAGTTCTGAGCTTTTATGATAGATGGATACTCAACTTTGGCTTTGAAATGGTTTGACGGCGTTGATAGAATCAGTATGTGGTGGATATTTAACATTCAATGATCCACGGGTCACACGCATGCAGAGATGTCCACGCCTCCACGGGTTTGGTTAACGGGGCGGCGCTGTGGGTGGAGGGTGGGGGTGGGTCCGCGGGTCCTGACCCACCCAGTCTCATGTGGGGGGCACCTGAGCAAACCGTGCAAATCCGTAAATAAATTTTGTTTGGGGGAGATGGGGGCAGTCTGAGCCGGGTCCTTGTTGTGTTCAAACCCGCTGATTAAATCATCAGACCCACCCGGCCAAAAGACCCAGCGCCGCCTCTGCACGTCTGTTACTCCTTTTAAACGCGGGATTCTGAATACCAAAGCATGCCTAATACCAAGATCGCCATTTTCACAACACAGTTCGTCGAAAGCGGTACTGAAATATTGTTAAGAACTTCGGCTAATTTTTCATTCAAAAAATCTGCGACCTCGAAATCGAGAATCAAAAGCATAACACATAATTATTTCGCAAAAGTAGATTTAATGAATAATGATTGTCCTTATTTATGTCAAGCGAGTTTGAAGGCGATTAGGTAAAGTCGCCATTAGCGTCGCCACGGGGAGGATGGGAGCAACTGCCCCCCCCCAACCTGCCCCAGACCATCTATAAGATTCGCGCAAATCAGGTGAGAAAGTTTTTGTGGATGGTGTGTGGGGTTGGGATAAGGAATCTTACACGCCAGCCCCCTTTTACCCCCCCCACCCAAAATTCCTGGCGACGCCACTGAAAGCCACAAAACAGACAAACGAAATAGGCCTAAATGTTCAGGTTATCTGGACAAAATGAAAAGCAGATAAGCACATCTGACAACAATTTCACAATAGCTCGAAAGGCAAAACACCCATCGGATGTGTATGTGTGTGTGTGTGTGTGTATATATATATATATATATATATATATATATATATATATATATCGAAATAATATATCGAAAAGGCAAAACAACCATCGGATGTATATATATATATATATATATATATATATATATATATATATATATACAGTTTATACAATTTGAAAGCACTGTACGCAAAACAATTCAAGTATCGAAGGCCTCAAGATCTTGGAATTCATTACAAAATTAGCCTCTTGCCGAAGATGATAATATATACAATAAAAATTCCTAATAAGGCTAGTCGATAGAACTGAGATAAGGCACGTAATGTAATGTAGCACGTGTTTTAAGCATACGCAGGCCGGGCGTTTTTCAAGATACTGTACAGTAGAACTTCGTTATGACGTTGTTAACGGGTCTGTAAAATTTAGTACGTTTATATCCGAGGAACGCTATATATCCAATAACATCCGTTACTATATTCTATAACCCAGGGATGTCAAACATACGGCCCGAGGGTCGGATACGGTCCGCGAAAGCATTTCATCCGGTCCGCGTGTATGTGGCTGAATACAAGAAACAACTTTTATGCTTAAGCAAAGTTACATTATTTAATTAAGGCGTGTTCAAAAGTAAATATGTGAAAATCAGAAATTACATATAGGCTATGAAACTCAAATTTGTTACAAACGATCGAAATGACATATAAATTTTAAAACAATTCTTGAACACACCTCATTACATACTGTTTTGTGCAATAGGCCTACTGTAGTTCGTGTTAAAGTTATGTACAAATCAGGCCCGCGACAACCACAAAGGATTTTATGCGGCCCGCTATATGAAATGACTTTGACACCCCTGCTACATAACCGAATATACGCTATAACCCGAGTCCGTTATAACGAAGTTCTACTGTAATACGCAGCAAAACAGGAATATCAAAATGCTAATCTGGACGCGATAATAATGATCCTAGGATGCCACCGTGTTCACATCAAATAAGCAGGAACTGTCCGATGACAAGCGGAAGCGACAGGGAATGTAAGCCTTCGGGAAGTCTGTGTCCCAGGTAACCCATCGACTGTCTGACGACGCACCTGCACAGGTGTTGCAGAGACGGAACGGGTATGCTGTCCGATCGCCAGGACCGTTCCATGGCCGCCGGTAACGCCCGCCGCCAGTGGGGAAGCAGCGCGTAGTAGCCGCTGGCCTCCTTCGCCGCCAGGGCTTCCACGTCGACCGACGGCATCACGCGGAGGAGGTACTCGAGACAGCGCTCGACGGCGTCGATGTCGTACGGTTCGAGGAAGACCTGGTTCGGCGAGAAGAGGAGCACCTCGAGGGCGTTGGCGAGGCCCATCCAGCCCCGCGTCGCGTCGGCGCCGTGGCGCAGCAGCGACAGGACGACGTCCGGGTCGCGGGCGCGGACGGCCAGCACCAGCGGCGTCTCGCCGAAGCCGAGACGGAGGTTGCGTAGGTCGGCGGCGTCCTGGATCCCGTTCGTCGCCAGGATCGACTCGAGGATTAGGAGTCCCAGGGGACGGTTGGTCGTCCGACGGTTTCGCCGGAAGCAGACCGACGCCAGGAGCGACTCGAACGACTGAGACTCCGTCATCGTGATGAGACCGGCGAGACAGCGGGCCGCCTGGACCAGATCCATCGCCTTTCCGTCGTCGTCTGCTCGAACGGTCACGTGATCGTCGTATCCTAATTCGTTGCCGTTGGCGTCCATCGAGCGGCATCTTTCGATGTAATCCGGCTTTCGATTATAATTAACGTTCTCTGGACGGAACCCTGCAGCGGCGTCGACCATCTTACCCACTGATTCGCCGCCGTCGGGCGAATTGGGGTAACAGACTGTGCGCGATCTTACGAGGAACTTCTGGCACTCGCTCATCAACCGGTAAAATCCTCCCGTGTTCGGCGAATCCTTCTTCCGGTGCTTCGTCGTCGCCGCGGCGTCGTCCATCAGGAACTGCTCCAGCATCTCCAGGGCGAAGTCGCTTTCCCTGAGCAGGCGCTCCAGGTCCTTCTCGAACCGCTTCGATTCCGGGCCGCAGCAACCGACCGAGTCGGAGCTCAGCATGGCGGAACTGTCAGTGTCCAAGAGACTCAGGAGCGTCCTTTCGTAGGTTTTCTTAAGAGTCGTCCTGTTGATACGCGACTGTGGCATATTGCAGCTTAGAGGATTGGCGCTATACTGTAGACGATAACGATAAGGATTGGCGCTATTCTGTAGACGATAACGATAAGGATTGGCGCTATACTGTAGACGATAACGATAAGGATTGGCGCTATTCTGTAGACGATAACGATAAGGATTGGCGCTATACTGTAGACGATAACGATACGGATTGGCGCTATACTGTAGACGATAACGATAAGGGTTGGCGCTATACTGTAGACGATAACGATAAGGATTGGCGCGATAACGATAACGATAAGGATTGGCGCTATACTGTAGACGATAACGATAAGGATTGGCGCTATACTGTAGACGATAACGAAACTCTCGACTCACGATGTTTTGTTGCAGTTTTCAATCGAGGTTTATATGGGCGTTCTAAAACAAAGTTATAAAATACTTTTTGAACCCATATGCACCCGGAAGGCTAAACACGCATGGGCGTCCGGAGGAGGGTGCAAGGGGTGCAATTGCACCCCCTGTAAAAAATTTAGAAGTCATGAAAAAGCAAAATTACCCAAAAACGTAAACCTGTAGTACTGAGTTAAAATAATTATGAATTTATATAAGAATCCAATGAACTTTCTTGTAGCGCTAAGTAATTTTAATTATAGTTAGTCCAATAGATCCTGACAGTCTGGTACAGTACTTTTGTTACTTTCGTAGCATGACCCTGTTTTGCACCCCCTGAAAAAATTCTGTGGACGCCCATGTGAACAAACAATCATTAGGCCTACGGTATAATTAATTATCAACAATTGTAAGGGAACCTTTTACGAACAGCCTTAATAGGCCCCTTCAACAATTAGGTCTATTCCGAATTTTAGGCGTTCAGAAAATTTATATTGATTTCATGACATCAAGTAAAACCTTCTTCGGACATATTGCACCTAATATAAATCCTCAACTTCTATAGCGCCACTTCACGCAAAGCACGGAAGCATCAGAAGATAGCACGCCAAATCAAAATCATTCAAAATCCGCCAATTCCTTCAAATCTAAAGGCAAACAGACAGGTCTTTTTTACAGAACAAAAAAACTCGCAAATCTAAAACTTCTTATGCATTCCGTGTAGACGGAATAGTATTAACGTCGATTAATCGATTCATAGAATCAGTCATTCAAGGCTTTTGATGTCATACAAGTAATAAATTTTAAAACTATATTTCAACTTTTAAAATTATCGCAATCAGGTTACCAAACATAGTTTCACTTATTTTTATGGCAGTATCTAGAAGAGGATCATAAAGTTTTTAGGTCTACCGTCTATATTATTTTTAAAAATCGTATCATCAATATATTACAATTCACTAGTAGGGCGTCGACATCTTGACTATTAATAGACATACTTGTACACGAATCAGGCGTGATTTTAACTTGAGCGTCTCGGTTGAAATAAGAAAAAAACTGACGTTGTTAACGTTACTGCTTTTAACCGATCCAAGATCGGCAGCTGTTTCTAATCTATTGACCTTCGCGTGACATAAATTCTCAAGCTATTTTAATCAGAGAGATTAATCTTTTTGTTTCTTTACAGGGCCGTAGCTAGGCTACTGCAAACCTAAAATCCTGGCTACATCCCTGGCTTGACCCCCACCCCCCCCCCCATACTGCCCCTAGCTACGACTCTGTTTCTGTACGAGCTCTAATCGCGAGTTATTTCTGTCCATAACAGACACCTACACGAACTCGCAGGCCCTGAGGAGACCTTGTAATGTAGATCGCACTATCTACGACAGTATCCTGAATTTTAATCCCTATCGAACTGCGGTTCCAGTTTTACAATAGCGTATTTTTTCACCCGGCGTATCAATGCTCTCAACAATTTAGAAGTCCTTGGTTCTCAAGTAGGCTTACGTCGCCTTAAAAACGACTTCTGTAAACGAGCGAGTCACGCAGCCTGTCGAAACGGCTACGCACGTCTGTTACTTAAATCACTTTCTCATCTCGTGGGTGCGTTCACTACTCAGATCACTTATGTTTTGCACTAAATAGTAACTACTAAGCGAACGCTCTCGATTTGACCTAACTTTGTACCCAAGGTCGTGTACCGAGACTACCGACAGCGACTTAGCGTAAGTTCACTGAGTTGCCGGCGACCGGGACAAAAGAGGGATGTGCCTCTAACTTGTACCAAAAATGTTTTGACAAGCAAAAAAGAATAAGAAGAATAGATTCATGTACAGTAGGCCTACTTACAATTCTTCTTTGGGAATTATATAAAAAATAAATAAAGGTTAGGTCTCGTACTCGAGTCCGAGCGTTGAGTTCCGGCGCTTATGTCCGGCCTGGGCAAATAGCGACGTAGGTGGTATAAGCCATTCATCTGGGATAGATAGGTTGCCATTACTTTCCGCGAGACCCACGTTTTACCACGCAGCTTAACGCTGCTCCTCGGTTTACCACCGCCCTCTAGCGAGTAAGGCTGAGTAGACCTTAGGGCTCCTGCGGGGATTGAACCCGCGACCTTCTGCTCCACCGTCCACTGTTGTTACCACTTGACATAGGCCTATGTCAGGCCATTTTATGATTTCATGATTACTTGCTTTTTCATTTGAAAGTTTGCACCTCTATGAATTTTGCGCCCAGGGCAAACAAACACCCCGGCCCCCACTCACCCTCCACGCTGCGCCACTGTACCTCAAGGTTCCGATTGTCAGGGACAAGAGGTTGCCCGGACTTTTAACACATTATTAAACAAAACACGCGCAGTTGGAAACTGCGAGATTAAACTGGTTCTTAGCCGTAAACCACGCAAGCAGAGTGGATCTTCATCGTGTACATTCGGCTGAAATACGAAATACGATATTGACTACTGCACAGTTCTTGGACTTGCTCTCTGTAAACCGTTCCTCTCAGCCAGAAGCCCTCTCAGCCAGAAGCCCTCTCAGAAGCCCGTATATATATATCAGAAAATGTAACATTAGATCCATAAAACTATCGTTCGTCTTGGCGGTCTACACAGTGGGCCTATTATATAACCGTTAGAAACATATAAAAACCACTGACAAGCAGTAAATATATCTTTTCAATCGAACTGTTTCCCAATATTCTTCTTGCATCGTCAAATATGAAGATGATATATACAGTGCATGCATGCCTGTTGTATACCGTGCAGATATCCTTGGCCGAAAAAGCGATATCGGCGCGGAACGTCAGAGCTTATATAGCGCAACAGGCGAATAAACACAAAGCATAGCGTGTCATGTAATCACTCTCTCGAGTGCAAGGGAACGGCGAATGAAAGTCTTACTCAGCGTCTGTTGGAGTGATTTGTGGATCACGTGATCAGCCGGCAACTGCTGCAGCAGCAGCAGCGGCGAAATCTGGAAAGACTAAGAACTAGTAAGAAGGTCTTCGAAAAGGTTCCTATTTCCAGTGTTGCGCGGTAACGAAGTAAAAGTAACGCGTTACATTACTTAAGTACAATTCTGAGTACTTCGTACTGTAACGAAGTACACAACTTACCAAGTACTTTTTACTTGTAACGAAGTAAGTTTTTATTCAAATATTAGTACTTTTACTTCGTTACATTATGTCTTTCACGTTTCGTTACAAGTAAAATTTCTCATCACCAAATTTCGATACATTTACTGGAGTACCTGTTTAATTCTTCACAACTTCCCGTGTTTAGTCGTACAGGGTTGACAATGACCAACAAACGTACACGCATGAAACAGATTGTTTGAAAACTTGATCTTTCTTAGACCTACATGCAATCACAGAGCCGCAGTTAGAGCAGTACGTCGGCGCCCATATAAAACCACTGATAAATTCTGCGCCTCTAAATTCCGGTGATGGCCTTTTTTGCTTACCCGAGTTTTCACGGCAACGTACAACATACAGATTTTAAACCTGTGACAGTCTGAAAACCGGCAATGACCATTTTTTACTTATCAACATTATTTTCACGCCGGAAAAAGCGGTATGAAAAATTAAGGAACTTAGTGAGCTGAAAATTGCGCAACAGACGACGGCACCCGGGACAGCTTGCCTAGCCCCTGCTACGGCTTTGTAAACCAGCATTTGTGCTAATCCAGTTAATGGTGTAAATGGCGAATTGAAAGCTGAGGCTTCTGCATGTTGCTTAAAAGTAGTAATAAAAATGTTTAGCATGATAATGTTTGTTGATGATTCCGTCTGTCACGATTTTACTTTTTACTTAAAAGCAACTTTTTGAGGAGTACTTTTTACTTTTAGTAACTATTTTTATAGGCGAAATCTGGAAAAATGACATAAGAACTTTTACTTGAGTACTTCCAAACTCAGTACTTCATACAACACTGCCTGATCAGCTGATATAAACATCGCGGTCCATAGTTTGGCTATGGACAGTGGCGGCTCCACGTGGAGGCCAGGGGGGTCCATGCCCCCTTATTGAATGCATGGTCCCCAATGCCCCCTGTTGGGACCCTATACTTACTACTACATATATCTATCAAGAAATGGTTGGCCCCCGTGCTTATAGGTTGCCACCCCAACGAACCCACCTCCTCCCACTTGCCAAATCCTGGAGCCGCCATTGGCTCTAGAATTTCCAAGATCCTCTACGCGCCAGCGGAAGAAAAGCAGGCCGATATTTTGAATCTCCAACATATACACCGACGCTCCATTTTTTCGTTTAAAAAACCAGTGCGGTCTCGGACTGCCCACTCGCTAAATTTGAAGGGAGACAGCTGAACACAAAAATTTGTTAACCCACGTGATTCAGGTCGTCCCCGACCATTTCTCAGTCGGGTTGGGTAAACCCATAAAATTCGGCGAGTCCAGCTTTGACTATAACAAGTTCATTATGCATAGGCGCAAACCTTTATTAGGCCGCAAGGCTCGAGCTTCCCCACCCCGACTTTTGAGAGGCTAGGCTAGAAAAATGGTCCTCTTTTCATCCAAGTTTAAATACCTACGCCATTAGGCCCTATACACAAAATAACTGCCCAATATTCGGTCGGAAAAGCCTACTTTTCGGATAATCCGGAACAAGGCAAGTATAGCGGAAAGTACAAGACAGGGATATTTTTACACCCCTAACAACCCCCCAGCACCCCCCCGAATTTGAGACCGACACCCCCAACACCTCCAATCTTAGCCGGGGATTAGTTTTTTTGTTTATCAGACTTTTTCAGCAGGGACCGACCCCCCAGAATATACCGACACCCCCAAAGTGATAATCCTAGAAATAACCCTGGTACAAGAGACAATTGAATAATAGGTTTGACTTCCGTCCAACGTAGTGTTTCATTTTCTTTCGGTTTAATTCAACCAGAATCGGCTTCACAGAGGATCGCCCCCCCCCATACTGAATGCCTGATTCCTCCATGCAGTGACCTCTGTACTTTTTAGTGCACCCATTCTAAGCAACGAGACTAGTCTAGGTTATGATAAATAGTTGGCGCCGTGCTTAGGAAGTTGCCATCCCAACGCGCCACCGCTTGCCAAATCCTGGAGCCGCCACTGAATTCAACGCTGCATTTAAGACCAGGATGTAATGTGGAGATAAGCACTTAGGTTGATAACGCTAAAATGCAGAACAAGGTAAGCCTATATGTATACGCTGTTATCTCGTGACTAATAGGCCTATATATATATATATATATATATATATATATATATATATATATATATAATTTTCAAAAAACTAGGTCTATATCTCGTTTGTACCAACGAATTTGTGACTCAATTTCACTGCATTAACGCTCGAAATAGGTCTAAAACTCAAGCTTTTGAACCCGGACATAAGACTCAGTCAGAGACGCTTTAGTCTAGTAGGGCGAAAGATAGGCCGATTCATTGATTTCTCCGTAGAAAATGTAGGGCCTACGGCGTCCTGATAACGAATGATTCATCGATTGTGTGCTATCAGTTGTAAACTGGCACAATTTCGGAATATTCCAGATTCAACCGCTAATCTGAAAACATGCCAATTCTCTTTGCTGGCGGTCACTGGTGCAGAAAAACACGCACCATACAAAGCGCACGCCTACCAGTACAGTAGTTTTAAGTGCAGTTCCAGGCCAAGACGCGCGCTCTCACAAACAATGCGTTTGCCTTTGTCGCCGAAACTGTATACAGGCCTAAGGCAACCGGCTTTACACAATAAAGACGATAACACCGGAATTTACAAGAAAACCAACTACATCACACACACACACACACACACACACACACACACACACACACACACACACACACACACACACACACACACACACAGGGGCCTACTAGGTTTAAAACTTCATTCACTCTGCTTTCACACAATATTAATGAGGCTATCCATGGAAGCCTAATTTAAGCACTTGGAAGGTAAACGTAGGGCAGATAATTTAAGAATTCAATGACTAACTAATTTAGGCCACCAATGAGCATAATTTCTGTGTTTACGACAGAGGGTGATCGGGGCGGGGAGACGATATATCAGCCAAATATAGTACGATCTTCAAAATTTTTGAGTAATTTTGTTCCAATTACATTCTCCTAAACTTTGCCACTCACCAAAGATAGGTTACCACTCAAACTTTTTGCTACACAGCTTGGAACCCAAACAATTTTTGGAGGGAGGGTTTGTTTTAGGCCGGAAAGTGGATCCCCTGCACGGATTGTTTGAAAGAGGAATAAAACTGCAAAACATTGATGTTTACACAAGAAAGACGATAATACCGGAATTTGCAAGAAATTACCCCCTGGAAAGAAGATGGTCTGCATATTTAAATGTATATTTGCACCCCCTGTACCCTTTAACAGTGGGCAGATGACCTTTTTTGCTTGTCAAGGCATTTTTGGTGTCGATAACCTTTTTTTTGCTCGTCAAGGATTTGAAAGAGAAAACTTGTACCTGGAAAAAATTCTGCACCCCCTGACGAAAATTCGTTCCGACGCCACTGTAAGACGTAGCCTACATACGGTACAGTACTGAAGTAGGGTCTGAACATCAGAAGTAGGCCTACATATTTCTCGTCCCTCTTAATGGCACATAAATTAGGGTCTATGCCCCCCGCCCCCCAATCGACATTCGTCTGCAGTGATCAAACCATACTCATACTGCGATTTAACCCCTTAACCGTGTATTTAACTGTAACTCAATGTAAAATGGACGGATATATCCGGGATCCCCAGTTAAGGGGTTAAAGTGGCTTAGTGAAAGCCACTAGGGGCGCCAACTGGGGCTTGAACCTCTCTCCGTCTGCCTACAGGCTACCGCTCCAGCGCGTAACCCACTCTGCCATCGTCCGTTGGTTAACGTCACTTGCAGTTATTATCAAATTCATTACAGATTTTTAGAACAAGATTTTAAGCCCCATCGTTTTGACCTGACCTGGCTTATCCACCACGGACTGTCACCCGTTTGTCGGGCCGGATACCCTGGATTTGACCTGGATCTTAAATGATTTGGATTTGGTGTGCCATCGGTTAATGCTGCTACTGTGCATTAAGAAGTGGCGCTATAGAAATTTAAGATTAGCTTAGCTTAGAATTCTTTAACACAGCCCCTTGAAAATGACCGTTAATCCAACAGTATTTTATTAACTATGATAAATTCAATAAATCCAATAATTTATCTATAAGTCTAAAAGTTCGGTTATATCAGTTGATATGCAGGAAAACGGTCTAGGCCTATATGGCGAGTAATATAATTATATTTACCCTAAATTGTTAACTCGATGCCCTTCCTCTCTTTGCAGTTCCGTCTGAACACGAAACAGTTCTGACGCCGGCCTCGATAGATATAGAGTCGACTTACAAAGCGATTTCGCCTTAATAACTGGCCAAGAACCAGTTCAACCGGCGAATATATACTGGCCCGCTGCCATCGCTGCTACAGGTCTCTAGCTCCTAGGCCGCCATCTTCACACGTATCGGACTAAAGAGCCTAAAATAATCGCAGGCCGCTGCGTAAGATGGGCGGAGGGCGGCTGGCTGTGACGTCTAAACACAAGATCAACGTTAGGCCTACCGAGATTCGCTGCGTCCGTTATAAACGTGAGTATTAATTATGATAATCGTGCTTCGATTCAGGTCAGTAGCGTACAGAGGGGGCGGTAGGGCGGTGGCTTCGGGCGCCGACCAGATGGGGGGGTGCGCCAAAGTTGGCTCGGTGATCTTTTTTCGCTCGTCAACCATTTTTTATCGACTTGGTCCCTCGTAAGGGCATATCCTACTGAACCACTCTAAAGTGAATGTTCCCTCTAAGAGGTCGCAAGGCAAAAGGTCACAAAGGAAAAAGTGGAGCGCACACAATTTTTGAACATTGTTTCCATTGCTTTCATATCATACACGTACTTACTGCACAGACGTTGACTTTCCATGTACAATTTTTCACACAAGTAATTTCATGAACAAGCGTAGGCCTACTACAAAAAAATTAGAGGGAACATTGCAGTCTAAACCCTGTTATGATCAGGGCCGACGAGAGGGAGGACAGGAGGTACATTTTTACCAGGGGTCCGGCGATAAACAAAGGGTCCCGCGATGACCAGAAAAATTTGTTTCAATGTAAAAGATGTAAATGACGACTTCTTTGCTTGTCAGCTTGTAGGGATTACAGCTGCTATAGAATGATTCGACTCCAACTGGTCTTGAACCTTGCTGTGCGAGTGGTCTATGGCAGTGTTTAATCTAGGCCGTTTCCGGGGGGAATTGCTCTTTCCCCCCGGAAATTTTAAATTCCCCCGGAAATTTTGGAATACTACATGGACTAACAGCGGCTCCTACCAGAATTCCCCCGGCTTTGTCAGTTTTTCCCCCGGCTTTTTCAGTTTCCCCCCTCCCCCGGAGTCCAGGAGTCTAGATTAAACACTGGTCTATGGATGTCGTGTCGGAGTGATCACGTAACTCCGCTCCTTATAGAGACCGACTTCATTGGCTCCGGGTCCCGGAGAGGATTACTTACAAACGCTGTCGGTTTACTTTTCGCGCGCTACGCGACCCAACCTGCTCTCGCTACCTCGCCTCACTTGTACAGAGAACAACGGTAAATGATCGTAGATCACCATCTGAGGTCCAGACATCAGGGAAAACGCATCGTTCCTCCGCCATCCAAGACTGTTAATTAAGATGGGGGAAAGGTCATTTACACAGGGGAATCCTATACTGTGGAATACTCTGCCGGAAAACATTACTAGCACAGACTCTGTTGGATTTTTACCAAGAACCTAAAGACCCACTTATCTGGATTGAGTTACCCGTAATTATATGTGTGAAGCGCTCTTGTCGTGGGATGGGCTCTAGCCCTGCTACTGCGCTTAATAAATCGGCCTGAATAAATAAATAAATAAATAAATAAATGATGATGATGATGATGATGATGATGATGATGATGATGATGATGATGATGATGATGATGATGATGATGACGACGTCGTGTCATCGTCGCCGTCATCACATCAACTTAACTGCTTAGACTATCTCAGTAATTCTGTATTGTACTTAATTGTTGTCCGTAGAAATCCAGCGAAGTCGGTCACACAGTCTGGTTTCTAACAGTAACTGTTGACACACTCACACACACAAACACACACACACACACAGAGTGCGTCGAACTTAAGGCCATTCAGGTTACGGGGGGACTTACGGCATCTTTTAGCAGCAGCAGCAGCAGCAGCAGCAGCAGCAGCAGATCGCCGTTAAGAATCGCTAACGTTTTCTACTCAGGGACATGAATTTAGGCCAAGGCAATAATATCTTAATTATAGCATGTTATCGCTAAGTTATCCTTGGTTCGTTGGCCAAGGACTTGTTTGGGATGATGGATACCATAGCACTGCTAACCAGACCTTTTTACTTCTTCGTGGAATTCAATGATAAAAATCCAAACAGAATTGCATTCTGTATTATTTTCTCTCGCCTCTCTTACAGTGGCGGCTCCACCGGGGGGCCAGGGGGGCCCGTGCCCCCCCTATTGAGAGCCTGGCCCCCCAGTGGCCCCCCCCCCAGTTGGGACCCTATACTTAATGCTACATACATTAAACAACAAATGGTTGGCCCCCATGATTAGAAGTTGCCCCAACGGCCCCCCCACTTGCCAAATCCTAGAGCCGCCACTGCTCTCTTATCCCCAGTCACGTGTCTGTTTCTCTCTCGCTTCTCATCTATTATCCTATCATAGGCCTATATATTATTATTATCTATAGTATATATGTTCTTTATCTCCTATCTCCAATGGAGGTCTATAAGCAGCTAATGTTGTGCTGCCTCCAAGGCGCTATATAAATACACGATATTTTACTTTAGTCTGATCCTCTCCCCCATTTCGCCATTTCTCTTGTATAATTATCGATCCACTCTGTCTGTCTGTCTGTCTGTTTGTCTGTTTATCTGTCTCTGTCTCTGTCTTTGTCTCTCTGTCTCTGTCTCTGTCTTTGTCTCTGTCTCTGTCTTTGTCTCTGTCTCTCGGTATACCTCTGTCTGTCTGTCTGTCTGCTCTATTTATCTCTATATTTCTCTGTCTGTCTGTCTGTTTGTCTGTTTGTCTGTTTATCTGTCTCTGTCTCTGTCTCTGTCTCTCTGTCTCTGTCTCTGTCTCTGTCTGTCTGTCTGTCTGTCTGTCTGTCTGTCTGTCTGTCTGTCTGTCTGTCTGTCTGTCTGTCTGTCTGTCTGTCTGTCTGTCTGTCTGTCTGTCTGTCTGTCTGTCTGTCTGTCTGTCTGTCTCTCTGTCTCTCTCTCTCTCTCTCTCTCTCTCTCTCTCTCTCTCTCTCTCTCTACAGAAGAGCCTAATCTCTAAGACAGCGACGTGAAATCCCTTATCCTTGACGGTTTTTTCAATTTTAACTTCTTCAAACCTTGCTGCACTTTTAATCAGATTTTTCTAGAATTTTCGGCAGTCGTTATTTGCGCACGGCTCTGAAGTTGGCAAACAGGAAGTCATGACAGTCGCCTGAAGGGCATCTGGTCATACACCGGAAGGTAATTTTCTCATTAGTAGGCCTATTCCTGTGTTGCTTCAGTGACGCATAATACTTTAGAGTTTGAAAATTCTCGCTTAGTCATTACTGACATTCATCCAACAGGAAGCCGGAGGGGAGGGGCTGACAACTTCACCTTTCATCCTTTTATGATCCTCAACTTGAGATGGGTAACTTTTAATACGCGCCATTATGAAGTATCCGAGAGTCAGGACTCAGGAGTACATGTTTGATCTTGAGTCTTGACCAGGCGCGTTATAAAATAATTATGTAATGTAATGTAATGTAATGTAATGTAATGTAATGTAATGTAATGTAATGTAATGTAATGTAATGTAATGGGATTAGCTATTTCAGTGGCGTAGCCAGGATTTCTGGAAGGGGCGGGATTTGTTTTTCACTTTTATCACTCTTGACCGTAACCAACTTTCAAAAAAATCTTGACAAGCAAAAAAGGTTATCATCTCTCATTTTTCTCAGACAAGCAAAAAATGTCTTCTCTTAAACACCGTTATACTCTATTTTCGATAAAAATGCATGGAGACTCATTAAAAATATTTTTTCGGCAGCCAAGGGTGGTTTTAACCCCCAAAGCCTCCCTTGTCTACGCCACTGAGCTACTTATATTACGCCTGATAAATTAATGTTAGCAAGCGCATTATAGGCTACAACGTCAATTCTTATAAGCACAGTTAAACAGATGTGGCTTCAACTGTTTGCGAAAAGCGACGGGCGATTTTATGTTCCGTAGCACTGGTGGAGGACGTTCCAAGCATCGGGTCCATCGGCACTTCTATAGCACCAGTTCTAATACCCAAGGGTATCAATCGATGTTACATCCACTCATACTTACATACATACATACATACATACAGTACATACATACATACATACATACATACATACATACATACATACATACATACATACATACATACATACATACATACATACATACATACATACATACATACATACATACATGCAGTACATACATACATACATACATACATACATACATACACATACATACATACATACACACACTGTACAGTGTACATACATTTCGCGTTGTATCCAGTTTTCGTTTCATTTGACTCAACACAACAGTTTTATAGGCCTACAGTGTACTTTAGTTTATTACTGTGCATGTGTTAAGCTGTTTGTCGCCAAGTTGACACTAGACCAGGTGAGATCGTAGCGTCTCATTAAGAATTCTGACCGGAAAATTTACACCGAGGTATGTAGGCCTATTAGAGATTTTATCTCGGTGAAAATTTATCACTGCACAAAACACAGAAAATTGCATTTTACCACTGCAGACGCGGACCGAGGAAGAGGGTAGGGGGACATATATGTCCCCGGGCGCCGAGGTGAGGGGGCGCCAAAATCGGGTATTTGAGTAAGTGCAACGCACAATAAAGAAGAAGAAACACGTGGGATGACCTTTTTTGCTTGTCAGCACTAAATGACTAAATGAAGAGGGGCGCCGTAAGAGCTGAGGGGCGCCGAAAACGATGTGACGACTTTTTTGCTCGTCAGCAATTGTTGGGGGCGCCAACGGTGCAATTTGTCCCCGGGCGCCGCATAGGCCTACCCTCGGTCCGCCTCTGTACCACTGCATACTTTCATTTTATCACTGAACATTTTGTGTACCACTGCACGTTAAAACAAGCCCCGGCAAATATAAATATAGCGCTTCGGAAAGTAGTAGCTGCTTAACCCCTTAACCGTGTATTTAACTGTAACTCAATGTAAAATGGACAGTTATATCCGGGATCCCCAGTTAAGGGGTTAATTCTATGCGCTTAATCTTTCTTGAAATAGCTGTAGACAAGGTGGCCTAACAAGAGCAAGGGAATATCGCCATGGTTTCGTATACGCAAAAATCACTTTTTAAAATGTGCATCTTTAGAAAATTCCTTTTCGCCACGTCTGCAAAAGACAATCGACGCTCACAATGCGCCTATATCCTCTTACATAATCAGTGGCGTAGCCAAGGAGGTTGGTGGTTAAACCCCTCCTCCCCTGGCTGGCGAATTCTTTTTACTGCTTCTATGCATTTTTTATTTTGGGACGCGATTTTGTGGGTAAAACCCTCCCCCTTGGTGGCTACTTGGTCACAGAATTAATGTATAACACCGTGTAAGAGTAAAAATGAGGAGATGATCTCTTTTTTGCTTGTCAAGAATTTTTCGAAGTTGGTCACGGTCAAAACCAAAAACCAAAACCCCTTCAGGAAATCCTGGCTGCGCCACTGTACATAGACCTAATTATCGAAACTCGCGGGAAATCTGTTTTTCCAGACGATTCAGCTGGCGGACTTTCTTGCTGGTTACCATGGACGTCCGGAGGAGAGGAGGCGCAAGGGGGTGCAATTGAAAAAATTGTAGAGTTCTGAAAAAGTAAAGTTACTAGTTTCTTTCGTCACAAAACCTTGTTTTGCACCCCTGGAAAAAATTTTCATTTCTTTCGTCACAAGACCCTATTTTGCACCCCCTGAAAAATTTTCTGCGGACGTCCTTGCTGGTTACCAGAACACAATGCTTTCAGTGGCGTAGCGAGGGGGAGAGAGGGGGCGAAGCGCCCCAGGCGGCACTTGCTCTAGGTGCGGCACTTTCGAGATTTCTTAGATCTTTTTGCTTGTCAGAGACTTTTTTGGAGGAGAGTTGATAACGTTTTTTTGCTTGTCAGACTTTTTCGGAGAGTTGAGGGCGGCACTTTTTCTCGCCCCGGCGTCACTTTGCCTCGCTCCGCCCCGGGCAGCACTTTGCCTCGCTACGCCACTGAATGCTTTCAACATTTAGATTTAGCGTTTAGGCCTAGCGCTAAGCAGCTTTACCTTATTTAACTTAACGGCCTGATAGAAGTTTATGCCTATGTAGCCAATGGCCGCCCTTCATATCGTAAAATATGCTGGCGCATCGAAAATGTATTTGTGTCGAGCATGTTATCGAGTACACTATAGTCGTAGATAAGAGTTAGGCATAACCAATTAAGCATAAGCCTATAGGCCTACAGTAGACATTAGCGTAGTGATAAGTAAGTAAGTAAGTAAAACCTCGTTAACTTCTATAGCGCTTTCAAAAGAAGCACCGAAGTAGCTCCTTATTCCTATGATAAGAGGCTCGGGACTCGGGAGTCCTATTCAGACTGGACCAGACGTGGAATTTACGCAAAATCGGATACATATTGTTCGGGGACGAGTCACTGGCGGCTCCACGCGGGGACCCGTGCCCCCTTATTGATTGTATGGCCCCTGTTGGGACCCTATACTTAACTAAGTCTACGTAACTAGCAACAAACAGTTGGCCCCCGTGCTTAGAAGTTGTCACGCCAACCCCAACCCCCATCTGCCAAATCCTGGAGCCGCCACTCAGGGCCGCCAGAGGGGAGCAAATGCACAGGGGCCCGGCGGTCTGAAGGGGGCCCGGACCAATGATGAAGATGTATTCTATGTATTATTAATAATAATCACGCTCAAAAAAGGGTATCACGTTGTGCGTGCACAGGAGTCCGGCGAGCATAAGGGGGGCCCGGGTGCTGAGGATATAAAATAAACAGCGACTAGCAAAAAAGGTCATGACCAGTTTTTGAGAGTTGCAACGTCGTGCAATCAATGACAAGCAAAAAAGTCATCGTCAATTTTTAAGACTTGTCACGCAGCATGGCTAAGCCAGTGTCTATAGGCCCTATAGGCTAATTAAATTCCAGTCGAGTAATTCGAAATAAGCATGCAGTCTCTTCAATTATTCAGTCATGTCGTCCACGCGAAGTACAGTGTATTCGAGTCTAATCAGTTAATCTAAATTCTAGATCGTCTTCTTCGAACCCATCCCCACCTCTGTGCATGTTTTAAACTGCTTACAACGCAGCACAGAACCTTCGAAGAATGTGCCCTTGTCCTTGGACACAAGGACAACGCGTTCTAATTTTATAAACAGCTCGAATTTGTCCCGCGTGGTTCAAAGTACGCACGCATTATGTGACGCATACTCAACGAGTGGCGGCTCCAGGAAATCTCGGTGGGTAGGATGAAAAATATTTATAGGAAGTTGGTGGGTGGGGGGAATGATAAAGTGGGTGAGCATAGCACCTCTTATGAGAGACAGACTCCACTGGCTCCGAGTTCGGGGCCGAATCATCTTCAAAAGATGCCTAGTAATTCACGGCATCATCACCGGCCAAGCCAGTCCGAAGTACTTGGAGCGACTCCTGACACCCGGCCGCTAGCGATGCACTTAGACGGTCGACATTGAGATCAGCATCCTCTCGCGGCCTAGCTGTCCCGAAACCACTTAAGGTTCCAACCCTCGGCAGTGTTTAATCTAGGCCGTTTCCTGGAGGAATTGCCCTTTTCTCCCCCCACGAAAATCTCAAATTCCCCTCGGAAATGTTGGCATACTACATGGACTAACAGCAGCCCCTAGCAGAATTCCTCCGGCTTTGTCAGTTTCCTACCCGGAGTCCAGATTAAACACTGACCCTCGGTGATCGCGCCTTCTCCCGAGGCGGACCACTCCAGTGGAATACCAACCCACCTGAAATGACGAAGATCAAACCTTGGCCCATCTTCAAAAACAGACCGAAAAGCCATCTGTTTAGGGAGTCATACCCCCTGTAAAGCACCCTTGTTTTTGGTTATGCTATGTTTACGGCCCTATATAATTAGTCCAGCATACAATACAATAAAGCGAAGAAAAAAAGAAAAAAGGTCATTGTTAGTGTTTTGCCCACTATGTGTTAATAAACCTTGCCAAAAAAGGCCGACAAGCAAAAAAAGATCATCTGCAGTATTTTTCAAAATTTTTTTAAAACACCGGAAAATAGGATGACAAGCAAAAAAAGGTCATCCTGAACCCTGGTGGGGGATGCATCCCCAGTCACCAACATGGTGGAACCGCCACTATACTCAGCCATACCTAACACATGCATTTGGTAAAATATTTCATTGAGTTTTTGCTGGTGATAAACTTATTCATATATCTGCAGTTTAACACTTAAATATTTTGGAAAATCTAGGTGATGAACACCTTAATTAAAATTTAACAAAAATCCAAAGGTGCCTCAAAGTTTGCACGGCCCTGCATGGGTCACATCAGAATGATTGCATCAATTGAATGGTGTGAATCAAATATTAATCAGTTTATTTTATTCAATAATTAATTATATTATCAGTACACTGAAGATTTAAACATGACTTTCATAAATGTCCTTGAAACAAAGAATCTTAAATCCACTTGAAAAAGACGTCTTTTTTACTAGTAACAGTTTGTATCTCCATTTTTACAGGGCGCTTTAGAAGGTTAGACAGAAGCTCTTCTGTATATCCAAGAAGGAAATACATCTTCCTTGCAGCTACGCTTCGAGAAACAAGTCCAGCTACGACGATCAGATTCTGCCGTCTTTTAATTATTATTTCCGACACAAATAAATTGTGCCATGTGCCCGTCATAAATTTTCGAATAAAAACATCCTCCCAAATTGTCTCCGGAAGATATTTATGCTCTCCGTCAAGATTACCTGAAACACACAAGTCACACAATTAGAGCCCAGACATTAGAACTGTTTAATGGGGATCTCATAGAAATAAGTGTTCGGCTCACATAAATAAATAGACCATTTTACAAGTGGTCAGTGTTAGTGAGGGACAAACCCAAACAAAACCATGATTTAGACCGTTCACAACAATATGATTTGAGCAGTTGTCATTAGAAACCAGCAGCCAATCAGAATCACATATCAATCACCAAAACCAACCAATCACACAATGTTTTAAATAGATTATTATTAGACCAAAAAAAGACCAAAACAAATAGAAATCTACGAAAAAAGAGGAAGCTACAATACTTCAGAGATATAGTTCAACAGAACAATACACCGGAGAAGACAATCATGCTAGGGATGGTAGAAGGCATCGGTTATAGGTAGTATTGTAAAGCGCTCTTGTCTTTGGCCATATTTGCCATCCCAATTGCACTATATAAATTATCTAGTTAATAATAATAATAATAATAATAATAATAATAATAATAATAAGGCAACAGAAGAAAGGCAGACCAAGAACAACGTGGATGAAAAAAGATCACAGACTGGACTGGAGCAACTATACCAGATGCCTAGGGAAGCACAAGTGTGGACTTTGTGGAGACAGCTGCATCATGTCATTGCTCAGCTACGGTGTGTGGAGAAGCATGATGATGATGATGATGATGATGATAATTAACAGCAATTTAAGTAAAAACTGAAAATTCTATGGAAACCATTTCAACTGTGAAGTCTTAATCATCAACATCTTCATCTTCTTGTTCCTTCATGATCTGAAGTTAAGGTGACAGCATGAATTTCTTTTCTCCAACCACGTCGATCCTCTGTCTTCTTGACTGCTGCTGACATCTACAGTCCTGTCCACTCTCCCACGTCATTCACCCATCGTCTCCCTGGTTGCCCTCTTCGTCTAGTTCCCGGGAAGTCTTATTACTGAATTACCTCTGTGCTCTGCCTACTTCTGGTTGACATTCATTTGTAGAGCCATACATGTTGTAAGGTCAGTACCAAATTCAACTGGAATTTGAGATATAAAAAATTCAACATCAGGGCTCAAGATTTGGTACCATATTTGACTATTGCTGCTCAATATTGACAATTCTTAAGTCAATAGGTACTTTAATTCTTCAACACAATTCTGCCAGCCCAGCACACTGCATAAGCACATTTTAAACTAATTTTTCACAACTGCATCTTGTTTACTAACACTGCCTACCAGAAATGCCAACTGAACTTAAAGAAACAACAGCAATCTCCTTCCTATTAATAGAACACAACAATAGCATAAAGGTGTTGCTTAAACACAACTGAAACTTAGAAAAAGGTAGAAAAAGGTAGAAATTGCATAACCTACTTGCATTCCAGGAATTCCAAGCTTTCGTCACTCCAATGAGGTGCGGTTTCTGAGCTTGTTCGTAAGTAAGAGGACGACTGCGGTTGTTAGTTGTCTTGTAAACTCCACTGCGAATATTTTTCTGAGACACAGAAGTTGTTGAAATCCATTTTGGAGACAACGGAAGTATTATTAAATTTCTGACCTTCACCACATTCTACAAAAATAATATCAAAATAATTCACTCATAGATATGCAACATACAGATATAAGTCAATTTCATCATGCCTTAACAATACAATTCATGGGCATTTTGACCACAGTGCCTTACATCCACAATTCCACATGCTTGGAATAAATGCTTAGAACACAGGAAAAATATGAGAGAGACTAGGATTAACCAAGCAAATATTCAAGTAATGGCTGAAATGAGTTTTTTCTTTGCAATAATTCTTATATACTTCATAGTGGTAACAGTGTAATATGTTGCATTTTTGCAATATCAAGGTTTTTTACATGTGTCATTTGCAAACTCTTGTACACATTTGTCTTTTGTATGAGTGTGCATACGATTATGAAATTCATTAAGCACATCAACTGGCTTAAAATTTTACTTTTTGTTCAAAACTGCATCACTTTTACAATCAAAAATTAGACATCATTAGTCAAGTACAAAGTGTCTTTGACAGAAAATGCAGCCAGCAGAGCTTTCGAAAATTGCTTGACTAACTGAAAACTCCAGCACACGAGTGCACGAAAACATACACATAATGACCGCATGAGAACTAAATTCATACTTAAAGGAACTTATATATAGCAAAAACGTATCAAAAACTAGAATCCAGAATTATACAAACGTCTGAAATGCAAGAAAAGGCCATTGACAATGCAATGAATTGAGCGAGCGAGCGAGCGAGCGAGAGAGAGAGAGAGAGAGAGAGAGAGAGAGAGAGAGAGAGAGAGAGAGAGAGAGAGAGAGAGAGAGAGATTCCAGCCTATGCGGGAGACGTATCGCATAGCAACATTTTCATCCACACAATCACTTTTCCGAAGATCCGGCTGTCGGCATTGAACTTGGGGAGATCTGTCTGCTGCCAAGCTTTTAATTAGCAAAACATTCGTTTTTAGGGTCAGCTTTTTTATACGATACCTGGTAGATGTGCTGGAATTGGGACGCTTAAGGCACTGTTTACCGACAAGTCGACAAATTATAAAGGAGCAAGTCCGGGTATTTACGGAGACACAGGTTCTACCAAGTGTACTGTCTAGTCATGCAAATATCACAGATTTACGAGAATTAAACGTCAAATTATAATTAAATGTACCCTCAAATTCATCCGAAAGCCACTCAGAGCCATCTTGTCGAAGTTGTCTCCAAAGGCCAAGGTCAGTGTTGCCACTTGCCAGTTTATAAATTTAGAGAACATCTCGCAAATCTGTAATTTGAATTTCTTCCGAGTCGCACAGTTCGAACAAGTTTGGGAAACCCTGGCCTATGGTACTTTTAGAAATTACTATTATTTCTCAATAACGCAATGAAAGCGTATTCCGACCATTTTGTTTGAAACTCCCCTAACATGCTTGTCCGTACGCACCTGGCGGTAAAGCGATTTTGCCTTATTCATAGGATTTTAAGAACCGTAACTAAGGTATGTTTCTAAAAAATTTTAAAAACAATAATTTTCAAGAAACCTCAATACCTATTTCTATCCTTTTGTCTTATTTGGCAAAATATAGATTGTGTCTAATATATTTGTCATATTTTCAGCTGAATTGAACAAGAGCTTTTGTTTTACCATGTATTCACCACTCAGAAGACTCTTTTCAACTAACGTTCGCCAGGTGGCCTAATGCATTTGTTTCATATTACACGCTATGATTAGGGTCGCGGCACGTTACAAAACCGCTTAAGAGGACCGCGGTTCTAAAATGTTTGGGAAACCCTGTGCTATGCCACAGTAACTGCAAGTTTGAATCAACTTTTTTTAGATAAATCTTAGTTCTTTCAAGCAGCACTTGGTAAATACATACCATGCTGCATTGACTAAATTTGACTTCATACATTTTAAAGAGCAATACTGTGCAATATGCAATCTGAATTAATCTGTTCCTAAAAACGAGATGCAATCATAGAGTGTACTACTGTAGACTAATACAGTATATCATTTTAATTTAATAGGAAGAAATGACATCCTGTTTGATTCAACTTTTACTTTTGAACTTCACTGTATTTAACAGAGATGTAATACTTGGTATTTGTACTTGAGTTCAAATTTTCAGTACTTGCACTTGGGGCCAGGTACTTGTACTCAGTTTTTGGAATGCATGTACTTGTACTTGAAGTATTGTGTATATACGACAGATCTGAGTGACTGTCATCATTAAGCAGCACAAAAACAGGAATTTACTGTACTGTACTGTACAATAGTTAGGATGCAGTTTGTGTTCCATTTTCCTTCCTGTATAGCCTGCTTCTCCCATACAGATTGATGCACATTGCTAAAATCACATTCAATTATAATTATCTATTATAGAAGTTCAAGATTAGATAATTAGATTGTGCCTTCACAACTTTTCTGCTGCTAACCATGATGAAAAGTTGGCAAAACAATTGCTCGAGGGCTTGAGAGGACATGTGCCCCTGTAAATTTATCATGGCATCGAGCCTTAAAGCTATTGTATCATATAAAATTATGGTACAAGTTGTGGATTATTTGAATGCTGACTTGGTAAACTAACTAGACCTTCTGACATATGGTATTGGGCTTATATTCTATTCCTCTACTGTGTTGGATTTGACAAAAGAAATGAAAACTGGTTTGTTTATTTACTGTATAAAGATAGTGATGATGCTGCTGCTTCAGTTATTATGCCAAAGAGCCATTTGTTCATCTGGATATTTCATATTTCCAATGTTGGTTGAATGAGCCATGAAGATAATATGCCCCTCAAAGTGTCATCGTTTCATTAGTCTCTATTCAGAAATTTCACTTGACAGAGATGTAGACAACACTGTTGTCTATCGAAGATGAAAAGATTCAGTCATAACAGTAAATATACCAGTAGTCAGTACATGGTTTTCAGTAGTTACATAAATACTCCAAGTTTACACTGATCAAGCACCTGTGAATAAGCTGGTGCACTGTGCCAAGTTTTCAGGCCATACCATAGAAATGTTTATACTGTACTTTATAAAATTATGTTTACTTGTCCAAACATAGTTCATACAGTCTCTACACTTTATCCACTTATCCAATAGTTGAAGTTTTACTTGTCATTGCATTATGCTGTTCTTTAATAACCAGATTCTGCCAAACCCAATTAGCATCCAATGGAAAACCTGCCTGCTGTTCAGATAGTTGTAGAACAGAATCATTAAATATCAGTATACAATAATATCATCATAACAACAGACAGTAACGATTCAATAATCAATAAAGCCTAAAGGTCAAAGCTGTGGGTGCTTCCCTTGTAATACAGCTGTGTCAAATACAAAAGTTCAATGCTTCTGTTCTAATAAGCTAAAAGGTCAATTTACTTCAGAATATTGAACATTGCCAACACAGCATTAAACAGGTTTTTCTTGGCAACACACAAACACACTGTAGTTTATGTCTGTGCCTCATCAAAAAAACAATTAATGCTGACTAAATGTACTTTCAAAATACTGTCATTCAGATACTTTCAATTTAAATTCAGCCGTCATAACTGACGTCATCACTCTAGCCAATAAATATCATCATTTTGACAGTATTGTGGATAATTGGCAATTCCTTCAGCACTGCAGATTCTAGCAGCAGCTATTAGTTAGTACATATTTAACTTGATTCTATTACTCCCAACACGAATCTCAGTGATTTCTTTGCGATGCATGATAGAGATAGAGCAACAAAAATGGCATGAACTGTTATAGCAGAGGAACAATCAGTGACAACTCATATCCATATACGGGGCAATTTTTAATATAAAATTTGAAACTTGTTTATTTCTCTACATATTCTACAGAGTAAATAACTCCAAAATCATTTGCAAGAAGCTTATCTGTTTGTATAATCTATTGATTTCAAAATACTGAAGAGTTTGCTACTTCTATCCACCACGTTACAAGTCAGAATAGGAAAGAAGGAAGCCGGAAACGGAAAAGCTAAATGCTTTGATAGCTGAAAAAATTATATTGCGCGATATTTGAGGCGTCTAGATTTAAGCCGATGACGTGTGCGCTTTTTAGAACCAGTTCCATCGTCTCATATGTGTGCGGTACTTGGTAGAGTTCACTTTTTAAAGGTCACCATCTTTATAGGCAACTATATATGTATCTGTTTCTCCGTTCAGTGAGGATAACAAGTTAACAACCCAGAAGAGAATGAAACCTGACCTGATATGCAATCCAATTCGATTCCTTCTTTGCATCCTGGACATTCATTTCAAAAATATTTTTATTGCAGAGCAAAGTTAACTCTTTTGTATTCTCTTCCATAAGTTATTCCTTCCGTAGGCCTATCAATGACGTCCAAACAACGACACCTCTAATAGACAACACTGAACCTATTGCCACGCAAATGCTTTCTTTTTCTTGAATATCGCAGGCAGGACTGTAAAACTTAGGTGTTTTAATAAATGAAATGTAGGTTTCAGTTTTTTGCGTTTTAATGGTTGGCATGTCAACATGTATGGAGTATGGACCCCTCTCCATATTTTTGTCACATCCCAACAGTCAACACCCATAGACCGTTCTCTATGTTCCTCTATGTTCTTGCAGAGGCATCTATACAGGTGTTCTTGTCACATAATTATGTGGTCTGCTGTCTGCAGAAAGTAAAAACCTTTAAAGACATCAAAGATGAGTTTTTAAACTTTTAAAAAAGTTTTCTATTTATAGAACAGAAATCATAAAAACCTAAAATCTGACTTATAGGACAAATCTAGGTTTTTAGAATCACAGTTTCCATCCCTGATCAATGTGATCATAGTTGGGTTATTGAAAGTTGAGAGGAATCATTTTAACCCCTTAACCGTGTATTTAACTGTAACTCAATGTAAAATGGATGGATATATGCGGCATCCCCAGTTAAGGTGTTAAAACGCTAAGTTCTCTGGTTTTGTGATGCCCATAGATTACAAAGGAGTCTATTGTAAATCGCAATGAGTCTATTTTAATCTATGGCAGTAAAGCCAAATGTGGAATTTTACATTTAAAAACATTCTCTATTTCTTTGTAAATAGTAACGAAATTGAAATCTCTTGAAAAGGACAATCAGCCAAAATGGTAAGCGATTTAAATTTTATTTATTATAAGTAAGGGTTATTTCAATACGAATTACAGAGAGTTAGTTTTCGTGATCGGCTCTGAGTAGTACTTTTGACCTCTTTGAGAACGAATACTTGCTGTAAATGTAATGTAATCCAGTTTCCTGTAAGCTAAATAGGCCTAGTCTCAGGCAGAGCTGTCGTAAAATGCCTGCATACTCGTCTAGTTACAATGCATAGAAGGTTAATGAACTGACAAATATTTTGACATGAATTGATTTTTAAAATGTGCTCTTCCTTGACTGTAGTCAAATTTTAGCACGAATCGCTTGGTATAATATAGAGAACTCTTAGTGACGCATCAGAGTTTATATTAGGCACTAATACTGACTATAATGACTACCAATGAGAATTATACCCTTCTCTTACACAGTCATTAAAATGTGAGGAGGAAAACCAAGTTACACTGCATAGTATGTGAATTACTTGCCAATTCAAGGTCTAGATCAGCTAAGGATGATTGGCAAAATTCCTTTATGTTTGTATTATGACCATCTTACCTGACCATAAGTACATTAAATCTTCTCACTTTATAAGAGTAATGAAATTGTGAGATGATTAGTACAGTTTTGTTTACATATTTTTGTAATTTCAGTTGTTTAATCCTATGGAAGATGATAGTTTCATGACAAATCCTTCACGAGACAAGATTCTTGAAAAAGCAAAGGTATGTGTATGTGTGGTGTCCTTGCATAGAAGAAATTATGATTTTTGTTTGATTTTGTACTTTTATTAATGCTATGTAACACATTTAAGTCTGTTAAATATTCCAATTAATTTTATTTGATTATGAAGTAATATAAAAGATTGTTTGTTCTTGATGATAATTATTTTGAAAGTTTGTGCATTAATAGTTTCATGCTGAAGTTTGCTGTAATCTTTTCAATGACTCAAGTTATTGCAAAGTGTTAAGTGTTTTCATGATTTTGTTTTAAATTTTGTACTTATTTTTAGAAAACAGCAATTGCTCAGTTCAAAATTAAAGATGATATAATTTATCAGGAAGAAATGGTTACATTTAAAAAGGCATATGTCATCTTGGATATGTTCAAAGGTAAATATCAAGTTAGTGTGGATATTTTCTTAATTAGGTGATTACCGGTAGTCTGTTTTTTTAGTCTCTGAAGCTTTTTCACTTAAGAAGTTAATTTTTACCTTACAATTAAACAAATGGACCTTGTCTGTATATTTATTATCTTCTTCCTTCTACCAACCAGAGGGGAGGAGATCTAAAGGAATACCAAAAATATGATGGGTGGACGGATTGGAAAAGGATCTGAACGTGGCAAGACTGAATCTCAATGGAAAACCTGACGGAAGACACTGAATGATCTTGGAAGAAAAAGCAAAGGACAGAGAACTTTGGAGAGATGTTATCATGGAGAAATCGATAGCTGAACACAGCTGGAGGATGAAGACCTGACCTGATTATTAAAAATATAAATTGCTGGGTGCTGTTGAAAACTAGCAAATAGTTTTGACAAATTGAGAGTAGCATGTTTGAATTTGTTCATCAAGACTCAAGAAAATCAGTTAGCATCAATAAATTTTACTGGAATTATGGCCCTTAAAAATTGTAGAAAATCCAAATTTTAAAAGTAGGTTCTTCATTTTGCTGTTATTCCTGCCCAGTGTTTTGCAATGTGTTAGATTTTGCCATCGGCTGTTGTCTGCCTGAGGACGTCGATATTGATCCAATTGTCATTCCTCTTCCGCATCTTCCAGCACAGGCGATGGAAGTGATCATCAGGTGGTGTCGCCATCACAGGGACGAACCAGACATGACGAGAGAACAGTTGACAGACAGTCTCTACCACTGCAACGGAGAAGTGAAAGATCCGTGGGACTTTGCACTCTACGAAGGTCTAGAAGAGGAGACGTTGTTCGAAGTGCTTCTGGTAGGTGTGACTGTTTTCACGCTGTGCATAACATTTGTGTTATTATCTTTGAACAGTTTGATTTACCAGTAACTATGGAGTAGGTCCATTTGATCTTTGCATGAACTTAGCATGATTTTAAGTGGCTTAGGAGGCATGCCTGCCTGTGTGGAAGCCACTAGGGGCGCTAATGGGGCTTGAACCCGCTCCGTCGTCCTGCCGCTGCAGCGCGTAACCCACTCTGCCATCTTCCATCCCCAACTTCTTGAACAGTAACAAAGGATTGGTGACAAGATGGCTGGTTTGAATGTGACACCTTGTGGACCAGGAGGTAGATTTTAAAGTCGGTTAGTTAGTGGTAAAGGGATCAGTAGTTCCATTTTCAATCACATATTTTCTATTCTGAATCCATTTTAAGTCTTTGATAATTGCAGATCTGGTGTGTAATTATGCTATTTTCTGGTTATGCTCCGATTGATTTTGAGTGTAGATGTTCTTAGAATTCTTATCTTTGAAATACTATAGCCACTTTATGTTCTATGTTATGCTATCTTATTGATAATTTACCTTGGGAGTTCTGCATTCTTTTGTTTACTCCAACTCTTTCATTTATGGTTTAGTGTCTTTTGTGAAAAATGTTCTCAACTTCAGTGCAGTGTTGTAAAAATTATCGGTGCCAAAATAAACTAGTTATGTTTTGATGTATCATATATGTTTTGTTATATGAAAAATTTATTACATTGGGAGGCAAAATTATTACAGAGAATTAGTTCTCTTCCTCTGCCTCTCCACTTAGTGTATCTTTTCTGGTGTTGACATTTGAAAAAATGCGTATGCATTGAGTCGTTCACATAATATGTCTTTGTAACTGTTCATTAGACTTTAAATTGTAACAGCATTATTATTTTTTGTTTTGATACCAGTAAGCTTATCGATTTATTTATTTATTTATTTATTTATTTATTCATTCCCTTAGAGAATCAGCAATCCTTTTGTTTACTGTAGGCCACGAAGTATTTGGGTATTCCAGAGATGAGAGATACACTGTCAACATATGTTGCCAAATGCATGGTTTTGGCCGAAGAAGAGGAGAAAAGAAAGGTTGAACAGAAAGATCAAAGAGAGAATGCCAACAGAGGAGCCACTCTGGTAATTTCATCTACACAAGGATTAGTCTACAACTGGTTTCACGCATATGTTACTTAATTAGAGTATTACCAGTATGTAAGGTACATATTACATTACTGTGGTATTGCATTAGAGCCTCAGTATAACAAACCTGTGGATTTCAAGGTATATACTGTAGTTAAAGAACATATATCAAAAGTTGGTGATGCCACATACAAACATACAACACAGATATATGAACCTTGTGTGCTGTAACAATGCTTATTTTATTAACAAGAACATTTGTGTGTGTGTGTGTGTGTGTGTGTGCGTGCACATATACATTTGTAACAATGTAACAAAATATTTGTATAGTGCCTCTTCTGAAAAATCACTCAGAAGCGCTCACACACATTTATGCATACATGCCTGCACACAGACATATGTACATATGTGTGTGTATATATCTATATATAATGCTAGTCTATATATATATATATATATATATATATATATATATATATATATATGTGTGTGTGTGTGTATATATATATATATACTGGCATTTATGTATTCTTATACACTGTAGTTGCAACTATAGTCAATTTATGCTGCATTATAGTGTCAACATTTAAATTCAAATCAATTCCTTTTAAGCGCAAGACTGATCTTACTTGATTGATTATTTTCAGGAGAGGGAAGCTGTGGAGGAAGGAGAAGATTAGTGAGCAGATAAACAGACCGATGAACAATAAAGACAGGCGGCAAATAAATTCATCGATGAGCCATAAACAGTTTATGCTTCAATTGGATAAATTTGAAGGATGATTTTAACCTCTAGACTAATGATTAATTAACAATGCTTATGTGAGTGCTTATATGAGTCTAATTCTGATTTTATGGCTGCTTTAGAGGTTAACAGGGTCGAGACCCGTCAAATGCACGACTGACATATAAGTGTCAACATTTGCGCGCCAACATTTGCACGATGACTTGTGCAATGTTCGTTGATATAATACGCGCTTTTGTCAGTCGCGCATTTGTCAATTTTTGCGTTAGCGCATTTGTCGTCGCGCAAATGTCGGGGTACAAATGTCGAGTACGCAAATGTCGGGGTACCATCAAGGTTGTGTGCAAGATCTCAGGGGTTTGCATCCATGCACGGAAGATGTTGGCTATGAAGAACTTAGTTTGAATTGGCATCCAGACAGAAACTTTAACTGTTGGTAATTAATGTGTCTGCTGACTTGGTTGCATGGCTGGGTGGCATTATTGGTAATGTTCGTGATGACAGTGAGCATGTTTGTGTGTGTGTGTTTGTCCGTCTCTGTGTGTCTGCTTAATCATAATTCATATTTTGCTGAAATAATCTCATAAAGTGCTTTTATTATTTTGTATTTACTCTTATATAATGTGCTTTTAATATTTTGTATTTGCTAATATATGTAAATTTGCCATTGACAGGTTGTTAATATGTCGTTGATCTAAGGAACCACTGTTGACATTCATTGTAATAATCGTGAATTTAAAATTATTAAAATTTTTTCTATCCATTTTCCTGCTATTTCAATGTTCAATGTGATCATCAGTCATTTGGCTTGATGATTCATGGCTGCTGTAAGTTGTAAATAGCTTTGTTTCATTGTTCCATTGATGATACAATGAAGGTCCGTAAAAATTAAAGAGTATCGTTTGACAAGCCATTAAATGAAAGATATGAAAATAGAAATTTGTTCCCGAGAACAGAACTAGAATGTTTTAGGTCAGTGGCATTCAAATGGCTGCCAGATCCGGCCCACCAGAGGATGTGAAATGACCTGTGAAAATACAGAAACGATGCATAACGCTTTTGCTAATAGGCCCTACATACGGAATATTTCTGAAATGTCTCTTTTTCCAACTTACCTGTTTTCTATTACTAATGGACTATATCTTTTAACTAAAAAATTTATTTGTACACCTGGACCTCGGGCACCTGTTATAAACATTTGGCACGTCAGAAAATTTAATCGAGTACCTCAACTCTAGGTTTTAATACTTGTCCTTTATGAATGATTTCTGATATGAATAATAATGTATCTATTTTTTTGCAGATTTTGATATGTTCTGGAAGTTAAGCCATTGAAATGTGAATCATTTTGAGTTTGTTTTACAAAATACCGGTACTGTATAGACTATACGTGTATTTATTTACAACATAAGCTGTTTTGAGTCTTTTGATTACATATTATTTGAATGGCACAGCATGAATTCATTATAAGAGCCACTTATATGTAAATGAATTTATTTTACCAACATTAACTATCCTGCAGTGTTTATTCTAGGGCTGTTTTTTGGGGGTCCCAATTTTAAAATTCCCCCCAAAAATTGTATATGTTGGCTTGGGGGATGGAAATTTCCCCTCAAAAGCGTGGAGAGACAAATCTTGTCCCCCAAAACATTTCAAACTCCCCAATGTCAAGGTGGCTAGAATAAACACTGGCTATCCTGTGCTATACCATTTGCAAATATTCTCTGTACTTGTAGAAGTCTTGTATTAATGTCAAACTGACTTTAATTGAATATTACTGAATCGAAATTGATTGATTGATAAATTGATTGAAAATGAATAAGTATCAATGAAGCTAATACTGAAATACAATCAACGTTTTTTTCTATACAGGGTAGACCTATATTTTAACAATTTTTTTGTACAGCGTACTACGCGTAGGGCCTAGATGTCTTATCTTCCAAATTGAAATTCCAACAACGATTTGACAAATCACATTTATTTCCATTCTCTATATGCCTGTAGGGCGTTACAATCTCACATTCTCACTGCAAAGCAGAGATATTCAGCAAAATACTTTATTGGCGTGACATTGATTTAATTATTACGCGATTTGATACATTACGGACATCTAATTAACAAGATTTTCACATGAGATTAGTCAGATTACGCAGAAAAAGGCCGTAACGTGGATGAATAACTGGACTCCTAAGAGCATTCGGTACAAGTAGTGCTCTCCCTCTCGCATCTTTTCTCCTTGTCGTCCCAGACGAGCGGAGGATTACTGGGAGCGCACGGACGTTCGTCGGACAGACTGCCGCTGGAACAAGAGGCGTACACTTTGCACCCTTTACACGACTGGTAGTCACCGTCCAACCGACCAGCGCAGGATGTGATGCACGCGGGACCAGTTCCGACTACGGAACTTTTGTTGACTAAAGCAAAAGGCAAGTTTATACGAGTGGAGGCAAATATCAAAATATGGGAGGAGAAAATTGAATTGTACAAGAAACGAATATAAAGCCTGCTGAAAATATTTTGGGGCAAGGATTTATGTAACATTTGGGACGAAAAGGCGATAACAGTTGAAACAATAAAGGAATTCAAAACTTAGACCTATAACAGGAAAATTTGGTTATTAACTAACTAAGATAGAAACATCATCATCATAACAACAGGCGGTCAGAAGTTTAACAGCCAAAAACTTGATCTCTGAAGTGCTTCTGGAGACGATTTGATTTATGTTGAGAATACAGCTGAGAATACAGCAATTATAATATGTCTTTCACGCAGGCTAACGCCTCCTAAACCACTTGAATCGCGTTATTATTTTGATCTTCATTATTATGAAAACATTTCTTCTCCAGACAGGGGCCTAAGTCTACATGCAATTTTCTAAAGACCAAGTAGTAATAGCAATAGTAATAGTAGTAGTAGTGGGGGAAAAGCGAGAAAAAAACGTTACGTACTGTTGCTGCCACATGTTTTGCAGGTTTCGCTGTTATATTCGCATCTTTTCAGGGTGTCGTCCCAGACGAGAGGGGAGCCCCTGGGGCGCTGGGAGTGCACTGACGTTCGTCGTACAGAATGCCGTTGGCACAGGTGGCATAGACGTTGCATCCTCTGCACGACTGGTAGTCACCGTCCTTCCGACCTTCGCAGGATGTGACGCAAACGGGACCGGTGCCCGCTCCAGGGCATGGATCACAAGCTGTATACCGGGAAAAGGAGTATAATATAGATGCTCAATCATTAAAAATCCAGCTTCCGCAGCGACTTCACAGCTAACAGTTTTTGAATTTTAATTTTATAAACTGGAACAGACATATGCGTGGGCGACAAGTGATCTTCAACGCAGGAGAAATCCTACTAAAACCTTAATATTCGGTTATTATTACTAAAACTGCTACAACAACAACAACAACAACAACAACAACTACTACTACTACTACTACTACTACTACAAGTAGTATAGTACTACTACAAGTAGTAGAGGGTGTAGTAGTCAGTGGCGTAGCGTGACTTTTGGGGGCCCGGGGGGCATTCTTTGTCATGGGGGCCCCAAAGTTTCAAAGTTTCGGGCTGACGAGCAAAAAAAAAAAAAAAGGTCATCGCCTCCTTTTTTACCCTGACGAGCAAAAAAAAAAAAAAGGTCGTCGCCTCCTTTTTTACCCTGACGAGCAAAAAAAAAGGTCGTCAGCACGTTCACTTCTATGGCTAGGGTTAAGAAGTTAGGGTTAGCCCTAACCTAACCCTAGCTTAGACCCCTCTTTGGGGCCCCCCGCCTGGGCCCGGGGGCAGTCAACAAAGTGCCCCCGCCCCCACGTTACGCCACTGGTAGTAGTATTAGTAGGCTATTATTATTATTATTATTATTATTATTAATTTATTATTATTATTATTATTAGTAGTAGTAGTAGTAGTAGTAGTAGTAGTAGTAGTAGTAGTAGTAGTAGTAGTATAGTAGCAGTAGTAGTAGTAGTAGTAGTGGCAGTAGTAGTAGTTGTAGTAGTAGTAGCAGTAGTAGTAGTAGTCAGTAGTAGTAGTAGTAGTAGTAGTAGTAGTAGTCAGTGGCGTATTTACCATTGGGCCATTTGGGCCATGGCCCCCCTTTGGTCTTGCTTGACAAGCAAAAAAAAGGTCGTCAACTTTTTCCAAAGTTGTAACTTGTCAGGTCGAAAGTGTCTGGCCCCCTTACCAAAATTCTAAATACGCCACTGGTAGTAGTAGTAGTAGTAGTAGTAGTTGTAGTAGTAGTTGTAGTAGTAGTAGTAGTAGTAGTAGTAGTAGTAGTAGTAGTAGTAGTAGTAGTAGTAGTAGTAGTAGTAGTAGTAGTAGTAGTAGTAGTAGTAGTAGTGTGGCTTTTTGTGCCGGAACGAGGTGGAACGGTGCTCCGGGAAGTCTAAAGACTTGTTTTTTGCAACATTAAACTCATAAATAGAAAATGTAGAACTATATCTATTTTCCGTATCATTATTCAAATTTCTGATTGCACATGTGTCAGCATGTCAATTAAAGACACATATAGGCCTAATACACTGTTGTGTTGATTATAGGCCTATAGTAACTATATGGCCGCTACGTCGTGTTGACAATTGACTTTCAACTAGGCCTATTGTGTTCCGGAAAATATTTTTTTGCAAAAAAGCCATTGAGTATACTGTATTAGAAGCAGTAATGAGTAGGTAGGTAGGTATAGGTAGTAGTAGTAGTAGTAGTAGTAGTAGTAGTAGTTGTTGTTGTTGTTATTGCTGTTGTTATTAGCAAAGTTGTTATAATAGTGAGCTTAGTGGTTTAAACGGTCACACTTTAAGGATCCTGTTGCGACATGAGCGTAGACTGAACATTTAAATGCATCTCAGACACTTATTAGCGCTCTTACGCGGGAGTGTCTTTCTGCAGAAGACGACATTGTCGGAGAAGGATTTGTTCGTCCATATCCAGAATGCGTCGATGTCGATGCCGGTGATCTTTTCCCAAGGACGTTTTCCGTGTTTACCTAAGTGGGTGGCCTCGTCCCAACTCGAATCGTCGAAGGAAGCCGTCTCCCAACCCGGCGAGAAGGTGGCGGTGCACTTCCACGATCTATCCGTCACAAAGTTCGCTCCGGAGGCGAGTATGCCAGTCACGAAGCTGTTGTCCTCTGCCTTGACGGCGATGACTTTGGCCGACGCCGCGACCTTCACCGTGTCCGCCACGCGCCAGTTGTCGGCGTTCGCCAGACTGGCACGGACTCCGTCGACGTAGACCTCGATCTTGCTGTCTCCGGTGACGACGAGTTGTTGGTCGGCACAGGCAGACAGCGCCTGCTGCTGCTGCTCGGCCGCCGGAGCGGCAATAATTGCGGCGAATAGCCGGAGGCAGGCGAAGATGATCCCTACGTTTCAAAAGATAGGCGGCTATGTGTTATTATTTACAGTTCCAACTTGATCACAACCAAATGGGAAAAAATGAAGAACTACTGTAGAGGTGCTTGAACGAAAACCGAAGACTGTACTGATGTTGACAGTTATCTGGAATAGTGATTTATGTGCTAGGTTAGAGTTTCCAATAATTACATGTCCTAGCTGTCAAGTCCTACATGTACGATATCGATATGCCACACTCTTTAGCTTCTTATTATTAGTATTTCTAAAAATTATTATTTGCCTCCTAAAATGAGCGAAACTATATGGATTTTAAAGGCGAACTCGAGATATGCGCAGTGTTGAATTCAGAATGGCTTCGAAAAAATAGTCGAATGTCAAGACAATTAAAGGTTCTTTACAACGAAGCAGTATGATGGAACAAGAGGACACAGCATGAAACTGCTCAAGAAACTGGCTTGGGGATACAAACAGCACTTTAATTGCTAGTGCAAGAGTGGTGGACAGATGGAATGAATGAACTGGACGAGAAGATAGTAATGGCTACGAGTGCAAATAACATCAAAATAAACCTCAGTAGGCCTACTATAGGATACTAGATGGGTGGGTACAACAGTGGTTCTCACAGAGGACAGACACTACTGAACCACTTTAAATCTTATTATGATTATTATTATGATGATGATGATGATGATGATGATGATTATTATTATTATTATTATTATTATTATTATTATTATTATTATTATTATTATTATTATTATTATACACCGATTCTTTTAAAAATATTTTAGTTGGTTGTCAAAGTTAACACTAAAATGGGTTGTTTAATTTAACTGACAATATTGAATATAGCTAGCCTATCGTTTTACAATTCATGTCGAAGAACTCACCAATCAACATCGACTTCATCTTCTCTCTTCTTGGATTGTCAAATCTTTAGAAGCTCAGTTTCTCTCACGCGTCCGAGGAAACTTCTCAGTTCGTGAAGAGGGTATCGGATGGCTGGCTCTTATAAAGAGTTTCTTCGCGTTATATTGACTTTCCAATCACGGCATGTTAAACATTTCAAGTGTTTTTCGTAAATTGACTCATGCCAAGGTCACACAGAAATGACAGCAGTTTCGAACGAAAGAAAGCAAAGTTGAAGAAAATATTTGGCCGGCCAGGTTGGCGATGACGCAAACAACTCGATCAAGCGGATGCAAATCGAATAATTGATTCGTCAATAAATTAAACCAAACTGTTTCATGGACTGAGAGAATGGGCATTAACATTCAAGAGGCAACAAAGTTGTTGGCAGGGCACGATTTGTAGGGGAAGGGGATCTTCCCCCCAACTGCCCAACTGCATCCCCCTACTGCTACATCCCCCACCACTACATCCCCCACCACTACATCCCCCAACTGCTACATTTCCCAACAACTGCATCCCCAAAGCTTGACATATTCCCCCTCCCCCCACTGCTCCAGGTCACAAATCGCACCCTGGTTGTAGGCCTAAATTCTGGACATCTTCTTTAACAGTCTCTTAAAACAGCTTTCGGTTGCTTTGGGTTTACGAACTTAAATCTTTAAGCGCAAGAGGTCACCGAATTATAACTCCAATTGCTCAACTAGATCAGTCAAATACCAGGCCTTCGCTAAGTAGACCGTTACTTCTTTTTCTTCCATCATCTATGATGACGATGAGTTTGATACGAGATGACTCCAGGTCTTCCTGTCTCTTGCCATGTGACCGACATGGGCCAGACCGTTACTTACAGACATGTAATTAAGTACATTATTTGCCAAATGAGATTGCAGTAATGCGGTTGTAGGCCTATTAAGTCGACCTCGCAATATTTTTTCGTATCTTATTCTGAGAAACGACAGTGACTCGAGCACGTAAAGGCGCAGAGATATTTAATTAATGTTGTATTGTCGACGATTTTTTTAAAAGTCAAGCAGGTAGGGCCAAGATAAACGCTGCGTCTGATTACGTGACAGTCAAACGACTGAATTTTCTTGAAATTAGGTCACCGTGCAAAACAAGACTTGAGATCTGGCACTAATTATTAAACATTGCAAGTGCAAGCTGCGTTGACTGCAGACTATTAAGTGCCGGTACAATTTAAAAAAACAGCACGCACGATAGAGTTTATGCCTACGAATTTTGAGTTTGGTTGCTATGAATTTTGCGACAGGCATACAAGGTTGTTAATAGGTATGTAGTATTGGGTCCCAACAGGGGGATACTGGGGGCATTAGCGTCGCCACGGGGGGCAAATGGGGGCAACTGCCCCCTCCCCCAACCTGCCCAAGACCACCTACCATATTCGCGCAAATCCGGTGAGAAAGTTTTCTGTGAAGGCGGGGGGGGAGGGGGTGAATGGTGGGTAAGGGATCTGACACGCTAGTCGGCCTCTTTTGGCCCCAACCAAAAATTCCTGGCGACGCCACTGACTGGGGGCCAGGCATTCAATGGGACACCGGCCCCCCATTTGGAACCGCCACTGATCAAATAGATATCAATCTATCATTGTATCGATGCAAGAGATCGTTATTTTGGGCTGTCCTAATTATTAGACATTCGGATATCCTAGAAGCATATTATGTAATTATGTACCCTTTGCTTTCATCATTCGGTGAGTTATAAACTTCATAAAGCATCAACAACATATCGTCGAATACAGGGCTATTTTACACCCTCTAACACCCCCAAAATTTGGTAATGCGACAATGGTATGCATACAAAATGCATACTAATTAGCTCAGAACACACACACATCACCACACAAATGGAGAAGGACCTCCAACTTTTATTCTGGGATGACCTTTTTTACGCCCCCCCAGATTTTCCCGACACCCCACCCTCCAAATTCACAATCCTAGAAATAACCCTGGTCGAAACCGTCGAATACATCGAGTTCTTTACTCTATCAAAACAAGTTGAGGGTCTTATAAAAGTATTTCCCGAAAAGAGACAATTTCACAATTGTCGTTACTGTCGTTATGAAAACGAACATTGAAAAAATTGGTTTTGTGGACACACATCACTTTTAGAATATTTCATGCTCAAAGAACTGATATTGAAAAATATTTTGATCCAAAGGTAGTAACGCATGATGCAATTTATAAGGAATACCTTAAGATAAGTTCACAAAATGACTTTCATGCAGCCAAGGAACTGTGCATAGGCACAACGTTCATGAAGAAACATGAAATTCTGTCTCTAACTACGACAAGTACAAGGGTGATCAAAACTTTACGGCGATTATAATGCAAATATATTGGCACAAAGTTTCTGTTTTTGCAGCCTTTCAAAATAGAAAGCGTCCAGAATGGCTGTTCACTGTTTACGATTGTGAATTATGGTTTCCATAGGATTGTCTTCAGAGCTATTTCAGCTGCCCTGACAATCGCGGGAATCGGATCGCTCAGCCTCTTCTTTATCTAAAATGGCATTTCGGTTACAAATGTAACGCTACTTCTGCACATTACAGTTTACGGAAGATGGCAGAGTGGGTTATGTGCTGGAGCGTCAGCATGGAGGGCGCCACAAGCCAAATATTGGGTGGGCCAACATGGCCTGTTTGAAATTGGACAGTGCAAGGACTAGTGCTACAGTAGGCTATAGATATGCAAAAATTCAGAAGAGTGATGAAACGATTTTAAAACCACATAATCTTGTGTCCCCATCTTTGCCGTGTCAAACCGTACTAGAATTGTCAATATATTCTGTCTCAATTTTTTTCTAGAGCTTTCGAAATGCCACAAAAAATAATGAGCCATTTGAAACGACACTATACAAAGTCTTTCAGAAATCTATTCTCTGTCAGGTTTTATAGACCACAAAAATATTATAAAATTGATATAAATATTGGGTGGGCCATGGCCCACCTAGCCCACCCTAGAATTGTCAATATATTCTGTCTCAATTTTTATAGAGCGTCAGGCTGATGAGCCATTTGAAAGCACTATACAAAGTCTTTCAAAATCCCCGTTAGTTTTATAGCCCCAAAAATAGTGGCTGATATAAATATTGGGTGGGCCATGGCCCACAGACAGGCTGATGGAGCGGGTTCACGCCTTCTAAGCCACTTTAAATCAAGCTAAGTCAGGCTAAGTTCTGTTTCACTCGTTAAGGCAGCTCTTTGCATAATTGACAAAGTTGCATTTTTCACATGATGGTCACAAGAGTATCGGCAAAACATAACCAATCGGTGGGACACAAAGAAACACAACAGGCGAATTAACTGACATTTACTATCGCTCTTTCATTAGTCTACTTGCAAAAACGTACAATTCAATTCAACTTTAACTAGGCTATGGTAATTATTCTGCTATCATTCCCCCCATAAACTGTTTATTTTGTATATAATTTAGAACAATTCCCACATGCGCGTGCACAGACACACACACACACATACATACACACACGCACATGGTCAAACAGTAATTGCTGTAAACTCTGTTCATTTACTTTTAATTGGATGCTCTAATGTGCATACGTCATATTTACCCTTTCGACTTCCTCCAAAAGTGCTTTTCTGCCTTCAGGGGCTTCTGAAAGAGAGGTGAGTGCCTGAAATGCAGATAACATTACCATAAGCTTATTCAATTATAAGAAACGTGATAATTCCGAACAAGTAAAAGCTAGATTCTTCTTACCAATGTGCACAGATTTCTAATAATTTCAAATTGATTATTGAAATTATTGCTTCTGCTTCACATTAATTTGAATTTCATGCATAATAGCAAAGAATAGGTTGTAAGTGTGAAGCTCGGCTGAATGTGTGTGTGTGTGTGAGTGGGGGTGGGTGGTGGGTGTGTGTGTGTGTGTGTGTGTGTGTGTGTACAAATTGGAAGTTAGGTCCATCATGTGAAATGCATCCCAGTTTTGAAATTATTATCCTTTCAACTTTCTCTCTCTCAAATTCAGCAATATAATTACCCAATGGGAAAATCTAAATGATCTCTAAAACAAGGCATGCTCATATTTAACTGAGAAACAAGATTTTCATTTCAATATGACACAGTAAATCCAATGCAAGTTTTAGTCTAACATACGAAGTGGCTTCAAGTCAGCTCGAAAACTTATATGAATTTCGCCAATAGGTCTTGGTATTTAATTGAAAACACCCAGAAATTCCAATCGAATTTTTGCATTTGGCTGTATACAAGTGGTTACCGCGTCAACAGGGGTGTCCAAATGCATTCATAGATTAAAACACGGTCACGTCTATAGTGATGAGAACTGTTGTGTGGACTGAGAGGTGAGGCTGCAAAGATTTTGTCTAAACATCAAACCCCTTCTGATACCCAAGATCAAATCCATTGACCATAGGCTTACACGGTGCCTGATTATAATGCAATCTGATGCTGCATTGAAAGTGAACCCCAAGAAGACAATGTTAAAGATGTTTTGGATCTGTTCGACTGAAAGTTCTTACCTTAAGACTGTTGACTCTAACTTCACTGTTTCCGTCCTCAGTCAACTCCAGCAATGGCTGCAGGGCTCCAGCCTCCAATGCAGTATATTTGCCTTTGGTGGTGATGGTTATGCTATAATAGGAATTTCAGAATTAGACCTTAAAACCACTATGCACGCAATCTCAGGTGGAAACATCGGCTGATGCCCTGGGCATTATGATAGTGGCGCTATAGAAGTTGATTGATTGATTGATTGATTGAAACTTCTAGATGCTGTTTTTACCCTAAAGAGATTTCCTAAGGACAATTGGCTAGATTCTCTAGAAGCTCGGGTCCTTCTGAATTATTAGCCAAATCAAGCATTGCCTAACATTGACAATATCAACAGTAATGCAAAACAATGAACACAGCTTATCAGTGCCTCTGATTAGAAATATGAGAGGTGCTATATAAGTCCCATATTATATTACATTAAAGGGCAGAAAGAAAAAAGAGGATTTGGAGGACCTCCATCAACTGAATGACAATGCCATACAATGACTACACCAAGCATGAATGAATGAATGAATGAATGAATGAATGAATAAATGAGTGAATGAATAAATGAACATTACATTACAGTACAATACAAAGCAGAAGTAGAATAATTTATTAACTCAATTATGCAAACTTAACTAAAAATAATGACAGATTAGATGAGTGAACAAAATACAGTAGATCGATCGCATAAAATCAGGGATTAAAATGTAGGGTGTCGGCTTCCGTCTAAGCTTCCACCCAACAGTTGCACTAAATTGATCGCCTGCTATCCAACGAATTCAGTGATTATCTGCAATGATACCTCATGATTGCTCCAGCTGCATTGGCTCTAACATCGGTGTTCGTATCTTTTAGCAGATGCACCAGAGAATCCATGCACTTTACTTCAACTGCTTGGTTTTTCCCTTCAAGTACGACACTTCGAGAAAAACAGATATCGGAGAACCAGCATAGACATGTTTCGAATGCAATTTCCACCTCTATACTCTAATTGGTAAACTATTCACAATAACTCGACAACAACGTTTCCATACAAATTTACAACTATCTAGTCAATTTCACAATTGATGAATGTGCTAGGCAAAAAAAGTGGATAGGTCATGTTCTGAGAGAAGAAACATTAGAGGGGAAGATGGAAGGGAAAGCACAGACCAAGGACATCGATGCTGGAGTGGATGTTCAACCCCCTACGGCTAAGAACAAGTATTCAACCCTGAAGAAAAATGCTCAAGATGGACAGGAGTGGTGATGCCTGAGCATGGAACCTGTCCCTAGACAGAGCATCTGAAGAAGAAGACTACTAAATGCTGTCAGTACACAGTATATTCACATCTTTTATTGCTACCACCATAACTTAAACCTCAGTACTATAGGATACTAGATTGGATGGGTACAACCATGGTTCTCACACAGGGCAGACCCTACTGAACCACTTTAAACCTTGTTATTATTATTATTATTATTGTTATTTTTATTATTATTATTATTATTATCTAAAATAAAAGAGACATGTGGAGACTCAAGCAAAAAATTTGTGAGTAAATTAATTACCAGCTAAGCTTACCAGAGGTCCATGATGTTACGGGCTGCTTTGTATCTGATAACCGCACTTTCATGCTTAAGACAATCTGCGAAGATGACCATCGCCTGATTGTCAAGAGCATCCTGAACGTGGACTTTAAAGCAAAAGTGAAGAGCGTCCAAAATAATCATCTACACAGCAACGTCACGCATAAAACTTACAAATTTCCCAATATTTTGAAACTTACATCCATGGGTGACCACACATTGGGGCATGAGGGGGCAAATGGAAAATGCACATCTATTTTTCAAGTCAACTGCCCCACATGTTGGCCTTTAACCAATATTTTCACACTAAAACACTACTGATATGCAAAGTGAAATTGAGAAACTTAACTTTAACTACAAACTGTGGAACTGAATATCTTGAAAAATTACATAAACCATGATTATTGTGTTTTGCCCCCTGGAAAAAATTCATGTGGGGGCCAATGCTTACATTAAATCACAGAGCCAATACCCTGAAAACGCATTGCAAGCGTCCCCAATAGCAGGGGTCTCCAACGCGCGGCCCGTGGCCCGCATGAGGTCCTCCAAGCAATTTATGTGGCCCGCGATGACGATTAGAAAATTCTTTTAAAATTGTATATAATAATATAATAATATTACTATCAGCAGCAGCAAAAACAAAAACAGCAATATCATCATCATTATTGTTATCTGATTCTGCACATCTTGCTTCATTTGCTTCCACTGAAAATATCTACATAATTGTCATCATCATCATCATCACCACCATCAGTATCAGCATCAGCAGCAGCAGCAACAACAGCAACAGCGTCACCATCCAACAAAGCACGGAACAGCACAGTAATATTAAATCTAATTAAATTACAACCTTTATTTCGTCTAGTTCAGTTTTGACTTTTGCGACAAGAATTGGAACCAGTTTTGCTTCAATGATTCCCTCAGACACTGTACAAAACAGGAAACCAGTTTCAGTGCACAGCTGGTGTAATTATGTTAGTGACATATTAGTAAAAGCACAAAAACTGTCCCATTGAAATTTTGAGAGATCTCACTAGGCAGTTTGAAACTCTATCACAATTAGAGTGTCTAACAATCTGAAATTTTTTAGTGCAAACACAAAGAAAGTGAGTAGGGTTTGTTTTAAGTCTAGGCTCACTTAAGAGATAAATATAGGAATTATATACATAAATAATTAATATATTATATCTTGTTGTCTCCATACACATTTTACATAAGACACTCGGGAACTAATCGAGGGCATAGAAATATATATAATATATAAATATATGTTATACATAAAGACATTAAAAACATGAAATTATATACTAGTACATGTATGTAGGATCATATTACTAGAAAATCAATTCAGAAATTTACAAATTCATTTTATTTTTTCACAACAATAGTTCAGTGAATAATTAAACATGTCATGCTAACAACCCTAGTCATAAACCTCATGTCTTTCAGATGTCAGATTAATCATCACTACTTGAAATGAAATTATCATTCCCCCCTATTCACATGATATACATTACACAGAAAACATAAAGGACATGGAGCTTGAAGGGCAAAAAACTACCGGTATTCGTGCTGCTAAGTTTTGGCCTCAGTTTCACGGATCAGACCGGATCAGACAGGAAAAGATACAAAATGATACAGATAGCTGATAAATGATGAAGATATCTGTCTCTCTCTCTCTATATATATATATATCCATGTTAAAAGCTATCTGTCATACCAATGACAGATCTTGAAGCCATCTCAAGTGCCAGATGAGAATTTTTTCTAACAATGTCTTCTGAGTCATCAAAAAGTGTAGATAAAGGCTGGATGACTTTGTGTGTCAGAAATGCCTGTCGGCCAATGGCATGACCTAACAAACAAACAGACAGACAATACAAAATTATTCTGTAATAAATATACAGTAATATACGGGCGCTGAGCCTATGGAGTGTACGTACCTTTAAATATAAATACAAGATACAGATACAAAACAAATAAACTAAAAGCATAAGCTTTCGAATAATGCGACACGCTTTGAAGCAAAGCAATCAATAATAATATAATAATAATAATAATAATAATAATATAATAATAATAATAATAATAAGAAGAAGAAGAAGAAGAAGAAGAATATAATAATAACAGAGTTTAGAGCTGCCCAGTAGGATCTATCCTGTGTGAGATCCACTGTGTTTCAGGGGGTGGAAGATGGCATAGTGGGTAACGTGCTGGAGCAGTAGGCTGACGGAGCGAGGTTCAAGCCCCATTAGCGCCCATAGTGGCTTTCACACCACACAGGCAGTAATGCCTCCTAAGCCACTTTAAATCACGCTATGGTTATGGTATGGCTATTCATGCTATGTTCTTGCTGTGCAATTGATTACAATCAGTGGACATATTAGATGGCAAGGAGTGAAAGGTCTTTTTACAGAGGAAAGCAATTCTTCAATATACATCTCAAGTTATTCCGAGTACTACCTTCATACAGTGACTAAGTAACCTGCTCTCTCAGGTGCTTCTCTCGTTTAGTTGTCTACCTGTAAAGAGTGGAAATTAAAATGGTCTGCATAGCGCTTTAGTCTGACGGCTAATTCATTATTATCAAGGCTCTACGTAAATGCAAGATGTGCATCTTTAGCTATATCCACTGAAACCAGCTGTGCTCAATAAAATCTCATAAAACAAAGCTTTCAAAAGTTGGTCTGAAATTTCTAAAACATTCATTACAAGATTTTCATTTGTGGCTTGGTTTTATTCTCCAATACAACATCACAATTTTATCTGCAGCCATTTGTCTTAATCCTCTACATGCCCTCTGGACTTTCAACTAAGAACGACTGATTGATTTACTGGTTGATTGATTGGTTGGTTGATTGATTGATTGACTGACTGACTGATTGGATTGATTGATTGATTAATTGATTGATTGATTGATTGATCCACATAATAATAGATCTGGTTAATTTTACTTACTTGCAATAACCTGTAGGCATTCTGCAGACTTAAACCGACAAGTCATATCCTCATCTGACAGAAGGCATACAAGGCTTTCCACAATGCCTGTGATGACATAGTAAAACAACTACCAAAATTTAAAGTGCACATACGATACATAACAAAGTTGCTAAACAAAAGAATTCACTATTAATTTGATGGCAGATACATTAAGGGCAATGAAAAATCAGTCTAATTCATAATACAATATCATTAAATTAATTAAAAGCCAAGTTTATAATACAAAGTATTTGCTTAACGATTTTTAGATGCCTAAAATAATTCAATTTTGAAGAAAAATATTATTAGGCTTCTTCTAAAAGCTGAAACATGACTACTTAAAAGCATTACAATATGAGATTAATGGTGTTATTTTGTGCAGATTAGTCTTGCAACAAGCATGAATAATGAGATTCAAAAAACTTTTTCTAGAAATACGAATAATATAGAACACAGAAATATTTTTGAATCAATTACAGAAAGAGTATAATGCAAGGAAACAAGTCAAGAAGACTAATATGCATATCTTGTTACTGAATGACGCAAACATCAACAAAGTTTTAAGAAGATTTTGATCAGGCTAACTAAAGTGATGTGATGCCTCTATCGACAGTGAGACTTGACAAAGAAAATATTATTTAGTCTAAAATGGACAAATGATAAAAACGTTCAAATAATTAGAAAAGACAAGAAGTCTTTAGTTCAGGGGTTGCCAACATATTGCTACAGGCGGGCCATTATAAATTTTGATCAGCATGCGGAGGGCCGCATTTTTTGGCGTGTTTTGCATATCATTGTTTTTCAACAATAGTACAGTCACTGCAGTTACATAACGGTAGTAACTGGCAACAGTTTCAATTAAACAGCAGTTTAAAGCCATTTACTATTTTACTAAATTAAGCACAGTAATTAAAAGTCTTACTCATGACTCAATATCGAATGCATAAATAGGACCAATGAATTTATTTGGAAATATGTCCCTAGGGCCGCCAATCAGCAGCCAGTAGGCCACATCTGGCCCGCGGCCGGCCGGTTGGCCACCCCTGCTTTAGTTTAATCGACATCATTCATACCTTGCCTCAATGCTCCTGCAATGTGCTCAGGATCATGCAAATAGTCACAGAGTGACATGAGCGCCCTCTGGCGCGTCAGCAGTACATCAGTTCTCAACTCACGGTCCTAAATGCCAATGTTCAAATGACAAAGCTGAAGAATTTGATGTTAAATTTTTATCTTAGATTTCTTGAGATTACCGGTATACTCAGAAATTGTTATTGAATTTAAAAAAGTTGACTCATTAAAGTGTCTGGGGGGAGTCATTTAGAATTGCCCTATCATGCTTTTATAGCAATGCAATAGTCTCTTGAATAAATGCAGTGCAATAACCAATCGCACAATTTTATATAAACCTTCCATCTGTGTGTGATAAAAGTCTGTCTTTCACTGTGTAAAATAGTTTTATGGCAGAGAAAATTTTCAAACTAATCTAACAGAGCACAATTTAAAGGTTTGGTGAAATTTCTATTGTATTCATAAATAATCATAAGTAATAAACAGAAAGCATACAGCTAAATTAAAAACATTGGACTTACTAGGCGAGGCAAGGCACGATTTCCAAAGGCCAGAGTAGTTCGTGAGGGGTCGATCAAAGGTGGATATTTTGCAGATATCATTGTCCCAGCCATGACTTCTAAAAACATTTCTTAATGTAAAAAATGCATGATGATGCACAGGGGCATAGCTACGGAGAGTATACCGGAATATACACACCCCCAAAATCAGTATATATATATATTATATATATACATATATATATATAATACAGTATATAGGCCTATAACACACACACACACACACACACATATATATATATATATATATATATAACTTAGGGGCTGTCCATTAATTACGTCAACAAAATAGGGGGAGGGTTTGAAAAAGTTTGACAGTTATTGACAAGAGATAGGGGGTCAAGAGAAGCTGACCTCAACAATTTCATTTTTTTACAAATGATAAAAATAGGAAATTTCATGGAATACTATTTATGGTGCTAGTTCACTTTAGGGTGGGCAATGTATTATCCTAATACCATAGGGTTAGGGTTAGGGTTAGGATTAGGGTTAGGGTTAGGGTTAGGGTACAGATACTTCGCTGCGCAATAATACATTGCCCACCCTAAAGTGAACTGCGCAATAATACATTGCCCACCCTAAAGTGAACTAGTACCCTATTTATTACAATGGAAAAAAGCCTGACGATCAAAAAACAAGGTCATCATCACCACATTATGACACTCGATGAACAAAAGAAAGGAAAATGGTCACCGCCGCAAAAATAATAAGCTTCTAAACTTTGTATGGAGACCCGTCACTGACCTTAGTTGGGGGGGGGGGGGTCAAACGTTTTGAAATAATTATAGAGGGGTCACTGAAAGTTGACTGTTGTTGACAAGGAGGGAGGGGGTCAAAAATTGCCAAAAATTGTTGATATAATTAAAGGACAGCCCCATATATAAAATATAATATAATATCTATAATATTATTATATTTAATATCATATATATAATATAACAATATATATCCAAATTTATACCCCCTTCCAAATACGCGCCTAATATAAAGAGCAAAGGACAAATTGAATTATTTCTGATTTGTTAAAAATTCAAAATATTTTCGCAAATTAATTTATGTCGTCGTCATTGACAACCAAACCATGAACTATATATTCAATGAGGTTCACTTCCATGAGTGATATAGCGCTATAATAATATTTCTTTCAAAGCGTAATTCTGAATTTGTACAAATGAACATATTAAGCTCTTTAAATGACTCGTGAGTAGGCCTATTTCTCCATAATAAAAGGGCTCTGGTCAACTACTGCGTTTGAGAGCAATTCCAGAGATGAGCGAGAGAAAGAGAGAGAGAAAGGGATATATATATATATATATATATATATATATATATAGAGAGAGAGAGAGAGAGAGAGAGAGAGAGAGGGAGAGAGGGAGAGAGAAGAAGATAGAGGGGGAGAGAGTCTATGAAAGAAATGGCAGCTGGAAGAGATGTACCAATTACTAAAATTTCCAGTCTCAATACATCTTCCTGAAAGTTCTATTTTTGAAATTCCATATTTTCAGTTCAGAGATGGCGATCCACAGGGGCCCGATCTCCTCCATTTAGAGTGGGTTCGTGGAGGGGCAAAACGCAGTGGTCACGGTTACGCGGGACTTACGCCACATACAGTTTTCCAAGAGGGGCAAAACACATTAACTTTAACACAATCGTCGCGATAAATATTTTAGCAAGATTTTCAAATTTCAATGTGAAATATTGGTATTTGCATTTTCCGGAGGAAAGTGCCCCCTTTTGCCCTACTGTGCGGGCGCCCACGAGTGGGTTCAGCGTTTGTTCAGCATATGTTCAGCATATGTTGGCCCACTAAAAATAGACTAGGCCTATTATTTATTATTTATTATTTATTATTTATTTGGTACTTAACCATGTTACAGCGCTATAAAAATTGTCTTAGTAACTAACTAACTAACATACAGTAGCCTTCAGTACATGCCTATACGTCTTAATATGATTGGTCAACAATATTTGTTAGTAGCGCAGTACTATGAAATGTTTTCCTATAAACGCTAAAATAGCTTCATTGAAAGTATAGGCCTATCATACTTCTTTGCCTAATTGCATGATGTCATTTTTCAGCGAACTGAATAATAATAAGCGACTAAATAATGCCAGACCACTCGATCGGCTGAAAACAAAAAAAACTTCATGTTCTCAACATACATCGATCCATGCTTGTTCAACGTCGCTGAAGAGCTTTACGTGAATTACGTCTTTATTATTTGTAGGCCTATTTAATTCCATCCACGCAAACGCGCATACGAGCAACTATGGCCACTTTGCTGTTATTTCTACACGTAGGCCTAAAGGACAATAAGTGGGCCTAAGTAAAAGTCTCGCTAATTTCTATAGCGCTTTCAAAGGCGGCACCGAAGTAGCTCCTTATTCCTAGGCGCTTAATCTTAATCTTAAGTAGCTATAGCCAAAGGTGGGGTCATCCACCAGTGGTTTATACAGACCTGTTAGGAGGGAAGATTTTCTCCCCTTTCCAACCTCAAAATTCCCCCTCCTAAAATCCCAGCACTTACACACATTTTGCATTGAACACTGTGTCGTTTCCCCTCCAACCAAGTCGATTTCCCCATAAAGGCCTCAATTTCCCCCAAAGGCCTGGAGTCTGGATAAAACACTGATTCATGCAGGGTCATTTAAACCAAAGGGCCAGTGGTTGGGACGTAGCAGCTATGGAGGAAATGATTTTTCTGAAGAGAGCTAGACCTATTCCATTTCTGGTATTTTCAAATTTGGGGTTAGAGTAGTCCGATCTGCGACGCTTTGTTTAGAAATCGACCTATGCTTTTAACTAGCTACTAACTTTTAGCTATTAACTCTGTTAAAGACGGACTTATTAACGCCGAACAGTGCTAAATATCAGAATAATTCATTTTAATTTCATGACAAATACTTTTGATTGCTACTTTCCAGTGTTGGAGTTGTGAAATTTGAGCTGGAGGGGGGTTGAGGACTGAAATTCAATGAATGACAGAGACTGCATGTACCCGATATGCGATTTTTGTGAGGGTTGCAACATTAGCTGAGGGGGTTCAACCCTTCCCCCCCCAACCCTCCCCCGGCAACTCTAACACTGCTACTTTCGGAGTTCAATTTTTGCATGAAACGCCAAAATCTCTTTGTACAGCTATATATAGCTGACACTTACACTGTAATTGGCTTTGAGAAGCCGCTTCTCAGAAGCGGTCTGCATATAGTCACTTCATTGGCTTGCCTGAATGATCGCCGTGAGTTGTCATCTGGCTGTTTTTAAACGATTCTTCCTGCAATCTACGCGTTTCAACAAGTTTCACCTAACAAGATAACAAGATAGATAACAAGCTAGTTGTCTTAGTTCAATAAGTGTGCACTCTGAAACCTTATCAGCGTCGCAAACGGTCATATCAGCAGTGATGTTAATCTTTGTCCTGGTCCTTGTCCTTAAGGACTCCTTAAGGACCAATTTGAAGTCCTTGTCCTTGTTCTCGTCCTTGGGGACTCAGTCCTCGTCCTTGTCCTCGTCCTTGGGGGCTCAGTCCTCGTCCTTATCCTCGTCCTTGCAGATCGGTCCTTGTCTTGGTCCTTGTAACTTAGTCCTTTAAAAATCCTTATAAGGACCAAATTACTTGCATACCATTTTCAATTGTTCTGATAATTATGTTCCAAGGTAAGAGTAGTATTTGGATTCATATTTACATGCTTGCTTTGAGTTATTCTAAATATGTAGTCATTGTTTCCTTTATAATACCAGTTGAGCAGCAGAACTTCCATTTCCTGTTTGAAAGCGTATGAACCAGACGCATGCGTTTTTTAAATTTCTATTATTCTTTAGTTTTATCTTAAAATACTGGTGTCATTGTCTAGAAACTTACAAAGGAATGGAATAAAGCATGATCAGCACTGGAGATTGGCAGTTGAACGAGTTTTTTCGCAAAGTGGTCTCATAATATTAGGCCTCATCGTGCGTGCATGACTGATCAGCTGTTGGAAACACTTGTTTATTTGAAATACAACATTGCTGTTGACTAGATTATGTTTTACAACATTCCTTTTTTGCTTCTATGATTTTGTGATTCGATTTGAAATTGTTTTTGCTTTTTTCCTTTCTGTCTTTTTTGTCTAAAACAGAGATCGGTCCTTGTCCTTGATCCTTGTCCTTGGAGGTCAGTCCTTGTGGTCCTTGTGCTTGAGGACAAGCACAAGGACCACATAGACCACGTAGTCCTGGTCCTTGTCCTCGTCCTTGGAGGGTCGGTCCTCGTCCTTATCCTCGTCCTTGGGAGGTCAGTCCTTGTCCTTATCCTCGTCCTTGGAGGGTCGGTCCTTGTCCTTATCCTCGTCCTTGGGGGGGGGGTCAGTCCTTGTTAACACCACTGCATATCAGCTCCTTCATTTATAGGCCAGAATATCAGAAAATAAGCATAGACATTTAAATGGTACAGGAATTACATCATTTACGTGGAAGTTGAACTTGACTCTCGGTCGATGAGATAAAACGACGTCAAGCGCAGACATAAAAATATCCTTGATTGATTCTTAGAAAACTGCTGCCCGATTCGGGACTGACCAAGACGAAGTCCGAGAAGTCAGCGTAAATCTCAGCCAAAGATCTCTATAGTTCTCCTCTTATAAAAGCTACACCGATCGAATGCAGTAATATGGTCTGACGCATCATTGCATCGAAATCTCTTAGTTCGACTACATTCAGACAACGTAAAAGAATTGAAAGACGGAGCAAAGTTGACAAAGATGTACAAGAACTTTGGTAAGAACATGCTAGCAGATACATTGTTTAAGCGCTTACCATCGATGGCGATTACTGCTTTATCAGTGGCGTCGCTAGGGGGATGCGGGGGCGCGGACCGCACCGGGTGACACCACCCAGAGGGGTGACACCAAACTGAGAAACTGGAAATGTTCAAATTTCATAGCCAGTGGTGTAGCTACATTGTAGCAAAGTGGAGCAATTGCTTCAGTCGGACCGCTCAGGGTCATTTACAGGGTATACAAATCGTGCAAAACCGATGAGAAAAATTTTGGGGTGGGGTGGGAAGTAGGCTAGGTACAGTAGTTGGTTCTGCAAGACCGCAACTGCATGGTTGGTTATAACTTTACACGATTTTTGTGTGTCTAAAATGCGCTAAAATTCACACACGGGCATTTGTAATTTAAAATTTGTCCGGCGATAAGTACCGTAGCATAATGACTAAATGGACTGCACTGATATAGGCTGGGAGACACTATCTCGGGGTCCGAGCAGAAGATCCCCGCCATATCTGCTGCGATGACACGCACAATAGCTATAATTATTGTCCTAGTTTATCATTTGTGTATAGGCTTCGGTGTATCAGATGCAATGGGTGAGCGTGTTATTATTATTATTATTATTATTATTATTATTATTATTATTATTATTATTATTATTATTATTATTATTATTTATTATTATTATTAGTAGTAGTAGTGGTAGTGGTGGTGGTGGTAGTAGTAGTAGTAGTAGTAGTAGTAGTAGTAGTAGTAGTGCAGTAGTAGTAGTGAGGCCCTGGTAGTAGTAGTGGTGGTAGTAGTAGTAGTAGTAGTAGTAGTAGTAGTAGTAGTAGTAGTAGTAGTAGTAGTAGTAGTAGTAGTAGTAGTAGTAGTAGTAGTAGTAGTAGTAGTAGTCGTAGTAGTAGTACGTATGCTTCCTAAAGCGCTTAAAATCACATTATTATTATTATTATTATTATTATTATTATTATTATTATTATATGTGAATTTTCTCAACTCATCTGTGAAATTCAACTGCAGGTTTGTTCGTCGGCAGTGTCTGCCTGTCGCTTTGTTCCCTCCTGATGGCCGCGCCGCCGTCATCGGGACCCCAACAGAACCCGCTGCCGCTCTGCTCGTCGGAATTGGGACGTCTCTACATCACAGCCGACAACGGCTTCGACATATACGTCGACGGGGCGCGCTATACGTATCTCCACTATGCAAACAACTGGACGCGTAGAGATAGCGTCCCGCTGCCGTGGTACGCGAGTTACGTGGCCGTAAAGGCGACCGATAGCGGAGTGGTGGGAGGCATAGTCGGCTCGTCCGGAATTTTCCTGACCGACAGTTCGTGGAAGTGCACGAACAGCTACTTCGAGGGCTGGGAGCAACCGACGTTCGACGACTCCCTCTGGCCGGCGGCGTTCGAGATCGGGGCCAACGGAGTCGCTCCGTGGGGTCCGATAGCCGGCATCAGCCCCGCGGCGACGTGGATCTGGACTGAGAAATACGTCTACGGGCCGGAATCCGACAAAGTCGTCTACTGCAGAAAGAAATGTAGGCCTAATTCCTAAACAGTAATCGATTTCCTTCTTAACTCAATTAAATAAGTTTATTAGTCATCATCATCATCATCATCATCATCATCATCATCATCATCATCATCATCATCATCATCATCATCATCATCATCATCATCATCATCCTGGCACCCCGCCACACCGGCGCTGGGCGATGACGTGGGTTAACTGCCTCCACGAAGTCCTGTCTTGTGCGGCTCGACGTGCTTCTGGTGGGCCTACTGTCATGAAGGTCCATTGCGTGATGTTATTCATCCAAGTCGTTATTGGTCTTCCTCTGCTTCTTTGTTCTTCTGTGATCCCATGCAAGCACTATGGACTTTTCTATGGTGTTTCCCTGTCGTGATGTGTCCAAAATATTTCAATTTTCTTTCTTTCACTTTGGCGAGTATAGTATTCTTTCTGTCCCTGCTTTGTGGAGTACTTCACGATTAGGTCTATAGCTCTTCTTTCTAGGTATGTGATGCCTACTGTAATAGTCTTCGAAGGCATTTCATTTCAAAAACTTCTATTCTTCTCTCTTCCAGAAGCGTATCGACGGGTGGTATATCGGTATATATACCCTCCCAAAATCAGTCTATACCTTAAAGTTTTTTATGTGATTTACAACTGGTTATAATATGGTTTATGTGGTTTATAGTTAAGATTTCTACCCACCCAAAATATTTATACTCTCACAGATCAACATCCTGGCTACGCCCCTGCTCTCTTCATCCTTCTTCGGCGTCCACCCAGTCTTGCATTCGTAACTGACGACCGGCCAAACCAAGGCATGCAGCGTTTTGGTATAAGATCACAAAGCAAAGAAACAATGAAAGTTGCAAAAATCCAAACAATAATTAATATAATTACAAAAAGTATTTGTCATTGAGTGCATAGACGAGAAATTCAAAAATAAATTTATGAAGGGTCACATTTCTACGTCTGGTGTTCGAGGGACAGGAGCAAAATTTTTATCCAGAAATATAGTTAACAAACAATAAAAAAACAGGTAGGCCCCTAAGTTGAAAACAATTTCCATTTTTCGTAGGGCCTTATGTATGAGAAAACAGCTAGTCATTTATGGTTTCAGTACTTTTGCGAGTCATTTCATGACACGCAACCTAGCGGTCTAAACTGACCCACTGGCCGCCATTTGAATATGCATGCCATAGACTAATAATAATAATAATAATAGGCCTAATAATAATAATAATAATAATAATAATAATAATAGGCCTAATAATAATAATAATAATAGGCCTAATAATAATAATAATAATAGGCCTAATAATAATAATAATAGGCCTAATAATAATAGGCCTAATAATAATAATAATAATAATAATAATAATAATAATAATAATAATAATAATAATAATAATAATAATAATAATAATAATAATAATAATAATAATAATAATAATAATAATAATAATAATAATAATAATAACGTTATTTTATGTGATTTAGGAGGCTAAATTAGCCTTTGTGAAAACCACTGTTAGACTAGGCCTATAACTCTACATTTAAAATCTTAGTTTTCCCAGATAGGCTAACCGTTGAATCCGTGCCCCACTGCATGATGTCATCTGCTTGTTCGAAACATGTAGTCTGCCAGCGCTGTCCGTCCACTGGACCGACTTGCATCAAGTCCTGCGACGGACTCCGCGACGGTCCCTACCAGTCCTGCAACGGCTGCTCGACCTTCGTCATCTGCGATCACGGCGACGCCAAGGAGCGCTTCTGTCCGGTGGCGGACCCCGTCAGCAAAACCCGGTTGAAATGGCGTGACGACGCAAAGACGTGCGACTACACGAGCAGCACCTGTGTCGACTGCCACGACGGAACTTCGGAAACTGACACCACCACCAGCACCGCAGTTCCACCGACGTCCACGGTGTCTCCGGTTCCACCGTGCACGACCGGCCCCACCTGCATCACTTCGTGCGACGGACTGCCTGACGGTGACTATCAGTCGTGCAAAGGATGCGAGGTGTACGCCACCTGCGCCAATGGAATCCTTTACGACGAACGCCCGTGTGCGTCGAGTGGAACGCACTGGGATGACAACGAGAAAAAGTGCCTATATGAGAGCCACACCTGCCAACCGTGTGGTAGAAAATAGCCTAAATTGCCTTATTAGGCAAAACATTTAGGGTCCTAGGCAGTGTTTATTCTAGGCCTTCTCTAGGGGGAACCCCCAAGTTTTAAAATCCCCCCAATTTATATGTTGGCTGAGGATGGAAATTTCTCCCCCAAAAGTGTGGAGACTCAGACTTTGTCCTCCCACCAAAAAACATTTTAAAATCTCCCCCCAATGTCAATTAGGTGGCTACAATAAACACTGGCCATAGGCCTAATAGCTTGCACGTTGCGAAGTTGCTAACTTAAATGCTAAGCATGAGATTCAGCCTACGCTTTTGACGATCACTGACAATTAGCCTATTTTGTAAACGTTTTTGCATGTTTTGCAGAAAATCAGAAATGGCTTAATTAAAATCTGCTATCAGATGTTGTTTATTTTATGCGTTCTTAAAAATTGAGAAGCCCGTGAACTACTTTAGGCAGAGGCGATCAGTGGCGTCGCCAGGAATTTTTGGTTGGAAGGGGGGGCAAAAGGGGCTAGCATGTCAGATTCCTTACCCACCGCTGCCCCCCTTCACAGAAAACTTTCTCACCGGATTTGCGCGAATCTGGTAGGTGGTCTGGGGCAGGTTGGGGGAGCACTTGCCCCCATTTCCCCCCCCCATGGCGACGCTAGTCCCTGTTTGACATTGCACAATGCAAGGATTATTGCTACAGTAGGCTATAGATATGCAAAATTCAGAAGATTGATGAAACAAATTAGAACCACATTTTCTTGTGTCCCCAGCTTAGCTGAGTCAAACCGTACTAGAATTGTCAATACATTCTGCCTCAATTTTATTCTAGAGCTTTCGAAATGCCCCGAAAAATGGAGAGCCATTTGAAACGACACTATACAAAGTCTTTCAGAAATCTGTTCTCTGTCAAATGTCTACAAAAATCGAATGAGAGATAAGGAGGGTCTAGAGATAGCTGGTTTCTTATACTGTATCTCAAGTTTTATCGACCACAAAAAAACTATACAATTGAAACCATGTTTGACATTTGACAATGCAAGGATTAGTGCTACAGTAGGCTATAGATATGCAAAATTCAGAAGAGTGAGGAAACAAATTAAAACCACATTTTCGTGTGTCCCCGGCTTAGCTGAGTCAAACCATACTAGAATTGTCAATATATTCTGCCTCAATTTTATTCTAGAGCATTCGAAATGCCCCGGAAAATGGTGAGCCATTTGAAACGACACTATACAAAGTCTGTCAGAAATCTGTTCTCTGTAAAATGTCTAAAAAATGGAACGAGAGATAAGAAGGAGTTTAAGAGAGCTGGTTTCTTGTAAGACAAGTTCTATAGAAAACAAAAATATTATATAATTGATAGCCTGTTTGCAGTGCGTTGCCAGGAAAGTTTGGGGGGTCAAAAGGAGCCAGATTCCTTACCCACCCCTGCCTCCCTTCGCAGAAAACTTTCTCATCGGATTTGCGCGAATCTGGTAGGTAGTCTGGGGCAGGTTGAGGGGGGGCACTTGCCCCCATTTGTCCCCCCCGTGGCGACGCTAGTGAAGGCGGTTCCACGTTGGTGATGACTGGGGATGTAGCCTATAGGCCTATCACCACCGGCCCAGGGACGTCATTTGGGGGGGAAGGGGGGGGGGGCATTTGCCCCCCCTGATTTTGAGGGAAAACATTTTTTTCTTGTGTTATTTAGTATTTAGTTTTTTACATGTCCTAAAGGACCCTGATATGATGTGGAGTAGTCTAGTCTGAAAAGTAACTAACCGTTATAAACGGCTGACGAGCAAAAAAAAAAAAAGGTCGTCAACTTTTTCGCAAACTTGTAACTTGTCAGGTCAAAAGTGTTTTGCCCTCCCCTGAAAAACAGTGAAATGACGTCTCTGCACCGGCCCACTAAAAATGCGTCCTCAACGGAAGATGATCGTCTAAACGGATTAGTCTTGATGTATATCCGCATAGATATGGACACATCCATACAGTGGCTTAGCCATGGGGGAGTTTTGCGGGTTAACCCCCTTGGCTGCCGACGAAATTTTTTACATGCTTTTCCATACATTTTTTAATTTTCGGACGCGATTTTGGAAGTCAAACCTCCCCCTTGGCTGGCTGCCGACCGAAAAAATCTAAGTGCTACAGAAAATAGAAAGAATGTAAATTAAGATGTTATAGGAAGGTGACAACCTATTTTTGGCTTGTCAGCCAGTGTTTATTCTAGGCCTTCTCTGGGGGGAATCCCCCAAGTTTAACCCCCTCCCAATTTTTAACATGTTGCATGTGAGATGGAACCCCCCCCCCCAAAAAAAAGTGTCACGATGGGGAAGGGGTTATTTTTTGGAGAGGGGAAAATGTAAGAATGACATTTATTTTGCCCGCCAGGGCATTTGAGAAGGGTAAAAAATATAACGGATATTATTAGGCTATATTGGTACTAAAAGTAGGTCATGTCATGCTTGATTGATTCCTGAAACCCCAAAAAATATCAAATATATTTGCCCGACCTCATATACTGGATTTGATTTGATTTTTGTACTATGGTGCTTTAGTGCCAATGGCGTACCAAAGACAGGGCAGGTAGGGCAAATAAGTAAGTAAGTACGTAAAGTAAAATCTCGTGGATTTCTATAGCGCCTTGGAAAGCAGCACAACAGTAGCTGCTTATTCTTAGGCACTCAGCCTCTCTTAAAATAGCTATGGGGAAGGTATGTTATCAGCCAGGCAATAGTCAACGTCCAAAGGGCAGTGAGGCTATGTTGTTACAGCTATGGAGGATATGATTTTAGAAAAAAGGAATGATTTAAGCTTAGACCTGAAGACTTGAGGAGATAATGCGGGAATTAGGAAAAATAGCCTGGACCATGACTTGTTAATTAACGATTTGTTAACCTGCTAATTGAATTTTCTGATCACCTGCGATGGGCGCCAAATACTCTCGGTGCACAGCTGTTTGGTGTGTTATCGGCTGGTGCTTCCAAAGACGTCCTCTTTTAGATTAGATTAGATGGTTTTTACATACTGACTTGTGCTGCATTAGTCAATGTGTCGGCGACTCGGCGCTTGTAACGGACATTCTGATTGGACGAGGCATCTAGCGATCGCTACAATGGCGGAATTATGTTGCTCGGATCAATGAATAGCATTTAGACGAATTATTTCCACAAATCATTAATTAATTATTCCACCAATTCTTCGCTTAATCATTATCTTTGGCGAATTTAAACTCGAAAGTGAAGAAACAGCGATCGGTCGATAGTTCGGTGCAGATAGACAAAGGTGTTAATGCATTATATGCTGATCGTTTTGATATCTGCAGATCAACTCCAATTTATACAGCGCTTTGATTTCGTTGCACTAGCCATCTACTTAAAGCGCTACGCAGACACTGTTAAAGTTCACACCGCGTCAGTAGACGTGTGATTGCCCTGGAATCGAATCTAGGCAGTGGCTACTCTTTTGCCGTCATTTAATATATAATATAATATAATATAACAAGGTTTAAAGTGGTTCAGTAGGGACTGCCCTGTGTGAGAACCACTGTTGTTCCCGTCCAATCTAATACCCTAGACTACTGAGGTTTATTTTGAACTCGTTTACAGTTGTAGCCATTACTATCCCCTCATCCAGTTCATTCCATCTGTCCACCACTCTTGCACTAAAAAAATGCTGTTTATGTCTCCCAACCCGTTTCTTGAACAGTTTCATGTTGTGTCCTCTGGTTCTATCATACTGCTTCATTGTAAAAAATCTTTCTCTTGGCATTTCCACTTTGTTTGTTAGTATTTTGTATGTCTCGATCAAATCCCCTCTCTCTCTTCTTTTTTTCCAGGTTGTCAATCCACAGTGATTTAGCCTTTCCTCATAGGTTAGTTTATGATATCCCTTGATCATTTTTGTTGCTCTGTGTTGCACTCTTTCTAAGGTCTCTATGTCTTTCTTCAGGAATGGACACCATGCTTGAACACAATACTCTAAATGTGGACGTACCAATGTCTTGTAAAGTCTTATTATTACATCCTTCTCTCTGCTCACTATCGTTCTTTTGATCATACCTAGAATTTTGTTGGCCTTATTAGCTGCCTCTGCACATTGCCTAGATGGCTTTAAGCTGTTATGCATGATGACCCCTAGATCTTTCTCCTCGTTTGTAACTTTTAGTCCCTTCCCACATAACTTAAATTCATGATCTGTTCCCTTCTTCCCAATGTGCATCACCGAGCATTTATCTGTATTAAAAAGCATTTGCCAATCTGCCGACCACTGGGATAGTCTATTAAGGTCTTGTTGTAAAATTTTCTGTTTCACTATCACTCTGTCCACACAGTTTTGTGTCATCAGCGAATTTTGAAATTTTTGACATTATATCATCATCGATGTCGTTGATGTATATTAAAAACAATAGAGGTCCCAACACTGAACCTTGTGGCACCCCACTTATGACCTCAGCCCAATCTGAATACTTGCCTCTTATACCTACCTTCTGTCTTCTGCTCTGAAGCCAATTTTTTATCCATCCAAGAACTTTACCTCTAATTCCACTGGCCTGAAGCTTGACTGCCAGTCTTGAATGAGGTACTTTATCGAATGCTTTTGCAAAGTCCAGGTATATTACATCAACTGCTTTTCCCTCGTCTAGCTTGTCATGAATCTCCTCTAAAAAGTCTAGTATGTTTGTTAAGCAAGATCTTCCTTTAATAAACCCATGCTGGCTATCCTTTAAAATCTTGTGTCTCATAAGATGGTCCAATATATTTGCTTTTATTATTTTTTCCAGAACTTTGCCTATTATACAGGTCAGGCTCACTGGTCTATAATTTCCAGGCTCCCCACGGTTACCCTTTTTGAATATAGGAGTGACTACTGCATCCCTCCAGTCCCTAGGGACTATTCCCGATTCAAGTGACATATTGAATATTGTGGCTATTACCTCACTAACCTCATGTCTTACCTCATACAGAAATTTTGGATGTATATTGTCTATTCCAGGGCTTTTGTCAGTTTTCATTTGACTCAGAATTTCCAGGACACACTCTTTATTGCAATTTATATCTGATAATACTTCGTCCTCTTTTTTCCACAAAATAAATTAATGGGCTTTGGTATGTTGGTTGTATTTTCCTTAGTGAACACTGATCCAAAGTAATCGTTCAGAATTGTTGCTGTTTCCATGTCATCCGTCACTGTTTCTCCAGAATCAGCTACTAATGGTCCCACTTTGTCTTTTCGCTTCATCTTACTTCTTGCATATCCATAAAAACTCTTGCTGTTCCGTTTGATGTCTTTTGCTAATTTGTTCTCATACTCTGCAATAGCCGCTTTATTTGTAGCTGTTGATTTGTTCCTCTTTTGCACGTAACTGGACTGTAACTGTTTTAATCTCACCTGTTCCAAACCTTCATTGCTTTGCATTTTTAGTCGGTGCTTTCTCAATTTCTTCCACGCTTTGTTTTTGGCCCTTCTCTTCTTCTGTACCTCTCTAGTAACCCATGGAAGCTTTTTGTTAAGTGTCCGCTGTTTTGGTATTGTTGAGTCCATAACCCTTGACATGCAATTTTTAAATATTTCCCAGCTTTCTTCTGCATTTTTATCCTTTATCATGCTTCCTATGTCCAAATCTTGATCATCTTCCTAGCCAGATCGTAGTTTCCCCGGAAATAGTTTTTGTTTTTTTGGCTGTGTGTGCTCTCGATGTCTTCTGCTAAAATTACATCAAATGTCACTGTATGGTGGTCACTTGTGCCTAAGTTTTGTCCAACCATCATATTCTTCACTAACTGATCATCTGAGGTAATTATTAAGTCCAGTGTGTTACCTCCTCTCGTTGGTTCAGTGACATGTTGTGTGAGGAAATTGTCATCCATGCACTTAAGAAATCTCTTGTCCTGGTTCCTGTCTGCCTCCATGCTTTCCCAGTTAATATGATAGTTGAAGTCACCCATTATTAGTACATTTTCCTTGGCTACTATATCTAAAATCCTAAACAATCCAATATCTATTTCCTCCTTTGCATCTGGGACCCGATAGCATACGCCTAATAGTATTTTTTTCTTTTTGCATCTGATTTCACACCAAATATTTTCCCTAAAATTGTCATCTTGAATATCCCTTCTTTCCATTGCATTCAGTTCCTCTTTGACATACAGTATTACTCCCCAGCTCCATGACCTCTGGCACTTAAGTTTTCCCTGTCCTTTCTAAACATTACATACCCATTCAAACCTAGCTCTCCATCGTCTATTTCCTGTCTGGCCCAGGTCTCTGTAATACCTATAATATCTGGTCTGATTGAACTGATGCACATTTCCAACTCAGCTTTTTTACTTGCGCTTATGATACTTCTGGCATTTGTATAAAAACACTTAAGTTTCTTCCCTATCAAAGCCCTACTTTTCTTCCTGGTGTCAGTGCTATTTATTGTTATATTTCCAAGACAGTTAGAGATACCCCTATTCTTCAATTGCCCTTCCCCAGTAGAATGTTTGCTACTACAGCTACGTCTGTTACTATCTAACCTACCTAAGCATTTACTACTACTAAAGTCTCCACTACTTCTACTAGGACTATCACTGCTACTATCTGTTCTAACTGCCTTTGCCCTCAGTTTAAATGCCTACACAGGCAAGCAGACTTCACTGTGTGGAATTATAGGGCTTTATATAGGGCTTTATTCCTGATTGAGATGGTCGATGATAAATAATGGCTTAGCATGTAAAATTAACCTATTCAATGTTACTGCATTAATATGATGTCAGTTTGAGTCTTCAGGTATGATTTCTGCATTTGTAAATGCACATAGAATTTGACTCACTATTGTAAACTTTTATAGCACTAGTTTTAGTTCTAAAAGGTATCAGTTGGTGTTATTTCAAATCCATCCACTAAAGATCAGGTCATTCTGAGATCATCCAGCATGTGAAACAGAGTTCAGACCCTGTTTTTTGTAAATCAATCAGCTTCTATGGCGCCACTATCATGATGCCCAGGACATCAGCCTATGGCTCACCATATCCAACTTTTGCTGCTATTAAAATTTACATATGTGTTGATTAATGAAAAAACCAATGAGATTAAAATGCATGACGGAATTGCATAATAGCCATATAATAGACATCTTTGTTTGTAATTACTCTTCTCTGCACATTTGTCCTTGATAGTTTTAGGTCAGCTGTAAGATTTTGTACGAAAATTCACACAGTGGCTTTTTGCACAAAAATTTTGAACTTTGCACAGAAACCAGCAAGCCTTAGAGGGAATGTTACCTGTAACTGCAACTTCTAGTGAATTTGATCTACAGTTTCATATGTGTATTCTATTTTCTGTTGGTTCATTTTCAAATTTACTGTCATAATTAGCAAACAGTCTTTTTGCCAGTGCATTTTTCAATATGCCTTGTCAGTAATTTAAGAAAATCCTGAAACCTAAAATCTGTATATTTTAAGTTTTTTTTAATGTGCAGTTTTTGAGGGAGTTCCGTGTGATTGCATATATTTGAGGGCAATTTGCTTCTAAATTGATTATTTGGATGCCTTAGTTTTACCGGGGTATGTTTGCAGCCTCAAATTAGACTTCTTTTGAGTCTTTGGGGTGTTATAATAATTGGGATAAAGTAGTATTATTTGGATTAAATGTAATTGAGAATAGACATGGAAATGACTTAGAAGTGCAGCCTGATGGATTGGAGCGCAGGAAGCCTATAGAAAGTTAGATATATAAAGTTCTTAACTGCAGTGACTGTTTCAAATTAGCTTTCATACTGTCATACTGATGCCATTAAGATTGCAGAATGCATATATATATATATATATATATATATATATATATATATATATATATATATATATATATATATATATATATATGGACACTTTTCTTTCATTAGACCTTCGGGAACTAAATAATGAGGGCTAAAAAATGTATATCTTAGTTTATACCAAAATTTGATATAGCTACTGCTTAGCATTGTGTATTACTTCAAGACTGAGTAATATTGTGCATTATATTTTGAAACTGTCAGAGTCAGTCAGAATTTTCCAGTTGCTACATTTCTACATTCATCACTGAATTCACTGGGCAGCAGTAACCATGCCTTCCACAAGCATTTCTTTTGACGAAGCCGATGTGATAAAGCTCGTTCTTGAGTTTCTTACTAATCGGGAGTTGAACATCTCGATGTTATCTCTTGAACGAGAAACTGGTGTCATTAACGGCGTATATTCTGATGATATGCTCTTTCTGCGCCAGTTGATTCTCGATGGTCGGTGGGACGATGTCATCGACTTTATCCAGCCGCTTGGCTCCATTGACGTTTTCAATATGAAGCACTTTCAGTACATTGTGTATCGTCACAAGTATCTGGAACTACTCTGCATCCGATCTGAATCGGCCCCGGCCCCAAATTACGATTACACGGTCGACGAAGTCGTCAAATGCTTGAGCAGTCTCGAGCAGCTGTGTCCGTCGAAGGACGAGTACAACAACCTCTGTCTCCTTCTTACTCTTTCGCGCCTCTCTGACCATCCGGAGTATCTTAATTGGAATCCAAGCAATGCACGTGTTCAGTGTTTCACTGAAGTGCATCCTTTAGTGGAAAAGCTTCTTCCTTTGGACAAGAGAGACAAAAGATCGGAATCGAGGCTCTATGTGGCTAAGGATGACCGTCTGATTCAGTTGGTTGTCAAGGGCATGCTGTATGAATCCTGCGTTGAGTTCTGCCAGCATAAAGCCACCAGTACCGACTACGAAGTCCAGAATTTAAAAATTGCATCGATGCTCAACGGTACTGGTTTCAGCGACACCGACGTCAGTCTGCTTTCGTGGCTGCAGGCGATTCCGCACGAAATTTTTGCGTGTCCGTTTGCCCAGAAGTCTCTTAAGCTTGACGTGGTACCTCTTGAAAAGCCATCGCTGGAAGCATCGTGGACCGAACAGATCCTAACAACTCCGATAAAACCGAAGATGTTTCCGCATTCTGCGATGCCCGCATCTCGGAAATCTCTTGACTTCATGTCGCAGTCGCTCATTCCTCAGTATGACGGGCTGTCGTGTGGACTTGCAAGCGGACGGCGTGACTCCTTGGGAGGACTGATGTCAAAGTCTTTCGCCGGGTTTCACCTCAACATTGGCGCCAAGCGACTGATGCACACGTCGGTTGATAAGTTGTTTGAGGAAGGAGAGATCGTGGAAACTGCGGAAGAGTCGACGGCTGCGAAACTGAAGCCGTCTGCCATTTCAAGTCAACCAGTGAATGCTCAGTCCATTCCACGTGCTGTGCAGGGTCTGTTTGGAGCCAACTTGAAGCAGGCGGATACATCTTCTGTTCCATCGCTTCAGATGGAGGATGTTCCTGCTCCTGTTGGCAGGAGTTCCACCAACGTAGGCTCTGAGGACCGATCTGCAAGAGAATCGAGCTCGGACCTCTACAGGCAGTACCAGAGACAACGTCAGAGGGTGGAAGAGGAGCTTGCCCAGAGGGAGAAACAGCGACAGATATACAAGCAGCAAATTTTAGAAGCTGATGAATTTTGTCACTTTAGAGATAGCTCCGATGATGTGAAAACTTCTGTCCAGAATATGGAGGATCGTAAAAGAGGTAAGTTTTTTTGTGACCTTGACTTGATTCAGAATTACCTCGTGCAGTTTTCGAAGATAAAACTTAATTCTGATGATAATTATAAACTATTTGCTAAAAGTATTTCACAGATTGTTGACAATGCACATTGCACATTCAGAGTATAGAATTAATGTAAGTCATGTTTCATAAGCCATTGTCTTTAATGATATCTTACTACATAAATTAGAGCTAAAGATGTTAACATATGTATAGGAAATTGTCAGGTTAAGAAAAATTTTCCTACAACTGAAATTTAGATAAAAGTAAATTGGTCATGTCTTGTAGAAAACCACGTTTATCAGCATGTAATCAGATGATGGCATGTATTGATGGTAATGTGTTGTCTGTCCTGGGAGGAGAGAAAGTAGCGAAACATTACCGGTAATCAGTTGATGAGCTGATGCAGGAGTGACTAAATAAATAAGTGCAAGTGTGGAATGAATTATAAATGGCTTGAAATCAACATGTAAGCCTTGGATCAGCCAGACTACCGAGAATACAGAGACCTGGGACATCTTGGACCCCAGAATTATGATTTTGTAGATGATTGGAACCAGGTCTATCTTTTAGCAGGCTTCTATTACCTGGTAATAGCATCTGGTTATGCTTGAGAGAGAGAGAGAGAGAGAGAGAGAGAGAGAGAGAGAGAGAGAGAGAGAGAGAGAGAGAGAGAGAGAGAGAGAGAGAGAGAGAGAGAGGGAGAGAGAGGGGGAGAGAGAGGAGGGAGATAGAGGGAGAGAGAGATTGTTCCTATGTTTATTATTGTTATGTTGGTGTAGAGATGGCTTTAATTGATATTCATAATGCATTGCAGTTGTGATAAATCTAATTAATATTCACAATGCATTCTAGATGATATATTTACCTGATGATCTGTGTACCTGATCATTGACATTTATCTCACAGGATGTTTCACCCTTAGTCGGATGATGGATGTTGTCGGTTTTTTTCCTGCTTGTTTCGTTTGTGTGAAATGTAGTATTTGCTTGAGCACTGGCTTGAAGTGTTGCTTATTTCTAATTTCTGTGAGTTTCAGTTTGTTTCTAAGTGTTTCTGTTTGCTTGCTTTTGCATTCATTTAGTTGTTGTATCATTGTTTGTTTTTCTGCATCTTAACTGATAAAATGCTTATCGTGTGATAAGGTTCCCGGAGTGCAGCGGTTGCCGAGACCTTGCCTGAGAATCCAGACAAAGACGATTCACTTAGTTCGCTGGAAAATTCTGACAATGAGAACCGAGATTCGGAGAAAGAAAACGTGATGTTGAACCTGTCTTTGGGATTACCAGTACATTACAGTTCTAGCAGTAATGAATCTAGTTCTAGCAGCAATGAATCTAGTTCGAGACCTATGTCTGAAGAAGATGAAGTGAATGAGGTAGAAGAGAATCACTTTAAGACTGAGGACGCACTGGGTAACTGTGTTACTGAATGCCAAGTTCTGAATGACCCTGAATTAACAGTTAGTAAAACCGCTTCTGCATTGTCCATGCAGGACCAGCCAAAAGTCACAAGGGATGTTACACGTCCTGCTTTGATGGGTGACAAGCCATTAACTCCGCAGAACAAATCTAAATTGACTTTGAATTCTGCTACAGATGATCTTTTGAAGACGAATACTAAATCTGAACCTGCGAAAAAGGCACAAAAGAAGATCACCTTAGGTGGCAAAAACGGTCTTAAGGGTGACGTGAGGAATCCGCCGAAAATTCCTGCCGGTTCAAGGGTCCCAACTTTATCACAATCTGCTAACACTTTCCGTAGTGTAAATAGGTCTAACAGCCCTCTTGTATTGTCAGTCAAAAGAACCGATCCAGTGAATTCACCAAAGACGGCTCCATGCTCGGCAAATTACAGACCAAATTTAGATTCAAGAGGGGCAGGTGGATCAGAAAATCCTGCTCTGTGCGCTTTCAGGGGGGCTTCTGGACGGACGGGACCAAAACCCGCAAACAGGAAACTGCCAGATAAAAAAAGTGCTGACATTCTGACGAGTGCTTCTTCCGAACAATTAAAAACTCAGACTGGACTGAGACCCAGGGTGCCCTGTGACAAAACGCTTGTCAGAAAAGCATCATCACGTAGCACCAAAGACTCGTCAGTTTCAGCAGACGCTCCTGGAAAGGATTTTAATGATACGGCCGAACAGCAGCAACCGACATCTTGCATGCATTTGCTGGATGTCGGTGGTACAGATGACGCTATGACCTCTAAGATAACCGAGAGTCTGACGCAACTCTTGTCAGGTAAGCTGGCACAGTGTGCCAAGCTTTTGAGCAGAATTATAGAAATTTCATTTTTATTTACATAAACTATTGCTCAGGTATTTGGAAATTTGAGCATGCAAGAACTTCATAAATTGTGATTGCCAAGATGAACAGAAAATCAGTATAAAGAAATGTTTAATACTTTAGACGGTGCATTAGTGATAGCATGGTTTGTGTTTTCGACTATTATGTGTTGCTTTGTGGAATAATTATTTGATTTTTTTTAAATTTTCACATTCATTTTCATATATATTTCTTTTGCACTGGATGATGCTGTGTTACAGTGAATCTCACCTTTGCTAGTTCCTTGTTGGTTGCATTTTCACAGTTTGTGTTTACGAGTTGATTTCAACATTCAAACTTTATTCCATTGACTCACCCTAGCATCTTTAGTTTTAATCACTTTGTGTTTGATTTTTTGAATGCCTGCCTGTAACACAGTTTTATGCCTACTTCTCCTTCTATCATTTATTATGCCTGCATTCTGTGATGTGTGCTGTTGTGCAAAGATGCAGTGAATTAGAGCATCACATTTTAGATATGCATGCTAACTGCACCAGATGTTAGTAAACACTTTATTTTGGGCACAGTTTTAAAAATGAATTTGAAGGAGTTCATTCAGTTGCCATTGTACACATTACGTGGTCCATGTTTTTAATAATAATATGGAAGTAATTGCTCGTAAAGGATCATTTCTATTCAGGATCGCAGATGGAGCCAAATGGAAATAACGCATCGGATCAGAAGTCAAAGTCAACGTGTGACATCACTGACAATGCTCCAGGAATGAAAACTTCTCACAAGGTTTTCGTATAATCATATTTTGCAAATAGTATTTACACAGTTGGTTAAAATAGAGAGAGACATACCCCTAGCAATTTCCTAAGTGATTTGTCATGTCACCGTGCCATCGTTGCTATGCAATCAATGGTTGACTGCAATGTTGAACAATAGTTGTCTGCTGTTTTCTTTCTTTGGGTGCCTCCATTAATGGTGTTCCTGTCATGTTGGTCCATATTATGTTGCTATTTAGTCAGTTGGTTCTGGGTCTGCCTTGCCCGCTGGTTCCTTCTGTTACTGAGTTTTCAATAGAGTCCTCTATTTTCCAAGTGATGTATCTGAAATATATCTTTTTATTTGATGTGTTAGAAATTCCTGGGTTTTATGGGTCCAATTGATAAACTGTCAATTGCATTTTTATTGGTATATGCATTGTTATATGCCCTGAAGATTTTATGTGCATTAAAGTGGAGTTGTTTCTTTATAGAAATTTGCAATTATTTGAGGGTATCATGATTCTTTTTTGTGGAAAAATATGAAATTTTTTTTTACTATTTGAAGCGTGGTAAGAGTATTTTTCAGGGTGTGTGGACAATCTTTGGCAAGCTGCATTTCAAAACTAGGAGCTTAGTTGCTATTGTAGGCAGTGCCATACTGATCTTACCGACATGTGATATTGCACGTTTCAGCCAAGAGATGGATCACACGGCAAACCGCGGTTCATTGCGGTCACATCTCTTGAAGATCAGCAGGCGATACGAACTGTTGCATTCCACCCGCAGGGCAATCTGTATGCCGTTGGAGCGAATTCTAAGATGTTGAGAATCTGCAGATTTCCATACTTGAATGATCTGCGGTTAGTCGTTGGTTTTGTCAAATTCATTTGTGGCTGATGAAACCTCCATTTAATTTACGATATTGCAGAACCTCAGTCCTAGATTGAGGTTCTGTTGTGCTAGACCCCTGTTTAGAAACTTGCTGGTTATCATGTGCATGCATAGTGGCCATAATGGACAGCTTTGCCAGTGGGTGTTGTTTAGAAACAGAACCGGTATTCTCATTGTGTTGTTACGTCATGTAATGTAAAAGTTTGTATAGTGTCTCTTCTACTTATCTGAAGTCAGTTTTGGAGTCGCTTAGTAAAGAAACGAGACCGGTTTTCGCAGTCAGCTTACCAGGGTGGTAATGAGTGAGGGACATATGGATGGAATTGGATTATTCTAGATGTTACTGTGAAGCCTAGATCAAGGATTGCCATATTTTTTAATGGCAGGCCAGTTTACTAAAAGAATAGCAAACGTGGGTCACATAACCAGCCTGTTCAGCCACAATGCAAGGTCTGGGACAAAGAGAAGACTAAGTTTAGTATTCCATGTTAGCCATAGGTGAAGCAGTGTGCAGTGCACACAAAACATAGAGAACCAACCTATTTTTTTACCAAAAGTTTAGGAAAAGGGGAACTTAGCAAAAAGTGACATCGCACATAGTTTTTATCAAGCAAATTTAGAATTTAGATGATGGATTGGAGGAACTCCTGGGCAAGTTTCAAATTTGTGGGAAATTTACATTATTGTTTTAAAGGAGGAATGAGTCCAGTTGCTTTTTGAGTTTGAAGCCACTAAATGCAGTCAGATCAAGAACAAGACATTGGGTCCAGAATTTTAAAATTCTGAATTTGATATTATATGTATGCATATATTGTGCTTGTGCATGCCAGCCTAAGCATGTCTCTTTGTTTTGTGTTTGCTAGTTTGTGTTTCACGCTATTTATTCAAGATGACAATTCTAACCAGTTGTTTATAATATAAATTAATATATATATATACATATATACATATATATATAATTATATATACATATATATAATTATATAAATAAGTGCAAATACTGTTTCTTACTTAAGATCTCGGTCCAGAAAGATCCCATTTATTGAATCCTGTACATTTCTCTGAGCCAGATTGAAAAAGATGAGGCCAATGAATTTCAAAGTGCTGACATTTCTTTACAATTCTCTGGCTGTTGAATAAGATGTGCTGTTACATTTACTATATTTATTCTTTTAAGTTTTTTCGTCAATATCTTGTGTGTAGAGAAGATCACGAGACAAAGCCAGCGGAGGTGGTTTTGAAACGTCCAAAGCACCACAAGGGATCCATCTACTGTTGCACCTGGAGTCCTCACGGAAATCTTCTGGCTACCGGATCAAATGACAAGTCGATTCGTATCACTCGATTTGACCCCGAGACATGTTCTGTTGTCGGTAGGATGCATTTCAGTTACACATTATCAGAATCTTGTTATTTTTTAATTATTTTATACAAAATTTTATTAGGATTTGTCAGTTTTGGTGTATGCCTAATATGTCCCACATAATTATGTCGTGCATACGGGGGCTCGTCTGTTCTTCTCTGACAGTGATGAGAGCTTTTCTATCTGCTTTGATTGATTATATATTTTAAGAAATTTTTTTTTACTTATTTCAGTTTGCAGGAGTTCTTTCTATGCTATTCCTAACTAATGGGATTATTAGTGGGAATGCTCTTTTATCTCCTGGGTGAGATGTAAATAATTTTCTTTTGTCTCCTGGAAAATGGAATGCTGAGTTCAATTAATGAGGGCTCGCACTTCGATAAATTTGTTCATAATCTTTCCTACTGCACTACATTGTGTGCCCTAAACGAGTAAGAAAAACTCTTAAAATGAAGCGTGAAGCTGAGACTGAAATTGTAAATAAAATGATGATATGTATGACAACCCGATGATAAGCCAAAAATAATTTAAACTTTAGAAAATAGAGATTAATTAGAGATCGAAAGATGTTACGTGAATGATTGAAATTCAGTTAATGATGATGGATGTCATTCAAATTTTTTTACTTTGAGGTGCCGACACGGAGTTGACGTTTCATGACGGAACAATTCGTGACATGGTCTTTGTTCAAGATACGTCGTCCACTAAGTCCGCCCTGCTTGTCAGCGGTGGGGCTGGTGACTGTAAGATCTACGTGACGGACTGCGAAACTGCCTCTCCCATGAGAACAATGTCGGGCCATTCTGGTATTTATTTCCTTCAGTCAGTCTATCTGTCTGACAAATTATTAAAGCTATTTGAAATTTTCTGAATCAGTACAGAATAAAATGGCTTGTATACTTTGTTTTAGAGCGGTGAACATTATCAACTGTTTCAAGTTTCTTATATGAACAATCCTGCATTATAAGGCCTAAGGCCAGGATATTTGAATAGTGGTTTGCATTGCATTGCTCTGGTTCATTGATATGGCTGATAATGCTTTATTATTTGCCTATTCTTGGTGTGATAGTGCATTGCTGTATATAAATGGAACATATTTGTTAAATATTCAGAATGATAGGCTCCATTAACTTCATTATATATGGAAAATGTTCCAATTGCATCGTATATTTTTGTTTTAGATTCTTATTATTTATATTAGATAATAGTTGCCATATAATTTTATCATATCTTACTTTGGAGTCTATAATATTTGGCATGGACAAATTTTGGATACTATAATTATATTCAATTGTATTCATTTGAGCAACAAAATTGCCATAGAAATGAACCTAAAACCTTATGTGGCATTAATGATATATAAGTTTTGTTTCTTTTCATATGTATGGTACATAGCAAAAGTTATTTGTTGACACACCTTGTTTGGAAATAATCACTGGACGAAACCAGCGGAGGCTGTCTAAGGCATCACAAAGCATCCACTTATTGTTGTACCTAGAGTCATCACATAAATCTTTGGGCAACAGACTGCATAGTTTTAGGAACATCCAAATAACTGTAGTTTTTGTTAAGATGTGTGAAAATATGGCAGGTTTCGAATGCTTTGGATTTAGACTTGGTTTTGCTTTCGTTTGCAAAGATGCGAATGAATGGATGGCTTGATTCTCACACACAAAAGATCCTACTGAACCACTCTAAACCCATTATTATTATTATTATTATTATTAGTAGTAGTAGTAGTAGTAGTAGTAGTAGTAGTAGTAGTAGTAGTAATAGTAGTAGTAGTAGTAGTAGTCAGGGTACGATTTGTAACCCGGAGCAGTGGAAGTTGTAAGTTGTTGGTAAGTCACGGATTGATCTTCTGGCTTGACCTAGCTCTAATGCTATTTGGATTTGGTGTGCCATCGGCTGATGCCCTGGGCATTATGATAGTGGCGCTATAGAAGTTGATTGATTGTTTGATTGATTGATTGATTGTATTCAGTGTGGAGGACATTTTCCATTTTAGGTCACATTTATTCCCTGCATTCGTGGGGCGGGTGCATGTTCATGAGTGGATCGCAGGACAAGACCGCTCGTCTGTGGGACCTCAGAGCTTCGGCTGCCATCAATGTCATCAACAGTCCAAATCCAGGTATCTTGGTTGGTCACTGAATCTGCAAAAAGTGCAGTGCATAATTTTGTATCGATTAACTTCTGAGATATGATTGATATCAGAAGCATTGCTCTGATCAGTAGGATTGAATGCTCTGAACTGTGTGAACCATTTTGCTGTTATGCCACTGCCTTGGGCCATTCCACCGTGTGGTATATTCACAGCCATTAATAATGATTTTCATGATTTTGTCACCTTGATATAAAAATTTTTAAAAAACACAAATTATTGCATAGTTTATCCGACTGTATTGCACGCTGGAACGGGGTCTAGAATTGACAGGGAAGAAATATTACTTTTCTAGGTCATTATGTAGGCCCTCCGACAATTCCACCACACAATATCTTACAGAACCACCTACTGAAAATTTCACTGCTAATAATTGAACCGAGCCGAGCGGGGCCTTTCGACTTGGTGAGGGGCTGGCTCTTGGCCATGTGGACCTTACTGCTGTTACCACACTGTTAGCAATCGCATGTTAATTTCTGGATGGAATTTTACCCTCAGGAAGTGCTTTTGCTTCTGTCTGTGTCGATCCATCTGGTCGTCTGCTTGCGTCCGGCCACGAGGATGCTTCCTGTATGCTGTGGGACATACGCGGTAACCGGGTTGTCCAGGTCTACCGACCTCACACGGATGAGATTAGGACCGTTCGTTTCTCGATGAACGCCTACTATCTGCTCACCGCATCCTATGACCAAAAAATAGTCCTGACGGATCTGCACGGTATTTATAATGACCTATGTTTAATCAGTTGTACTTTATGAGTGTATATTTTGAAATATTGGGGAGTGTTCTTAACGTTTCGGGTGAATTATTTTTAGTTCCGTTTGGTAACTGGTTCAGCTTTTATGTAGCACCTCTTTGAAATATCGCTCATAGCCTTCAAAAGTATTATCGGCCAGAAGTGATCCTGGTTTGGCAGGCTTGCTCAGCATAAACCTAACAGCTCAGTTGAGCCATCAATAACTGTAAATAGTGCTGAAGATCTTCGAATCTCACTCTGCATATTTGTATATTTTAGAAGTCTAATATATTAACTCATTGATTTATTTGCAGTCACAATGCTGTCAAGAAGCCTAATATTTAGAATGAGATAAAAAATATTTAGATATGATATTTTGAGAGTCATGGATATGTGAAAATGCGCAGAATTGAGATTCTTAATAAATCATATATCAGTTTTATTGTTTATTTATAATAATAATGACTTCCTTTAGAAATGAGCATTCAGTGATTAATTATATATCATTATCTTATGACAAAATGCACAGCTCTTTATGTTTCTTTTTGTTTCATTCATTATTTTCCTCTTGAGTGTTTCAACAGGTTACAGAAGTATATGATGAATGTGTTTGTGTGTACGTGTGTGTGTGTCATATAGTTATGGTTAACACTATTGTTTTTATTCAACCATCTTTTGCATTCTGAAGGAAATGTCTCTGACAATTACCCTGATCGTTTACATACGGATTTGAAATACCATTGATCGGTATCCTTGTGCATTAGAGCTGGTGCTATAAAAGTACACAATCATTATTAATTAATTGTTATTGGTGTTTGGCGGAATAGACTAACCGAAAATTAATAATTAGTTTAATAATTAGTATAACGATGCTCGTTTAGGTGACTTGATGCAGCGCCTGCCAAGTGTCATCGTCGCCGAGCACAGAGACAAAGTAATTCAGTGCAAGTGGCATCCGAGTCAGTTGTCATTCGTCAGCACGAGCGCTGATCGGAGTGTCGTCTGCTGGGCTTTGCCCATGATCTAGCAGTCGGTATGTGGATCGCGTGTGAGAGAAGCTACCAGGCTGGCTCGGCGTAGAACACCACGACGGCGAGAATTTCATTCAAATCTTCGGAATTTGTAAAGGGTAGATGTCTTAGTAGTGCTGCTGTGTTCCGTGTAACTTATTATTATTATTATTATTATTATTATTATTATTATTAGTTGTTTTAGCTGTACAGCTTTGGACTTTCATCGTAGATGGCATCTTGATCCTGGCTTGTTATTGAAATGATCAGATTTTTTCTGTATGTTTGTGCTTTTGTGAAATCCAAGAGAGAACCAGTTGTGGAAATGGATTTTCTGTACAGTGGATACACCATTGTAAGAAGTCTAAGCTCAGCCTATTCGTATGTTTATGAGATCTAATGCAACAAATGGATGCATAACCTCAATTGAAACTTGCAAGAATGGGAATCCCACTCCTCTTGAAATTCGTATTTTGAGCCAACATCGTCGCTATTGGAAACACTTTCTGGAAACAGCTTCTGAATATCAGTTGAACTGGACGTTTTTAGACGATTGCTTCTTCTCTGTGCTTATTATCATATACAGGCATTGTCTGTTCTAGTGCTTGGAAAGCATGCTGATTCTAGCTTTCTATTCGTGCAATGCCAAAGTAAGCATTCTAGTCAATTTTAACATTTCTTTGTGTGAGATTTCAGCACACTGCACAGTAACACTGTTATTTTTTCATTAACATTGGTAGGACAGCTTGTGTATACTTTTGGACCTGCCTTTTGCTACATGCCAGCCTAATTAGACATTTCTAGACATTTTATTAAGTGTGTGTGTGTGTGTATATATATATATATATATATATATATATATATATATATATATATATATATATATATATATATATATATATACAGGTATATATTCAGCTGACTTACTTATATTGAAAATTGGTCATAATGGCCACTTACAAAATACAGGGTGGCACAAAAAACGGACTATATTAAATGCAAACCTAAATGTGACTAGTCCGGTTATTTGCGCCACCCTGTACATGCTTTCTATCTTGTGTAAATTTCACTTCGTAATCAAAGGATTCAATGTTTTAAACAATTTATTGATTAAATTCATTTCCTATAGTTTAGACTTTAAACCACCGAATACTTTGTAACTGTATGCAATGTATACTTGGTTTTTTCAGTTTAAGGATTAATAGATTATTGCCAGGCTGATTTGATTAGTATCATCTAATGCTGAGAAGATTTTAATGTCAAATTAAGTGTTAAGTGTTGAATGTATGTATGCATTTTTATACAAAATTGGGCATTTTTGAAATTTGCAATTCACACTTTGCCTTCCATGTAATCTTATTTGTGTGTCAGCCATCACTTAGAGCTTGCTGATTGATTTCCTGAAAATATGAGTTTTATTGCTCTTGCGCTGATCGATTGGTGACAATTAAATTCTGTAAATCGTGGGGCTTGTAGACCATCCTTCTGTTCTGGAGTTCGAGAGTAACTGGTTCTGGTGAACCATTTCTGCTGCCAGCTACAAAAATGTTTTGTATTCTCTGAATTGTAAAGCTAATTTTTGCAATTTTACTGCTAAATACCTGTTGCTCGTGCTAGTATTGCTGTTGTGTCATTGATGATTGTCAGCGTTTCTTTCGGAGCCACTATTGTTGTGTTAATTTTCGTTTTTAATTCCACAATGTCAAGAATGTCTTCTGTTAGATATTACTGGAAACTGCAGTATTTGATTTTTTTGATCAAGACCGTGTTCTCTGTGGGACACAGCACTTGTACAGTGTGTGATATTTCTATTATGATACATTTTACATTAAAGTGTCTAGTACAGTACAGTCTCGTTATTGTGCCGGTAGTGAGATGATGAAGAGTTCCATTATAGCCGGTGTTATAGTAAATGCACCAGATGAAACCGTTTGATTAGTATTGGTCTAATTTATAATGGAAAATATCAGTCCATATCTGATATGTTGTTATTGAGGGGTTGTCATCATAGGCAGGGCTTTTATAACAAAGCTCTACTGTACGTATGTGGATAATACCGCTAAGTGCTCTGTCGTAGACATTGGCTAAGTTTGAGATCGTTTTCAGTCAAATCTAAGATGGGAACCATGAGGGAAATAATGAACTAGAAAGTCTTTATGTCATTCATAGTGGTCAACTTTGCATGTATTTGGTGTAGATGTGATGACTTTATGTTGAAATAAAAAATGAGTTGTCCAATCCTACGGGGTAGATTAGGTGAATTCCCAAATGGTGTCCAATGTGCAGATGTTATTGTCAGACTGCAATTGCTTTTTAATGGTTTGTTTCTCTATTAGGCAGCGTTTTATGTGACTAGCCATTTGCAGAACAGATTTGTGTAACTACACACTCCCAGCTATGCTAAGGTAATATGTCTTAATTATTGAGTTTGGAGGCTTTCATTAGTCTTTTATGAGGGGTTTCTGAATGGTGATTGATTGAATGATTGATTGATTGATGTGATTGATTGATTGATTGATTGATTGATTGATTGATTGATTGATTGATCGTCTGGCTGGATTGGTGGTTTCTGAAGATTGGTTGGGTAGCTGGCTGGTTTAGTTAATTGCTGGATGGCTGGAGATGGGCATCAGTAAGAATGTTATTTCTATTTTCTATCATGAGTACTATGCACACACTTTGATTTTCCATACAAAACTTAAATTCTATGATTTGCATAGGATGTTGGGTGTAGCACTAATTTCTGTGTGAATTCTTGGTTATTCATTATCCTGGTACTCATGGCTGTTAATAACTTAGTTTGTTGTTTCATTGAGCAATCTTGCCGTGTGAAACATTCATGACAGGACTGGTTTGGATAGTTGTGTGATTTTGATCGGATGTCTCAAGAACCATATGTCCCTTTGTGTGGCCACTGACTGAATTTCTCATTATTTAATTTATTTATGATATTCGTATTGTATTATGCTAACCAAATTGACATGATTATCTGATGCTGTGGTTTTGAATTATTGAGTGGTGTTATGCTTTATGATAAATATTTGAATCCAAACTCCATTAAGTTTGGTGTTTTGTTGAATTCATAAGTTTCAGCCAAGTGTTATGAGATCTAGTAAGCGTTGCACATGTAGCTTTTGAACTATGAACTCTTTCTTTATTTTGGATTAACTGGATTAATATTTTTGCCGTTGGTTGACATTGATATGCATTATTTTGGTTTATGTATGTCTCATAGTATTTAAAAGTAATGGTCGTAGATGTAAAGATAGGAACTTTTGGTGCTTGGTCCTTTTATTATATGTTTGAAGTTTTGTGAAGAGTTAGACAGAGTAGAGTTCGATTATGTACGATCATTGTGGATTGTCTGAATACAAAATTAATCGTGTGGTATTTTTCAAAATACCGACAAACTGATGTTATAGTAGAAGCCGACAAAGGTTTTGAGTTTCGTAGAATTTTGGACAATGCCATAAATTTGCTGCAAGCTTATTTGCAGTTGTCGCTGCATTGTTGTACATAATGTTTACTCAATTTTTGCACGAGAGCATTTTAATTCCGTTTTTGTGTTGCGTTAATTTTGCAGGTGGCACTTTCTACTCCTTTCTACTTTGCAATCTGTGCTAAATGCTGCGACTTGTCTAGTGGCAAAAGCTCCTCGCTACTCCAGTATCTCAGATTTTATGCTGGCCACTCTTTGTGAGTGGCTACCAATCTCTGACCGAATTGAATATAAACAGACAGTTCTTCCTTCTGCAGCACCTTGAGGTCAGCCACCTCCTTGCAATATTACTGAACTTTTTTCGCCGCCGTTTTCTTCTACCTCACATCACTTGCTCCGCTCTACTGATTTTATGGATGTCCGTGTTCCTAGGTCATGTACCACTTTCACGCAGCATCAGTAATTCAGAGTAACTGGACCGTCTCTCTGAAATGGCTGTTCCCATCTGCTCGTGTCTCACTTCTCACCCCTACAATCAGCTCATTGCAAAGACTACAAGTCTCATTTTCTTACCAAGTAACTCTTAAGCCTGGAGTGCTACTGAGTAGTAATATAAGAGAGGCTATATAAGTCCTTTATTACATTACATTACAGTCAAAACTGCATTTTGTCACTCATCTTTGATGTTGTGCACATCTAATGCCACGTTGTCTTTTCTTCAAATAGCTATTCAGGATTAGAATGGTGTCAAATTCACTAGTTGTCATTCAATTTGAATGGTCCATTGAATGTGACTGAGCCAGTTTCATTATGAGGGGGACTGTCCGAGTGAATTAGAAATCTTGTGAACGATTTTTTTCAGTCTTAGCTTATACAGGGTGTAAAAGTGAAAAGGGGCCCCCTTTATGATATTTAATATCTCGGCCGCGTGTGTAGGTATTTCAATAAAATTTATAGACCATAATTATACCTGGGAATGTTTCTGATGTAATTGCCAAATTTCATGATGATTTTTAATATAAATTAGGTTGCTTAAGCATATAATTCTTTCTAAAGGAAACCTTTGCAGATTATTAGATACTGGTATCTTATTAGAATATTGTATTCAGAATTCTGATTTTTTTATGTAATATAATAATTATATATCTGTAGCCATCAGGTCACATGTTTTACTTTATAATTTGTTTTGTTTTAGTCAGTTTTGTGATTAATCAATTCATAAGTAGTAAATGGAGGAAAATTTCTGTCTAGAGAGTAGATGTTACGATGGCTTTTATAGTAAATTATGCAACATATCATTGTTTTCTGTTTGTGCTCTTTTCAGTTTACTGACGCGTTGAATACATTTGAGCCATGTCAAGACTTCATTTGGAAGTTCGAAATTTTTTTGTATGCAAATGTCAGAATGTCTTGGAATCAGTTTTCAAGTGTTGCAGAATTTTACTCTATGGATTGGCATAATTTTCGATGAAAAAGTGGGGAATGGGGCCCAACCCCTATAAAGTCTCTTCTCCTTCCCTATAGACTAGGGTCACCTCTCAAAAAGTGAGGGGCTCGAGCCTAATGGCCTAATAGAAGTTGACACCTTGAGACTATATACGTATGAACAGGTTGAGAATGATTTACATTGTACATGTACAAGACAAAAATATAGGCTACTGACCCACAGATTGCTTGTACTGTATTTGCCCAGTTATGAAAGATTAATAATAATAATAATAACGGTGTTCGGAATTCTGTTGTTATTTGGTGTAGGCAGTATGGGACTGACAGATTGACATACTTTTAATGGCACTTTTTGCCACTGAATGTTCGCAAGTTCTCATTTATTGTGCACTGGGGCAGAATGGAGTCACTGCCAACACCTTTGCCAAATGCTGCCTAAGAATGTCCTCTTTCTCTTCTGTTGGACATTAATTTTCATTGCTTGCCATAGATTTTGTTTGTTTGCACTTTTAGCACTTATATTTTACTCAACTTTTGCACAGTTTTTGTAGGTATATGCACGATTGACAGCGTTGATGGTTAACATAACGGTTATGCATGGTTACGAACATGAATTTGTCATTGTCAGCGGAACTGTAAAATAGCTTCAAGGCAGAGGAAACACAGCCAATCCTTTGTTTTTTGCCAATTCTATGTCTGTACAGGATGCATCCTAACAATGGGATAACTTGTGGTAGAAAGTTTTCATGGTCTGTGTGCTTTGGGACAGAGTTTGACAAATGAGTTGAGAAATGTTGTAAATGACGCAGTGTTGTTGTATGTGGGGCTATCATGTTGCTTTTTTAAGAAAGCACTGTGCTTCCACATTGTGTTTTAGAGCATCTATTTAACTAGTACTTGATGTATCCAATAATCTGTTAGTTTATTTACTATTATTATTGCTATTTATTCATTAAGTGTGACACTTTTAATAGCGTTAATGTGCATAATTTCTAATGTATTATTTCTTTGCGCCCTTTTTGGCAGTCTGATTTGTCAAGTGGCGTGTATTGTGTGTTGGTTCACAAGTCAGACTGCAGTTCCAAAAAATGCAGGTTCAGACCCTGGTGTGGTGCATTTCTGGTCACATTGTACAGAAATCATTACCTCTGATCAGCAGTGACGGGTTTACTATTACGCTTACCGGTGGGCGTGCTTAAGCACATGGCCCCATTTGGCCAGGGACCCCCATCTTCCTGGCAAAAAAATTAACGGTGAATTTCTGTTTTTCGAGTGTCGAGCATCTTGTTTTAGCAACTCGGCAATATCACAGGGCATTTAAGTTGTGGCAGTTCATTGTAACGGATTGCTGCATATCCTTCGGTTGCACATCCAGTAGTGTAACTTGCAATTTTCGGTTGCTGGCGTAACGTGCTTGCTGTCTGTGATTATGGGATCTTATTACAGTATTTAACTTTCCAGGGCCTCGGTTGTTCTAAATCCGACACTGCTGATCATTTATTCGTGTGTTATTAACGCCTCATGACCGCGCAGCTTTCCAAACGATATAGCTACTGCGGCAACACATATTAAGACAGTGATATATAATTAATAGATGAGTTTGTTACAATTATATAATACTTTGAGTAACTTTCTTTATTCTGAGCATGTATAATTTATTGTTTTCATTGTGGGCAGAGCAAATCGTAATTGCAACTTTGTAATCAGTCCCTGTTTTCTGGTGGAATCTTTGATTTTCTTGTAAATAGTATTAGTAGAATGTAATTGTGAAAACAATTCTTCCAAGATGACGTTCTATTGTTCATTGCTAAACACAAGTAAACAGGGTGCGATTTGTGACCTGGAGCAGTGGGGAGGGATACGTCGAGCTTGGGGGGATGTAGTTGTTGGGGAAGTGTAGCAGTGGGGGGATGTAGTGGTGGGGATGTAGCAGTAGGGGGGATGCAGTTGGGCAGGGGGGAATTCCCTCTTCCCCTCTACAAATCGCGCCCTGTTGCTAAATGTACCAAGACTAGAATTGAATCTGGCAAAAGAGCTTTTTCTGTGGTCGGCCCAAGATTTTGGAACTCCCCTAGTAAAAACCCCTGTTTTTGTCGTCGCAAAAAGTCAGATTCCCTAAAAATGACGTCACAGCGCGTTAACAGTTAACACCCCTTTCCCATAGTTCTAATGTCAAAATTAATGCTTCAATTCACTTATTTTTTGAATGGAGCGGGTATTGCAATGAATTCGTTTGAAAATACTCATTATAATTATTATAGTTGAAGGGGAACTTGAAGCGATATTCAGAAACTTTTCAAATTCTTTTTTAAAATGAACTATAAGTGTAAAATACGTTCAACTTTGCGGTAGCATAGCATTGCGGTATTAATACCAATATTTAGTATTATGTGACGTCACATTTCTGGAAACCCTCCCTCTGTCGTCACTTATCGCCACAAACGTTTGAACCCCTCCCCTAAGTGCGTGACGTCATTTATGGACGGTCCCCAATGTGGTTCTAGCCTATCATGAGTTTTGGGCCTATATCGCCTATAAAGCCCTGTATTCATACAACATGACTCAACCTTACGTTTCCTTGATTTGACGTTCATCATTAAGCGAAACTCAATCCATTGACGTAGGCCTATTTAAGCCTAGACATTCACATAATATTATAGGCCTAATGAGAGTTTCTTGGCAAGCAAAGAAAACGAATAAATTATGAATGGGTATTGGATAAAGCAGGGGTGCAAAGAACCCTACTGGAAACAGTAAAGAAAAAACTGAATTGTTGGGGAGTGGGGACATATCGTGCGAACAAAACAGGAATGTCTAGAGAAGGAAATAATACAAGGCACAATGTGTGTGTAACGAAAAAGAGGCAGACCAAGAAAAAAGTGGGTAGACAACATCGAAGAACGGACAGGAGACTCACTACTTTAGAGCAGGCGACAAGAACAGCTGAAGACCGTAACGCTTGGAAGAAGACATGCAGTCCACAATGCAGCCAATCTTCGGAGCGAAGACGATTCAAGTCAAGACAAGACATTCGTATAATATTATAAATATTAATTTCTATCAACGACTACTCTTGTTATTTTATTAACGAATCGATATTTTAAAATTTAAATACTGGATTTTGTTATAAAGGCTATTATGATTTGATATGATGTTTCGATAAAGCTCTCTCTGTCTGTCTGTCTGTCTGTCTGTCTGTCTGTCTGTCTGTCTTTCTGTCTTTCTGTCTGTCTCTCTCTCTCGTCATTAGCAAGCCATAATAACACCTACACTGTAGTTCAATATCGCTAATCCTTGCAAAGGGGCTGTCCATTAATTACGTCAACAGTTTTTGGGCAATTTTTGACCCCTCCCTTGTCAATTACTGTCAAGCTTTCAGTGACGCCCTATAATTATATCAAAAACTTTTGACCCCACCCTCTAAGATCAGTGACGGTTCCCCTAAAAAGTTTAAGAGGTTATTATTTTGCGGTGATGAGACCTTTTCGCCTTTTTTCGCTAATCAAGTGTCAAAATGTGGTGGTGGTGACCTTTTTCTGCTTCTCAGGCTTTTTCCGTTGCAATAAATAGTATTCCACGAAATTTTCGATTTTTCGTAAAAAATGAAATTGTTGACGTCAACTTCTCTTGATCATTAGCGTCGCCACGGGAGCAAATGGGGGCAACTGCCCCCCCCAACCTGACCCCAGACCACCTATCAGATTCGCGCAAATCAGGTGAGACAGTTTTTTGTGGGGGTGTGGGGGTAAGGAATCTGACACGCCAGCCCCTTCTCCCAACCCAAAATTCCTGGCGACGCCACTGCTCTTGGCCCCCATCTTTTCGACAACTGTCAAACTTTTTCGAATCCCTCGTCCTATTTTGTTGACGCAATTAATGGACAGCCCCCAAACAAATCTTTCTACGTATTAGGGATACAAATGATACATACGTAGGTCCAGTGGCGTAACCACGCCCGGGCAATTACGGGCAATGCCCGGGTTACTTTGTTTTCTGCCCGGGTTGAAAAATTTCTGCCCGGGTTGATTTTTTTTAAAATTATGCCTTTAGTATTTGGATAAACTTGCTTTTGCACTGCCATGTACGTTATTGTACTATTCTAATAGTCTAAAACTAGTGTCTGAAAAACGTGTTTCACAGGTGACAGGTATCAGCTAGAAGTGCAGTAATTACTACAGTCATTGTTTGGCATGTAGGCTGTATGTATCTACGTGATATATCGAATTTCAGTTATGGCGGTAATCGCCTGTCCCTATGGACCATTCAATCCATGGATAACTAGTAGTCTGTGTTCAATCCCTCTGCATCTTCCTCTACCGAAGTGGACGCTAGGTACAGTGTAAGGTGATAACTGTTGCTCTGGCCGTTGCTGACTGATACCAGGGATAGCAGGCAGATGAAGTGGCTTTGACCTCTGCGCTCCAAAGACCCTCGTCGGGTAGGGTCGACCCGCCTTAGAAGCAAATCGCAGCTGCTTTGAAATTTGACCTTTTTGACCCGAGAGGGTACTCCGATTTCCATGTGTATTTGGTCGGAAACGGGAAGGTCAACACTGTACAACAAGGAACATTGACATTAAGAGAGTATTCCTAAAATTCCTTTGTATAATATCAGAGCAGGTGGGTGGTGCTTTAAGAGTTGACTCTTATTACAAGTTCGCGCCAAGAGTCAATTTATTGTTTTACTCACAATTTCGCATATAGTCAGATTCTTGAAAGGCATATTTTCACGGATACAGCGTCTGGATTGCAAAAGTTGTCTGCGTTTGGATTTCTCAATAATTCTAAAGAGCTGAACATAACTGACTCATGCTTAGTAACATCAGATGACGTATGCCAAACTACTTCTTCGTCGATTGCAGCTAGTCATAATTTGCCAGACAGTTAAAATCGGCGTCGTTGCGAACTCTAGAAATGACCATAATAAACAGTCTCAGCCTCTGAATAAGATCCCAGAGGACATTTCCAGAGAACTAGATAGCCCAGTGTAGCCTAAATTGCACACATACCCATGGAAATATTTTGGAGCAAAGGAATTAGTCAAACGTCGTTTCCAAAGTTACTATATTGCAGAATCTCCATGGTTGAGTGACGTCCAGCAGGATGCTGCGTATTGCTTCTGTTGTCGTTACCAGAGCAAAGAAAGCGCACCATTTGGTGAACCTGATTGGCAGCACGCAACGGATCAAAGGTAGGGGCCTATGGATTCACTCTTTGAAATTCATCTGTTGAGCACTTGCGTTGCCTCGTGGAATGGGATCAGTTTAAAATCCTCATGTTAATTTTTTAAAATATTTTTTGTTGAGTGACTATCCACAAATTACGTAAACAAAAGAGGAAGGAGTTTGAAAAGTGTGACAACTGTTGATAGGGGGGGGGGGTTAAAATTCGCTCAAAAATTGCTTGCGTAATTTATGGACAGCCCATGGTCAGCTGCCCGGGTTACATTTTGACTCTGGTTACGCCACTGCGTAGGTCAGCCTTAAAAACCCTCGGCGCAACATCAAGCGTAAACGTGTCATGGTCTAATTATTAAGTCACGTGTCGTCAGCGATAAGTCACGTGTCTTCAACTCTAAACGCAGGGTTTAATCTAGGCCGTTTCCGGAGGAGAAAATTGCCCTTTGTACCCTCGGAAATTTCAAATTCCCCCGGAAATTTTGGCATACTACATGAACTAACAGCAGCCCTCTAGCAGAATCCCCCCGGTTTTGTCAGTTCCCCCCGGCTTTGTCAGTTTCCCCCTTCCCGGAGTCCAGTAGTCTAGATTAAACACTGTCTAAACGTTGCTCTGCTACGCGTAATAAGACTTATAAACTGTATTTATTACTCTATTGAAGAGACGTTCTCTAGTGTGTAGTACAAGAGCAAGAGGTGCGAAGAATACGCAATAAAATGTGCCGAGTGGGTGGGAGATGGTTCAGCACGATTGACGGTAAGAGAACAGGTCCTGCGGCGGCGCAAAGTACGGCTTCGAGGACATCCTGCCGTCGAGAAAATGCGGCCGTCCGGTCACGACGACGTGGCCGTCGTCTTTCGCAAGGTACAGGTCGCCGCCGGCGCTCTGGTTGGCGGCGGCGCTCATCGCCGCGCCGAGGGGCAGCGAACTCCCCGTGGTCGGAACGGTGTTGTCGTAGCTCTGGTTCGAATCGAACGGCGGCGGGCAGTACGGGGAGTACCCGGACCAGTTTGGGGGCGTCGCGTACGGAGAGCGGTGGTGGTGGTGGTGATGGTGGTGGTGTTGGTGGTAGAGGGCGGCGGCGGCGGCGGCGGCGGCGTCGGTTCTAGCGTGGATCAGTTGGTCGGGGAATTGCGGGGTGGCGGAAGAGGAGGGGTCGACGACGACGATCGACTGGGGGTCGACGGAGGCGGACGACGCGTAGTAGGAGTTCTTCTGGGAGAGGACGTGGCGTTCGTTACGACGGAACTTCGCCCTGCGATTCTGGAACCAGACCTGAAACGATTCGGGAGAAACGAAAAAGATGGCGATTTCTCTCACTGTGCCCGTTTTTTCAGTGTTTTATCCAGACCTGTTAGCGGAGATCCTCCCCCCACCAGTGGCGGCTCCACAGGGGGGGCAGGAGGGGCCCGTGCCCCCTATTGAGTGTCTGCCCCCCTCCAGTGCCCCCCCCCCAGTTGGGACCCTATACTTAATGCTACATACATTAAACAACAAATGGTTGGCCCCCCCATGATTAGAAGTTGCCACCTCAACGGCCCCCCACTTGCCAAATACTAGAGCCGCCACTGCCCCCACCCACAACCCCATCCCCCAAATCCAAGCACTTGCACACATTTTTCCATTGAACTGCGTCTCTTCCCCTCCAGCCAAGTCAATCCCCCATGCAAGGGCCTGGAGTCTGGATAAAATACTGCCCGTTATTGATTCCATGGACTGACCACGTAGGGCTAACTGCAACCGATATCTGTGATATGATATCAGAGATGGCAACAGGTCAATCAAAATGACCCATGCGAACTTTTGACCCACGACCCATTGACCCACGTGACCCATTGAACTTTTGACCCATGTGACCCACGACCCAGGGTAATTGAGAATTAGATATCTTTAATATATTTTCTTTAATATATTTTCAAAGCCATTATAGGGTATACGTCCAAACCAATGCCGATTATCGAACGAATATAAAAGCACATACAGTAACTACCCGACTATAAAGTATAACAGAAATTGACAGAATAACCCAATTAATTTTTTTAAATTATTCTATCCCTCCTCCGCCCCCGATGCTGATGGCAGGAATATGCCCCTGCCCTGCCCAATGCCATCTCTGGTCTATATTATTCAGTACACACATGTATTTTCTATGCGAATTGTTCCTGAGAAAGCTACTCCATGGTAGTGCTGTTACGGTTAACCGAACCGAACCGAACCGAAACCGCGGTTTCGACCGCGCACATTTGGACGGTCATTTTTCGTAGAGAATAGCAAATACAATGCATGGTTATGCGCGACTTTAAGTCACCTTCTCTTCTCAGCTAATGCAATTGTCAATAATTGCTAGGCCTACATAAAAGTAAATCTACATAAAATTTACATCACTTTCTCGTAGGCAGTGCTGCTGACTCATCATAGACATGACACAAAAACGGCGCTTTCTCTGTTTTTAACGCTTAAATGCTGTGTATTCTAGTGATGTTCAAACAACCGAATCTAAGCAGCGGTTTTTCGGTTAAAACTGAACCGAAATCGACCGAAATTGCACGAGGTGAAACCGTAACAGCTCTACTCCGTGGAGCAGAAGCCAATCATGAGCAGCGGTGCAAACCTGGTCAGAAAAACGGCCATGTGTTAATTGTCCTTACTGGAGCTTTGACGTAGGCTAATTGTAAAAATTTTATAGCAAAAAAACCCACCGATGTCCACAGCCATACGGACAATACCTATGCAAGCAATTATCGCGTCAAAACACGAGGACATGGGTATAGTGTTTGCGCCTATGATCATGAGCGGATCCAGGACTTCGGTTTGGAGCGGGGGCGGGGGGAACTTCGTGCTTTATTAGCCCTCTGCCTAGCCCCACCCCTTTCATATGGATTGATGCGTGCAACTAAAATTATTGACAGGGAAGAAAAGACGACCCTTATTTATTCGCGTCTTTAGAACCTCGGCTTTTTCGTCGAGATGAGAAAGTTTCTTGTGCACGTCCCCCCCCCCATCGCCACCTTACATCCGCCACTCCCCTTCTTCGCCACCTTGCATCTGCCCAACCGATTAGCACTTTACTATATGGCTGCAAGTAATTATGAATTCTTAAAATGAATGTTTACTTTTAAGTTCTATTTACAGTAGGCGTAATGTCTTACGGTATATACTGTAATTATTTATTCGAGTGGCGTAATTAGCAGCCTTATGTTTACCAAATAATTATTCGGTCAACTATAAAGACGATTCAACTGGGCTTCACGGCAACTGAACTTTAAAACTCGCATTCTTTTTTATTTCGGGCTAATTTGGCTCAATCACCGTGTGCCTATGTCATATTAAATTTTTGCCACGGTTTAAACCGCTGCGTTTAGGACAGCGTCTTAGAACAAGCAACCAATACGGTAACACTTCTACATCAGGCTACATGCGCTATACAAATGGCCGGCATCTTACTTACTTACATATTCATTTACATGAAACAGCAGGCAATTTTTCTAAACAATTAATTGGCAGGCATTAATTTTCAGTGAAAGTTATGTTAGATATTTTGCAATCACTGCCCAGTGTGGATTTTACGGATCTAAACAAAAACTTTAAAAAATTGAACTGGATTTAACTGAATTTGTGTAAACCCTACAATTTTTATTTTAAAAATTCGTGTAGGAGCAAACCCTATCAAGACGAAAATTAGACTGCGGCCCTTGTTCATTTATCGCTTCGCTCTTGTTTTTAAATAATACTTTCGTGATTTTAATGGGATACGGCCTATTTAAAATGCGGCTGAAGAATAATGAGATACTGTACGAGTTTCTGCTCTGATTTATGTGAACTGAGTGGAATTTCGAGTCAAACTCCAGTACAGACATTGAAATACATAAACGTGTCTTTTATAATATAACGCTGTAGAATAAGAGTTTCAGAAAAGCAACAGTGAATATAGGCCTGCAGCTAAAACTCAATCGTGTATATGACGTTACATAGAGGGGTATTAGAGGCGACTTGAACGATAGGTTAAAAGGCAGTGAAATAGCCTACAACTGCAATTGCCTAGACTATATCAGCGGTTCTCAAACTTTTTAGGATTTCTTGCGTTGTGGTCCATTAGAAAATTTTTTGACGACTCGCCGACCTGATAAAATTTGAATTTTAAATTAACTGTTATTAACACATATATAGGCTACTTGTTTTGTCACTCAATTATTTAATCGGAAAATTGCAAATCTTAGTCAAGAAATCTAAATTCAAATGGAATCAGCACTCTTAGGGCCATCAGTGTGTTTTGGGTTGGCGAGATGTCTTGACGAAGTAACCCTTTACGGTCCATTTTAAACCGCTTGGCGGTTCCTTATTGGACCGCGGACCCCAGTTTGAGAACCTCTGGCCTATATCTAATATCCAATCATAGCGTCATTGCAATAAACATCATCATCATCATCATCATCATCATCATCATCATCATCATCATCATCATCAATCTTTTAAAAATCCTGCTCGAGAGTTCTTTAACGAATCCGAGTCCTCATAGCACCTCATAATTCAAACTTTGGAATTTATTCTTTTTATTAATTTATATTCTATTCATATTTCAGATTTTATCGTTCTAACTTATCTCGAGATACTAGGAAGCTATAGGTCGTTGTTAACCTGTACTTTGGCTTCGCTCAGGTTCACCCTTCGGGCCAGCTCCTCTCGAATGAACGCGTCTGGGTAGTGAGTCCTCTCGAACACCCTCTCGAGGGCCACCAGCTGTTGACTGTTGAACGTCGTTCTGTTACGTCGCGGCTTGACCTGTGACGTCACTGACGACGATGACGTCAACGATGACGAAGTCGGCGTCGTCTTGTGCGCGTCCTTGTCGGCAGGGTGACCGATCGCTGTCCCTATGGCAACGAAATTATGTAGAGCCATTAATTTTGCGCAAGTGCTGAAGAGAGTCGAGAGAGAGAGAGAGAGAGAGAGCGAATCTGTATCGCAGGCAGCTGTTTTGATCGCACAAACAGACGACGCGTAGATCGCTAGCGCGTGTTCGTTTAACTAATAAGGGACGTCGACGCAGAAGATGGGAGACAAAAGGAAACCTGACAAATAGGCTGCGATGAACACAAAAGTATTGAGATTATTATAAGGTCAGACCGATCATCTCAATATACAGCACATAAAATGCTTTCTCTTTCTACTCGGTGAAATTCTATTTACACTTTCCCTTTGTCTTCCTATTACCTTGACTCTCTCTTCCTCACCCTCCCTCCCTCGCTCTCTCCTAACACACACTCTCTCACCACTGTCTGTCTGTCTGTCTGTCTGTCTGTCTGTCTGTCTCTCTCTCTCTCTCTCTCTCTCTCTCTATATATATATATATATATATATATATATATATATATATGGCAGGAAGAAGGGGTAGAGAGTAGTATTAGTAGTGATGGTGGTGGTGGTGGTAGTAGGAGCAGCAGTAGTAGTAGTAGTAGTAGTAGTAGTAGTTGTTGTTGTAGGTGGAGGAGGAGGATCAGTAGGCCTAGCAGTAATAGTAGTAGTAGTAGTAGTAGCAGCAGCAGCAGCAGCAGTAGTAGTAGTAGTAGTGGTAGTAGTAGTAGTAGTAGTAGTAGTAGTAGTAGTAGTAGTAGTAGTAGTAGTAGTAGTAGTAGTAGTAGTAGTAGTAGTAGTAGTAGTAGTAGTAATAGTAGCAATAGGCCTAGTAGTAGTAGTCAATCAGTCAGTCAATAAACTTCTATGGCGACACTATCATAATGCCCAGGGCATCAGCCGATGGCGCACCAACTCCAAATTGAATAAAATTCAGGTCAAGTCGAAAATAAAGATCAGTCAGAATAGCGGGGGAGCAATCTAAGGGGGGTAAGCCAAGTCAAACAGGCGTTTTTTAAAGACTGGATCTGAAAGATGATAAAGCGTTAGTAATGCGAAAACGTATATTTTTATATATTGGTAATGAATTCCAGAGCCTTGAGCCACACACTGAGAAACAGCTAGTGCCAATGACTGTGCGAGAATAAGGACCAACAAATGAAAGTCCTGCCAAATACCTAGTGGAGTGAATTGTAGGTCGAGGGATAAGTCGCATTTTAACATATAGGCCTAATTGGGTTCATTACATAACAAACTTTTTATATACTAATCGATTTTATAATTAATTCGGTGTTTGATAGGAAGCTAATGTAGGGATTGTCTAGATGGGAATATACGTTCAAATGTGAGTTTTGGATATGACTCTAACTGAAGACTTTTGTACTCTCTGGAGTCCCTGCATATTTGAATTTGTGATGCCGAAAAACAGGACATTGCAATAATCTAGGCGACTAGATACCAATGCATTGGCTAACTGAATAAGAACAGACTTAGGAATTGGATGTCTGATGCGATAGATGTCCCGAATATGATAATGAGAAATTTTGCAGACTGAATTTTGACGATTTCCTTAAATTGAAAAAAGCATACTGTGATTGAAAGTGGCTTAGGATGCTGCTACTGTCTGTA
>CM030860.1:8429906-8434906 GCA_018105865.1 Metaphire vulgaris | reverse complement strand
TGTTTCGGTTCTCTCTCCCCTCTCTGTCTTTGTCAAATCTGTCTGTCTGTCTGTCTCTGTCTGTCTGTCTGTCTCTGTCTGTCTGTCTGTCTCTGTCTGTCTGTCTCTGTCTGTCTGTCTCTCTCTATCTCTGTCTGTCTGTCTGTCTGTCTGTCTGTCTCTCTCTCTCTCTCTCTCTCTCTCTCTCTCAGTCGCTGATACCGGTCGATGCTTTGTTGACAAAGAACCGGCTTTCCTCAGAAGGAAACCGAACCTGTCGTTGGTGTGACCTTTGTTAACCTTTGACCCGATCTTTATGCAAGGGCAGCGCCACGGCTTCGAGGGCGGAGGAGAGTGGACCAGGGGCGCCCGCTTCGCGGAAGAAGCGGTGGAGGCAGACGCCGACTTGTGCCTGATCCCCGCGGCCTATGCGCCAATGCGCCAAGGAACATTCAAGCGAGATACGAGAGAGAGAGACAGAGAGAGACAGAGAGAGAGAGAGAGGCAGAGAGAGAGAGGCAGAGAGAGAGGCAGAGAGAGAGAGAGAGGCAGAGAGAGAGAGAGGCAGAGAGAGAGAGAGAGGGGCAGAGAGAGAGAGGCAGAGAGAGAGGCAGAGAGAGAGGGGCAGAGAGAGAGAGAGAGGCAGAGACAGAGAGAGACAGAGAGAGAGAGGCAGAGAGAGAGGCAGAGAGAGAGAGGCAGAGAGAGAGAGAGGCAGAGAGAGAGAGAGAGGGGCAGAGAGAGAGAGAGAGGCAGAGAGAGAGAGGCAGAGAGAGAGAGAGAGGGGCAGAGAGAGAGAGAGGCAGAGAGAGAGGCAGAGAGAGAGGCAGAGAGAGAGAGAGGCAGAGAGAGAGAGAGGCAGAGAGAGAGGCAGAGAGAGAGAGAGAGAGAGGCAGAGAGAGAGAGAGGCAGAGAGAGAGGCAGAGAGAGAGGCAGAGAGAGAGAGGCAGAGAGAGAGAGAGAGAAAGAGAGAGAGAGAGAAAGAGAGAGAGAGGGGGCAGAGAGAGAGGCAGAGAGAGAGGCAGAGAGAGAGGGAGCAGAGAGATAGATAGATAGATAGATAGAGAGAGAGAGAGAGAGAGAGAGAGAGAGAGAGAGAGAGAGCTTTCCATGCTGCGTGCTGAAAAGAATGAACTCAACCCACTAGGAAAAATTACGTTAAAAACTATTCTTCTAAGACGGATCGGAAAAAAATATTCCAAAATGTGGAGTGGAAGTTTTGTCGGAGCACCGGGTTTAGGTAATTAATTCCGTACCAGAGTGGCATTTGCCGAGGGAAGTGGGAAGCTCCGGTCGTCACAGCTCACTGACTTGTCCACTCTTTAAGTAGTAAGTGGGAGGGGGAACTGAGGAAGTGGCAGTCTCTCCACCAAACTGATCTTACTCTGAAACACCACGCTGTTTCGTATGAAATACTTGTAGAAACTGCGTTAGAAAGTGTGTGAAGCTATCAAAGATCCAATGTCTACGGTGGATGTATGCAGTGACTCCAAACACTTGCGTCTATGCAAAAGCTGCTAGCTGTGTAACTGCACCAGAGTATTTGTTACTTAAATGGGAAATGTTATAAAAATCACAGGTGAATCGCGAGCAGTTTCTAGGACTCGATGACCCTTCTCTCAAATTCTGAGACACGCAGAAATTTTTTCAGGGCGTGCAAAACAGGGGCTTTTGACGAAAGAAATTCAAAAATTTTTCATGGAGGTGCAAATTCATCGGATTCTTATATAAATTCATATTTTAACTTCGTAACATATGTCACTATATTTTAGCGATTTAACTTTTTTCATAACTTCACAACTTTAGAGGGGTGCAAAGGGGTACAAGGGGGTGCAAGGGGGTGTAGCACCCCCTGAACCCCTCCGGACGCCCGTGTTTAGTGCTATGCGTCAAACAGTAGCAACGAACAGCCGGAGGAACTAAGCACCCAGTTCAGCCCCACAAAATCAAAAACAAACTCGAGCAAGTTCACTGATACCAAATTTCAGTAAGAAAGAACTTGCAGAGTCGTTACTTATTTTTAACATCGACATAATGGATTGACTTGGGCTGTCTGGTCGAAAAGACTTCCTAGTTGGCGAAACTATAATTTTCACTCGAGAAGATGGATCATCGTATCCCCCCCCCCAAAAAAAATACACATCGGTAATATGGGTAGTGGCGTAGCCAGGGTTCCTGAATAGGTACACATTCAATTTTCGGGTTAAAAAGTCTCCGACGTGGAAAGTAAATAGGTCGTCACTCATTTCTCAGCTGCTTTGTGCAAATTCCACGGTCTGGCCCAGCCAGAATAGGGGGCCCGTCCTCTGTTCTGCCCCTTCCCTGCCCCCCACGGATACACAAGTGATCATGAGTCATCACAGTGTGTCGTAGGCTAAATTATTTCCCTGCAATTTACCATTTTCTGGAAATCTTCAGGCCCCTATTCGTTCGTATTTTGCAGAAAAAAACGATTTTTGAATTATGATGCTAGCTGCTATTAGCTTAAAAAATCATGAGCCCAAATAACTTTGCACCACCTCCCCCACCTCACCCCCTTCTCGAATATAAAATATAAAACTGCTCTCTTTGTTCGTAGTTATCCAGAACATTGATCGTTGTAGGATATACTGTTTTTTTTAAGTTGTAAGGTGTCCTAGTAGTACTTGTACGATATGCCACCATAATCAGTTCATGATTATTATTATTATTATTATTATTATTATTATTATTATTATTATTATTATTATATAGGAGCGGTGTTGGAATGGCCGGAGGGTTGGGAGGTTGAACCTCCCAGCCAACTTTGTAACCTTCCTAAAAATCGCATATCGGGTACATGCAGTTTCTATCATTCATTGAATTTCAGCCTAATGAAAATCTCAACCATACGAACACCAAGGGCGTAGCGACAGAGGGTATATCGGTATATATGTACCCTCAAAATCATACTACCTTAACATTTTAAATGTGTTTTTTAACATTTTCAAAGTTTTTTCAGATCTATACCCCCCCCCCATCACATTATACCACCCGCCCAATAAAATTCCTGGTTACGCCTCTGTACAACACTGGTTACTGGTTAGGAGCGCTGAAGGGGTGAGATGCCAAAAGTAGACTCAACGAGTGGAGAAGAGAATTCGAACCCTACGCCACTGACAGAGCACGGACTGTTGTCGTGCATTTGAATTCTTGTTGTTATCAAATACGTAGTTTTAACATTAATACGCTTTATATATATATATATATATATATATATATATATATATATATATATATATATATATAGGGCGGGAAGTTAGTAGAGTGGTAACAGCGTTGGACAATGGAGCAGAAGGTCGCGGGTTCAACTCCGCGGAGCCCTAAGGTCGACTCAGCCTTCTTTCGCCATCTCGCGATGGCAAATGAGTAGCGGATTAATCCGCGAAGTAAACAGGCGCGTTGCATGAGAACACTGGCCCCGTATCATGTAACCTTGCACCAGTCGCCTGGCTGAGGGCCTTGGTAACGGAGATCAGCGCCGCCCTATGAGCCTTGAGGTTAGCCTTGAGTGCTCGGGAAGGACTTTACTATATATATATATATATATATATATATATATATATATATATATATATATATATATATATATATATATATAAAAGTGAATTTAATATTCTTCCTTTCATTAATATTATCACTTGCTTTTACAGGGTTCGGTTTCGAAAGCACTCTGCTGCCTGAGAAGGATCTCGCGACACCGGTTCGACTAATGATGGAAACTGATATTTTATGCCAATTCAAATAAAATTCTGGGTCTGTATACGTGTAGATACCAGTATGTCCAAACTCCAAACTGTTTCAGTAGGCTAATCCATTTGAAATAAGAAACTAAGGAGGGTTTCTTTAGAAGCTAGACGCAACGAATGTGGGTCTTTGTAAGGACCGAGGTATATACTTGATAAACGGAAAAAGCAGTATTCGCACTGAAACGCTTTCGCAAAATCTTATCTTTTGTTGACGGTGATTCTTTTCTTGTCTTTACCAGTGGTGCAGTTAAAAAGTTCGCTACGAAATTTTAATTCTGCTAACATCCAAATGGCCTGAAAATTGCATTGGATGTTCAAAAATGTGTAACTTCAAATTTCTCTTGGCTAAATTGTTTAAAAAGTACTTAACTTGGGAGCACATAAAATTAAAACGTTAAACGTCACCAATAAATCATTAAATATCATTAAAAGTAAACTAACATAACTCAACTCAGAGCAAGAATTCTTAACTCAGCATAAGAATTTTTATTCATGCATGAATTCTCCGCTAAATTTCACTCTTATTTTGTAATATTTTTTGAATACTTTGATAAGTATTCACCTCAGGGTTATTTCTAGGATTATCCATTTGGGGGTGTCGGTAAATTCTGGGGGTCCTCTGCCAGAAAGTCTGACAAGCAAAAAGAAGGTAATCGCATAGCTTAAATTGGAGGGTATTGGGGGTGGGGGTGTCGGTCTCAAATTGGGGGTGCTGGGAGTGTTGCGGGGTGTAAATAATATCTCTGATTCACCTGGTCAGCAAGATGGAAGAATTGATGTCAAGCGTAAAAAGACAGTGAATATACTGCGATTATGATTATTTAATTTGTTTTATTAGCCGCAATATTTTTAGTTAGCTGGATTTTAGCTGAAATGTTCGCAACCGACATTTTAAGACGTAGCCGAATATTAGCCGTATTTTTAATTAGCTGGAATTTTCTCTTGAAAGAATTTCGGCTAAGTGTTCTAGTCTTTGGTAATTCAGAATTAGGTTAAAAATAAAATTTGGAGCAATGCAAACACCGTTCCCGCTTCAAATTTCGGGGAAATATCCCCTCGTGCTTCCTTCAAAATAATAAATAATTAATCATACCGATTGCAAATTTTCAATCCTGAGAAATAAGTGTAGAAAGTTTGTCATCCCCGTACTGCAAATTATTGAAACTATACAAACTTGGAGGCCATAATTCTAGCCAGGGCGCGATTTGCGGGGGGGAGGGGGCAATCTTCCCCCCACTGACAAACTGCATCCCC
>CM030860.1:8372406-8424906 GCA_018105865.1 Metaphire vulgaris | reverse complement strand
TCGGTCTATATATAACCCCCGCCCCCTCCAAAAAAATCAGGCTACCTTAGAGTGTTTAATGTGTTTTTAAAGATTTTCGATGTTTTTTAAAGATGTATACCTCCCAAATCGCATTATACCCCTCCAATCAAATTCCTGGCTACGCCCCTGTCCATAATGTCACAGCATTCTCTCTGGCCATCGTTTCTTGCTAGAGCCATCCATTACATTATTCCTGACATCAGGGCTTTGGTCTTTCTGTCGTCTGCAGTTGTATCTGTAGTCTATCACTTTTTGCATCAAGGCTGCTTTTGGTTGGAATCTTCTTTGGTATCGTTCCTCGTATTTTACTTGTTTTAATAAATCGTTACTAGCAAGAAGCGCATAATTATTTTGCGCTAAAACTGCAAGTAAAAGTAAAGTTTTCCCATGCCCGAATTTGAGCTTTGGGGCCGGTGCTGATCTCCGGTCTCTTAGGCATACATGCAGCGACGCAGGTAGCATACGCCATTAACCTAGAGTAGGTTGTCAGCCAAACGTCTGGTGCTAGGACAGAATGTCAGCGGACAAAAAGTCACGGACAAAATGTCATGGGGACAAAATGTCAGCGGACAAAATGCCATCCTAACTCTACACTATCCCTAATTCGTAAAATTTTGTCCGTGGCATTTTGTCCGTGACATTTTGTCCGCGGATATATTGTCCGGCCACGAAACGTCTAGGCCCGCGCTTTACTTCGCAGCGAGCGCTGCTCCTCAATTTGATGTTAATGATATAACCGCCCTCTAGCGAGTAAGGCTGAGTCGACCTTAGTGGCTCCTGCGGGAGTTGAACCCGCGACCTCCTGCTCCATCGTCCAACGTTGTTACCACTCTGCTATAGGCAGCAATGTAAATATCAGACTATCAAAGTTACAATTTGTTAGCTGACCTATACATCACGAAGATATCATTATTTTTACGGTTGAAACAAGATGAAAAGCAGCATTTCGATCATCAATCTGCAACTCACTTAACACAAAAACCAGTGGAATTCATTAAATTCGAGATCCGTCTTGTTGCTTTCCTTAACAGCTCATGTATTGAAATTTAGACTGTTAAGCTTAGACTGCGCCTATAGATAAGTTGCATTGGATTACACGTTGTGTAAATTACAAAGTATTATTGCCCGTTGCCATGAAGCTAGGGTAGTTGTCTAAAGCCTTGCACCTAAGAACGTTCCACAACGTCGGCTGTATACGCAGAATATTTTATCATGACGAAAAAATCTTGTCTAATGGTGAGGCGCCAGTTACTTCGCCACAAATGGTACCAGAAAAGGGTGTCACGAAGAGTATGACGTTTTAAAATCCTCGTTTGAACCCAGTAGCGTGTAGAGGGGGTCGGTGGGGCGGTGTCCCCGGGCGCCGACCAGATGGGGGGCGCCAAAATTGACTTGGCGACCTTCCTTTTCCTCGTCAAAACATTTTCTATCGACTTGGCCTCGGACGTCCACCATTCTCTGCTCGCCACTGTTTGAACCTTCCAAATTCCAATCCAGTGGTTAAATTACTTTTTCAGAGGTGCCGGAACTCCTTATTTTTCCTCCGGCCACAAAATTTCTTCACAACTTTTTTTATTCATTTTAAAATTTAAACGAACATTTAGAGTATACAGTTCACGTGTTCTTTTCTTCCCCGTGCATGCAAAGTGCTAAAGTTAACAATAAAAGATGAAAACGAATGAAAAGTACGTTCCGGATCTGATGCCAGACGTCCCGGCTCTATTTAACCCCTGTTCCACTCGAAAGTCGAAAGTGTCCCAGGACTTCGAAACATTCGAATTCCATGCATGCTCTGGGAGAGTCTGATGAAATTCTAACTACTCCGATGTCTCTAGCAGTTTCTGCGGCCGTAACCACCGCTGGGCGAACGGCACCACGATCCCCGCCTCGCGGATCAAACTATGGACTTCTATATATAAATGGTTTTATCGATTTTACTCTCCTCTATACTCGTCCCCTTTCTTCTGACCCAACACGCCTACAGATCTAGGGTCATTTAAAATTCAATCTGCTACGGACAGAGAGAGAGACAGAGAGAGAGAGAGAGGGAGACAGACAGACAGACAAAGACGACAGAGAGGGGATAGACAGAGACAGATACACAGACAGGCAGATTAGAGATATATAGAAATAGAGAGAAAGAGGGGATAAATCCGCAGATAGTATAGGATAGAAAATCATTATCGCCGCGTCTAGAGGAAGTCCATTACCGTGACTATCTATACCGCTGGCTATTTGGCCAGTAGAGCGAGACAGACGTCAGACGATTAAATGTCATCTCGGCATCAGCGGTCAAGCGACCCTTAACATCCGCCACTGTGCACATGTGCCAATTAATTCCCACGCAGACTTCGGACACCGTTATATACTGTATATATATATATGTGTGTGTGTGTGTGTGTGTGTGTGTGTGTAATATAATACTTATATACTGCATATATAACGTATATATAGGCGTAAACTTCTATTAGGCCTCTAGGCTCCAGTCCGCTTCTCACTTTTTGAGAGGCTACCATATTTAGGAAAGAGGAAAGGAAAATGGATTGGCCTAATCCTCCTCCCCTCCACTTTTTCATTCAAGTTTACGCCGATGTACACTTATAATATCGAAATGCATACAAATATTTAAAACTCTACAATGAAAGCCTTCCGATATATATATATATATATGTATATATAGGTTATAAATAATAATTATACGTACATTACGGTATATATTTATTTATGAATTAATTATACAGCAGCACGTGTGCAGGGTCGTAGCGACAGGGAGTATAAGCCTATATCGGTATGTAGGGGCCTATATTTATACACCCCCAAAATCAGTACCAGTATATACAATACAGTATATATAACATATATATACACATATATATAACACATATAATATATATAATATATTATATATCATGTATAAATAAATGATTGTTTTACTGATAGACGCAAGTATGAGTGCGTAATGTTCCATATCGAGTTATCGACGTCAAAACTCCAAGCGTGTTTTAAAAAATTCTGGAGACTAAAAAATTATAGGACACTCATGCACGGCGTCCGCTGTATAAGTTTTTTTCATCCAGGGTGAAGTGAAAAAGTGCGGAAAAGCGTGGAACCACGCTGGAAGAAGCGCGGGGGCTCTGTTCTAACGAGAGGCCTATACAGTAATCCAGGGCTGGCTGAGTGGCTTGTTGGCTGCACGCCCAGAGTTCACAGCCGTCTTAATTGAAGCGGGGCCCAAGTCTTCTGGCTCTTCAGCAGAAGTCGGGAAGGTCAAAAGTAAACGAAACTTATAGGCGAGAGGGGCCAAACCTTCTAAGATAATTAATTGAATTGCGTTGTCCAAAATATCTGAAAATCCTGTGGAGACAGTCCCGAGAATCATAGGCCTACTACTTTTTGGGGAAAAATATTATACGACTTGTCATTGGCCTATTATTTAAACGTTTATATAACATAGTATGCAGCACAGGCGCAGCTAAGGGGCATGGACAGCCGCCCCCGAGCGCCGAGGTGGGGGCGCAAAAATCGAGTTTTGGGTAAATGCAACAAAAAAGAAACAAACAGAAAAATCACTCGATTTTTTTCTCATAAGGGCCTTTGTCGCAGATTGAGGGGGCGTCGAAGGAAAATAAATGACTACTTTTTTTGCTCGTCAAAAATTTTCAGAGGTTGAAGGGGGCGCCATCAGTATGTTTTCGCCCCGCCGGATACCCTCGCTACGCCTCTGCTATGCGGGATCATGAATGATAGAAGCCGATTCGGCCACACTTGGTCCATATAATAGAAATAGCAAGTATATATCAAGATCAATTTGAAAAAGAGAGACTATAAAAGGTAGGCCTACAGTTAAAACGACAAAATTCACTTATTTGAACGTAACGGTGCGAGAGAAAATATAAACAAGTTTTGAGGTTTTCCGGAACACCGTACCGGCTCATACCGTCACAAAAGGGCAAAGGCATGGTGGTTGTCTCAAGCAATGACCCTTTGCTAGTCGTTAGGTTAGTGACTATAGACTACACTTGTCTATTCAAAGAATCGCGTTCTCGCAAAAGGTCGGCCTGGCCTTGCTGCCTTCTTGTCGGCAGGGAGCCAGAGACTGTTTTGAGAAAACTTTATTACATGCACTAACCAGAAAATTTGTGGACATCCTCGCTAAAAGTCAAGCAAAAAAAGGTATAGCGCGGAAAATTTATCACTGCACAAAGCGCAGCAAAATTGCACTTTACCAATGGACATTTTCATTTTACCACTGCACATTTTGCGTATCACTGTAGCCTACGTTAAAACAGGCTCTGCTTGTCGGTACATATGCTAAAACGATATGTCATTCCCTTTTTCCTAGCGCCGCCCCAGTACAGAGATCACCGTGAATGACCACACATGACAATAGAAAGACACTATAGAATTGACAACACGGGCGCTACTAAATTGCGTTAGGCTCCGCCCACACCATATCACGTGACGTGACACTTTGACTGACGTTTCGACCCTTGCGCGCATTCGCGTATTTCGATCAATAAGCTTATTTGTATTAATTAATAATTGATATTTCTACTAATTTTAACGAGAAATCCGTCAAACTATTCGAATGTTCTATTCGAGATTGCTTCGTAATTAGCAAAAAAGTAGTCGGTTGGGTTAAATGGGTCTAAAACCTAACCTGTCGTCAAATATAAAGCAGAAGCTGTCCGTATCAAGTTTTTCTTAGGCCTATACGCTCATAAAAACATAATCTTTTGGGGAGTGGGCATTTATTACTAGAAACATCCAAACGAATATTAATTTTTCTAACGTGCTCCGTTATGGAATAAGGCTTCAATGGTTGATAGGCCAGTATTAGGCCTACAATTAGGCTGTTGTCACCGTCCACATTTTCGAATCTGGTCGTCTTCTGTCGCGAATTTAATTATCGAATAGTGTCCTTGCTAAACTGTATAGAACTAAAGCGGTCTGAAAGGAGGAAGTGCGACAAAAAATCTGTCAAATTTAAAGAATTTCTGCTTTGAAAGTGAAAATGACGATTGAGATGTTGAAGCATTTACTTTGAACTCGGATATCAACGTTTAGGCCTAGGCCTATATATCAGAAAGATTTTATATCTTACGACTTGAGCCGTAAAAATGTACTTATAGAATATCAAGTGGCAACTGATGTCAAACATTCAAGTTATTGTCCATTAGCGTCTGTTCATTTACTAACAATAGGCTTATAGTACAAAGCGGTTTGCTATAGCGCTTTCATCTAAACGGCTGCCTGCTGGATGAAATTCAATCCAAAAGCGAAAAACTCCCTCTTCTCTTCAGACATTTATGGCTGGCAATAAAAAGGAAAATCTATTAAGTACTCACCTTGCGTAGTAATTATGACTATAGATGTGAACTCTGCTTTAAATGTGAAATTGCGCATATGTCTAAAACTAGAGGCGTAAAACTCGGTTGAAACGTCGTGGGAGCTCAACTCCTACCCCTTGCAGGTTCCCTAATCCCTAGCTTAGCCTCTGAAAAAGGTGGGGCAGGGACTCAAGCCTAGCAGCCTATATATGCCTATAGGCTATAACTGCTTCGGTTTCGTATTGGGTCTCGACGGACCCAATTGCTAAGGTTTCGCCGACTTATATGTCGTCTGCGTGTTATCACTATATAGATGGTCCCAATGGACCAAAATTTCGCATTATGAGTGGCTTCAACAAGAATTGAAAAGCCAAACGGGAGTATGCATGGTGTGATGGCCAACGCAATAGGCAGGGCCGCCGAGAGGGGGCAGAGGAAACGCGCAGGGGCCCGGCGGTCTGCAGGAGGCCCGGGCCGGGTGATGATGATGTATCAACAATAGCATGAACCCTGAAAAAAACTGAAAAGCAAACAAAGGTCATCTTCACCGTGAGAGCACAGGGGGCCCGGCGAAAGTCAGAGGGCCCGGGGCGATCAGCCGGCTATGTACATCAACAGTTCAACAGTTTCTGGCGCTTGTTAGAGGCCCGGAAAATTCTATCAGAAAAAGTGAAAAATACTGATAAGCAAAAAAGGTCATCAACACTCTTGTTCACACCTGTCAGGGGCCCGTGACTACCTTTTGCACAGGGGCCCGGAAACTCTCTCGGAGTCGGCGGCCCTGGCAATAGGCATCGTGGCAGTGGCGCCATAGAAGTTGATTGATTGACTGATCCCTAGTGCCTATCAGCCATAACCGGGCCGGAAAATAGGAATGATCTATTGGATTTGACAAAGGGGAAATACGATTCAAATCCGGAACAACCATTGACTGGTGCCAAGCGCATTACTAAAATGGCGCTATAGAAGCTCATTAATCTTAATAATAATAACAACAACAATAATAATAATAATAATAATAATAATAATAATAATAATAATAATAATAATAATTTATAATAATAATAATAATAATAATAATAATAATAATAATAATAATAATAATAATCTATGGTGCGCCTATCTACGGCTGCCGGCCGCACACGTTGTGTGTGCCTCGTTTCGTCGTTGTTTCTCGGCATTTGCTGATGCTCTGTCCGTGAATTTTGCGCCGGACATGAGGACTGCTTCTCGTTCGTCGGTTTGCTGAGGAGTTTTAGCCGTCCTCTTCTGTTTTTCGTCGTTCGGGAAGTATCCAGTCGGTTTTAGCGCTGCGGGCTGGACGCCGCCATGTTAGCTATTTATGTAGCGCTAGGCGGCGCTGATCGACTGCGTTCTGGACGTCGCTGGAGTCTCCATCTATACGTGAGGACTGCGTTCCGCTCTTCAGTTTCCGACGTGTCTCGTGCCGTTCTCTACATTCCACGTCGGTCTGGAAGTTCAAGTCGGTCGCTTCCCGTCGAGTGTGCGCCAAAGTCAGTCACTATCTAGTGGCTGCCGCGTGAAAATTCGGCGGATTTGCGGTTGACTGTCGTTCTGGACGTCGTCGGATTTTCCATCTTCGTCGGATTTGCCGATTTCGACGACGGAACTATCTTCTTGCGGAAGACCGCTTCTTCAGGAACTCACCGATGGTTACATCTGCGTGGATAACTCCTACCCTACTACCAACTCGCGGACTCTTACATCATCTTTCGTTCCTTGTTGGCATGTCAATGGGGCTACAGTTTCCTTGAAGGACCGCTTCTAAAAGTCTCTGCACAGGACAACGGCACCCACTCACGGCAGCAAAGTTTTTTCCATCATCACAGCGGATTTTAACAACGCCACCTTCTAACCTTCATTGACGTGTCAGCGTTGTCAAAGCGCTTTTGATTTTGGATTTTAAACCATGCGTACAGCGCTATATAAATTGTCCTGGAATAATAATAATAATAATAATAATAATAATAATAATAATAATAATAATAATAATAATAATAATAATAAAAAGAATGGTCATGAAGAACAAGAAGAAGAATAAGAAGAATAAGAATAAGAAGAAGAAGAAGAAGAAGAAGAAGAAGAAGAAGAAGAAGAAGAAGAAGAAGAAGGAGAAGAAGAAGAAGAAGAAGAAGAAGAAGAAGAAGAAGAAGAAGAAGAAGAAGAAGAAGAAGAAGAAAGAAGAAGAAGAAGATGATGTATAAATTTAGAGAACAAGCTTGGTTTACGAATTCTAGACATATTTTATACATTTCTTCCCTAAAATTGCGGCCAATAGCCCCGACCAATGCAAGGGTTGCCCCTCAGTGCTTTTTCTGCCTGATCGGTGTTGCGAATCTTGTTTTCGATACTCTTCACATTTTTAATTGAAATCAACTTTTGAAATTTTATGGTTTTTTAAGGTTTGACCAACTTTATTTTCATCAGCTTGCAATAGTCCGCGTTTTAATTACAGTTTGCACTACAGCGGGCTGTAATAATAGTGGTATATCAATAAGATGAAGGACTATCCTGTGAAACAGGTCGGACAAGAAGATGCGTTCCAGCACCTTCCTGTCTAGGAAAAAGCACTGGTTACTCCCTTTATTTGTCTCGGAATCATTGTTATACTAGAGACTAACCATGCAGAACAACTGGACTCAAATCGTTTTCTTCAGCGGGCAAAATAGTTTTGCTACAAATGACTGTAAGGTATTGTTGGTCGGCACTTGTCCAGAAGTTAACCACACTTCAGTGCCTGTTGGTCTGCCATTGTTCGACGATTACCTGTGCCCGTTTACCTGGTTAGCGAATAATGTCCTTGGTGCTAAGGTGACTGCTTACCTTTGGACTTCTTCTTCGCGTCCATCGTTGACGCCGCTTTATTGACCTGCTGCTGCTGCTGCTGCTGCTGTTGCTGCTTTATGGCAAAACGATCGTCGAATATCTTGACAGATCCGTCGCCGGAAATGGAACCGGACGTCAACCTCGGAACCTCGGTCTTCACGTCGAAGTCCACCTCCTTGCCGTCGCCCTTGACGATGAAGCCCACCGTCGCGTGTCCACCGCCGCCGCCGTGACCGTCCAGGTACCCGGCAGAGACGGACTCGGAGGAGTACAGGTGACCGCGAGAGGCTCGCGCCTCGTGTAAATCCAACAGGTGGTCGACGGAGAAGCCCTGGATCAGTTCCTGCGACGACGACGACGACGACGACGACGCGGTACCTTTGCAGCGGACGACGGCGACGTCGAGCGGGTGGGTCTGGTAGGCGCCGACGCAGGGCGGCTTCAGTCCGCCGTACAGCAGTTTCGCGCCGAAGGAAGCGGAATTCGTGGTGGCGTACCCGTCGGTCTGTTTGGACGAACCGGACGACGGATAGTAGGCCTGGCTGCCCGGAAACGAAGGACCGCCGACGCCGCCGTTGTTGTTGTAGCGCTCCTGAACGACGCCGTCCTGATACTGGCAGCTCATGATGACGACGACGACGATGGCGGCGGCGGCGGCGGCGCAGGAACGGGAGACTGAAGAGTGGAAACGAGCGACGGTGGAAAGAGAGGGAGAGAGAGGGAGACGACCGATACGAGCAACAGAAACCAGAGGAGAGATAATCGCGAATTTATAGATAAAATCTTATCGAATTTACTGTTAACTCGCCGGCTCTCTGTCTCTGTCTCTCTCTCTCTCTCTCTCTATGTATATCTCTCTTTCTCTCTTTCTTTCTCTCTCTCTCTCTCTCTCTCTCTTTCTGTTTTTCCTGTTTTTCTCCCTCTGTCTCTCTCTCTCTCTCTCTCTCTCTCTCTCTCTCTCTCTCTCTCTGTCTTTTTGTTTCTGTCTCTGTCTCTCACACGCGCTCTCCTCTCTCTCTCTCTCTCTCTCTCTCTCTCTCTCTCTCTCTCTCTCTCTCTCTCTCTCTCTCTCCGGCGAACCAACCGACGCTGCTACTAATCTCGGACTTCTACAGATAATAAAGTCAAGACTTTCACTTCTTCGTCGCCGTCGCCGCTAAGATCGCGGGCATCTTGAAAACATCACTAATCACAGCAGACCGCTCTCTCTCTCCCGCTCTCTCTCTCTCTCTCTCTCTCTCCCGCTCTCTCTCTCCCGCTCTCTCTCTCTCTCTCTCTCTCTCTCTCTCTCTCTCTCTCTCTCTCTCTCTCTCTCTCTCTCTCTCTCTCTCTCTCCTACACCGTCCCACAGACTCTCTTCGGTCGGTTATAACCGCTCCTCGCAGTCCGTCCGTTTCTCTTCAACTCGACCCAGCGACAAAAGACGAGGCATTCTCTGCACCAACCTCAACCTCAGCCTCAGCAGCATCTATGGCTGCCGCGCTGCCTGCCAATCAGATTCCAGCGGCAACGTACGCCGCAACCATTGGAAAAGATCGTGGGCGTGGTAGCGGAGTGGCAGCGAGCGATGGATAGAAAAGGAGGAGGAGGGGGAGGAGGAGGAGATGGAGGAGGAGAGGTTTGCGTACGTACGGCGTCGGCGTCGGCGCGCGGACGTCGTAGAAAGCGTGTTTGTAAACATTACGAAGTGGAGGCTAGTATCGGAGCAACTTCAATAACATTCGATCGTCGGTATTCGAACGGTTTCGTTACAGAAGACAAGAAAACGAAGAAGTGCAACTTAATCTAAAGTGTCCAAAAACATACACGCACACACATACACACACACACACATGCACACACTGCACATGCACACACGCCTGCATAGGCTGTTCTATCGAAAATTGCAACATCTCTGACCCACATCGTACCACTAGCAGATAATTAATTAATTAACTCCTACCACTATACTTTAGGCAACACCTCTTAAAACTTCCACTGACGAAAGATTTTGACGATATTTTGCCAGTAATATCTTAGAGTGGCAGTCAAAAAGGGAGGTGTGCAAAGAACAACAAAGACATACACACACAGAGAGAGAGAGAGAGAGAGAGAGAGAAAGACAGACAGACAGAGAGACAGAGACAGACAGACATACAGAGACAGACAGAAAGACAGACAGAGAGCGAGATGCCTAATCTAATAATAAATGCCTGATCTAATAGACAGACAGACAGACAGACAGACAGACAGACATAGAGGGAGAGACACAGACAGAAAGGAGAGAGGATGCCTTGAAATGCCTTGAACACGAGTTGGTACATGTTGTAAAGGTGTAATGGTATAATATGTGCCAATCTGCAGGTGTCAGGCGCAACGGTGTTACCGGGTATTTATTGGTAAGCGGGTCCGCCTCTCTGGACTTTTGATTTTGCCGTTTTATTTCTTAACCCCTTAGCTGGGGAATAAATCTGTAACTCAATGTAAACTGGACGGCTCTGAGCCGTCGCGCCCGGTTAAGGGGTTAAACAAAACCCTATACACATGTATGATATGTACGTGACATGTAGTCGACAGGTGCGTAGCCAGGAATTTGATTGTGAGGTAAAATGTGATTGGGGGCGGTATAGATCTTAAAAACGTTTAAAATCTTTAAAAAACACATTAAAGACTTTAAGGTAGGCTGATATTTTTGCGGAGGGTCTGAGGAGGGTATATATATATACCGATATACCTCCCGTCGCTACGCCCCTTGTAGCCGATAACCTAGCGCTGACCATTCGAATTCGTCATCATCGCGGGTTTCCTGTTAACCTCGACTCCCCTGATGTTAATAATTTTCTTCCGAGTAGCTTATTACTAATGCATACGGACCCTTAGCCTATAGCAGGGTATAGCTAAAGGCGCTGAGAATATAGTTTCTAAGTCTGCTGGATAGATCAGCGCTAGAATTATGACCTTCTTTTTGCTTGTCAGATTTTTTGACAGGGGACCCCCAGAATTTACCGACATCCCCCAAATGGATAATCCTAGAAATAACCCTGAGGTGAATACTTATCAAAGTATTCAAAAATATTACAAAATAAGAGTGAAATTTAGCGGAGCAGTGGTTAGCGCACTCGTCTGTCAATCCGTGGTTCAACTCCCGGCCGCCGCGGGAGAAACTTTTCGGTTGTTTCTCGCTCAAGCGCCTCCCAGTCGGCTCATTATTATCAAATTTTATCGAATAAAATAAAACGACACTATAATTTAGCAAGCGGTAGCGGCCTCTTTGTTGCCTGATTAATCTAAGGCGTCTAGCAAAAGGCATATAGGGACATACTCCATAGGCCAGCATGGGCCCGTTGGAGAACCGAAGGGTTAGCGCCTTCAGTTTTACATGGCAACGGCTGAATGAGGGCGGATAACTGGATATGCCAGCCCTTCCATCGTCATCCATCCATCCATTATACATTCATTCATTCAACCTGGGAGTAGAAGAAAATTTGAATCCTTGGCCGCGGTATCCTACAGTGTCAGTCGCTGTTAACAGTTACCCTTTCCATATATATATATATATATATATATATATATATATATATATATATATATATATATATATATATATATATATATACGATATGGGTAAGGAGAGAGTGAGAGTTCAAGAAAAGGGAATGCGTAGGGGGGGTGTCTCTATCGAGTCAAAAGCCATATCCCGTTCCGCAGACGGCAGCGGTTTCAAAGCGACCGCTGTCATCGGGCGATCAAAATACGCACCCGCGGTTCGCCGGAAGCAAGGCCCCGTCGACCGAACACCCGTCGACAGGTCCGCCTCTCTGGAGCCGGCGACCATCTGCACGCGGGAGCATCGTCCCGGAGCGGTCGACCGGCGGCGGGCGGAGAAGGAGGAGGAGGGGAACCAGCCCTTTAGGCGGCGGCGGCGGCGGCGGCGGCGGCGGCGGCGGCGGCAGCAGTAGTAGTAGCAGACGGTGTAGATTCCGTTACACAGGGGTACCGGAGGTACCAGGCATCGAAACCGCCGATTCACACTTGTTTCTCCCTACGTGTCTGTCTGTCTGTCTGTCTGCTTGTCTGTCTGCCTGCTTGTCTGTCTGTCTTTGTCTCCTCTTCTCTCCGGACTATTCGTATGATGTGCCCGTGCTGAGGGTGCATTCGAACGCGACAAATACCCGTCCTAATCACAGGCGATGACTTCCACGCTGTTCTGTCGTCGACTGTCCATAGATCAAACCCGGCAGAGGAGAAAAAATCAAGGACTATCAAAGGGCCCGAAAAAGGGAAGGAAACACACTCGCATGCGTCTATATGTACAGACGCGCAGCGGAGAGGAGGGTGAAGAGATCTGTCTATTCTCATGAACCTCTATGTCTGTCTTCTCCGCCAGAATATGTAACGTCCAGTCCTTTTCCGCGTGTATCTCACGTACAGATATATTGCCGTTTTATTTGCACGCATAATTCGTCGTTCATCTTGCCCGACCTCAGTGAGTCAGCGTCAAAGATGTTTTCAAAATGTTCGCATCCTTTTGACTTATACGCCGTGAGAGCAAACTCATGTTTCTCGCAACTTTTAAAACTGTGCGGCTTCGTCGCCGCGTCTGCCTTTGTGTATAATCTTAACGCAAAGACAAACTGGTTTATGTTGCGCCGGTTTTGTGACGATGATCGCATCTTTTTCGCTTCCCATTACCACAAGTTCCCTCGTTTACAACCTCACAGGAGCATAAAACTAACTCTGTCGCCACCCGCCCCCCCCCCCCCACACACACATAGACACACACAGAACCAAGTTCTCTGCGTGTGCGATCTTTCTTTCCTCGCTGATCTATAAGTAAACAAGTAAAATATCGTGAATCTATATTGCGCTTTCGATATAGCAGCAACGCAGCAGCTGCTTGGCTATTCTTAGGCGCTCTATCTATGAAATAGCCACAGGCAAAAGAAGACGATCTGTAAGGTCATTCTCAACCGTAAAGTGTTCTATGTTCTATCCCTATGTTGTTAAAACCGTATGACCAACTTGCAAGATGCAAACCAAACCATTGAAACTGCCTTATTAACGTTATGTTGTTATAAGCTTTTATAGGGCCTATACAGAGACTATTATGATAAAGCCTAACACTATGTATTTGTAGGACACCAAAACTCCCAATTACTGTATTCACATTAACGAATTATATTGATAGCTGCGCTACTGAGTTCCACAATTTTATAGCGCCAAGATCCAGAGGTAGAAACGGACTCGGAGACAGACATACAGAAAGAAAGACAGACAGAAAGACAGAGACAGATAGAGAGAGGCAGATACAGAGACAACCAGCAGGATAGACATACAGAGACACAGAGACAGACATACAGAGAAACAGACACAGAGACAGACAAGCACAGAGTCGAACGGTGTTGACGAAGAGAGTCGTTTTTAATTTGCGGGTGTGGCTGCCGTGGCATAAACCTTTCTTATCTTCAAATTAGATCCTTTCAAGTGGCGTTCTCGCCTTGCATTCCACTTCGGTTGGACGGAGACTAAAGACAGTCTCGACGGAAAACACCCCTCTGCATCACAGGCGACCCTTGACTTCCCAGCCTCCTCCTCCTCCTGCCGCCTCCGCCCGGCCCCGAGTGTATCAAGCACCCCGTCTAACCTCTCTCTCTCTTTCTCCTAGCCGCTTCTTGATAACCCCTTTAGCTCCTTCAAACGTTCCTCCGCTATCGGGCAATAATAGAAAAAGAACCGCTATGCTGCGCGTGGTAAATTATCTAATTTACTGCATTCCGTATCGCTGCTACTAACTCGGAGACAATAGAGTGGATATACCATCCGCGGATACTTTAGCAGTATACGGCATACTGAGCAGACAACTAATGCACGCTGTCTTCGAATCTATACTAAAGCAATGTTTTCACATGCTAAATCTGCACGGTCTAACTCTAACACAAATGTCAAACGGGGACTGTTTTAAGAAAAATTTATCACTGCATTAAACTCTCAAAAAATGTGTGGACATTCGCGCAACAGAAAACAAGAAAAAAGGTCGTTCGGAAAATTTATCACTTCACAAAGCGCAGAAAATCGCATTTTGCCACTGCACATTTTCATTTTATCACTGTACATTTTGTGCATCACTGCACGTTAGCACAGGCCCTGATGTCAATATTGGGTTTCTTTTTGATGAGGCAAAGGGCATTTACCATATAGAATACTTAGTTATTCTTCACAAATACCATTGCTGTCCGAGTTTTAGCCAACATTTTAATTTTTATTGTGCAGTATATTTTCGAGGAGCTACAAGTCTTAGGTCTGCGAATTGTTTTAACTTAAAATATAAAATGTCAGCTGTAAAAATATGACTTAAAGTTTTAAACCAATGGTTCTTATAACCTTTTTATGCAGTGTTGGAGTTACCGGGGAGGGTTGGGGGTTGAACCCCCATCTAACTTTTCAACCCTTCCAAAAATCGCATGTCGGGTACATGCAGCTTCTGTCATTCATTGAATTTCAGTCCTCACCCTCCCCCCAGCTCAAATTTCACAACTCCTACACTGTTTTTATGATTACGGACCCCTGAGACAAGTATAAGCAGGTAAAGTACCCCAACCAGCCTACCCCATCTGAAGATTAAAGGTCTTATGTTATGCAATGTATTGAAAGAATTATGCTGCAACATGCATCTGTCACAGATTGTGCACATGCCAGAAAGTGGTATTTTTCTTTTTGAATTTTAATTTAGTACAAAGATGCCTACAGATTCTGTACAGTGTACAGAGTACCGGTACCTTTAAGTAAAAGTCTTTATTTCCAGATCACAATACGTACTTCCACAAAGTCCTTCAAGTACCCCAATGGGTACAAGTACCCCCGGTTAAAAACCACTGTTTTTTACTAACAAAAATTGCCAAAAATCTATCCATCCATCCGTCCATGAGTGCGTCCATCAATCCATCCATTCAAACATACATACATTCATACATATGTAAGGTACATACACTGTATATATATATATACTTGCACTTGCAATACAAGTGACGCACTTTCTGGTGCAGTTGAAGCGGTATTTCTGACGTAGATTTGACTGAATCTGTCTTAAGGGGATTGGCAGCTCTAGGGTTAACCGTCGCACGTCGAGAGAGTTGCACAACCTGAAACTTTGCAGACCTGCACCGGATGAACTCCTCGGCGGCTCCGTAATTGAGTCGAGCGTTGAGCCAAAGAGTCTAGCTTATCTGGATCTATGGCAGGACCATGCATGCGATCTTTATCTAAATATCAGCAGCAAGGGGATTTGCTTCGTAATTATTATTATCGCCGCTTAGCCAGACCCTTAAAAGTTTTCTATCGTTATTTGTTGCCACTGCTGAATTAGAGACCAGAGATATTCTTGGCATGGTCCAGTGACGAATCCGTGACAAATGGGGGGAGGGTTGTTGCTGGATTATTGCTTTGAGTTGATAGGCCTACTCTTATTTAGGATTTTGCTGCCATGGTGAAATAACTAATTCTGAGTCGAGCTATCAGCCTCCAAGCTTTTCTCATGGTTCGAGCCAGGTAATTTATTAACGATGGTGTTTCAAACAGCTGGAGTAGGCCCTACAGTACTATAAAGTCATTTGCTTTTATAGAAGCCGGGCTTGTTTAAAAAGTTCTACGGTGATTTTTATGGTAACTATAGTAACCGTTTCTTTGCTCCATACAAACGGACTGTATCCAAGGTCATGAAGAAGAAATGAAGGCCACAGAAACGTGGTTCATGCGAAGGATGCTGAAGATTAAATGGATGAAATGAAAACCAATTAAGAGATCTTGAATGAAATTGATAAGTTGGTAACCATCAAAAATGCAGCTTTCCTTCTTCGGACACATAGCCTATTGAGGAAGGAAGGCCTGGAGCATTTGGCAATAACCGGAAAAGTGATGGGAAAAAGAACAAGAGGAAGGCAGAGAAACACCCATGTAGACTGCCTACGAGAAGGAATTGAGTGAGTGAAGAACAACATCGAATTAATAAGAGAATGTCAAGATTGAACAAAGTGAAAATCCATGCATGCATTGTCGCTAACGTAGAAATACACAGCACATAAAGAAGAGTATAGGTCAATGATCCACTTTTTACAATTTTCCCATCAGTTTTGAATATAAACACACGCATTGGCGTTGACTTGGATGAAAAATTGGTGGGAGGGGAGAGCAAACCCTATACTTTCCTCTTGCAAGTATAGACTTAGGTCTTAAGAAAATTATATGCATGCAATTCTCCATACACAGTTTATACTGAAATGATTAGTGTTTTATGAAAGTTTCATGCAATTTTAGTTGACAATAAGTTTGCAGGGTCACGGTATGTTACCAGTGGCGGCTCTAGGATTTGGCAAGTGTGGGGCCGTTGGGGTGGCAACTTCTAATCATGGGGGGGCAACCATTTGTTGTTTAATGTATGTAGCATTAAGTATAGGGTCCCAACTGGGGGGGCACTGGGGGGGCCAGGCACTCAATAGGGGCACGGGCCCCTCCCCGCCCCCCGGTGGAGCCGCCACTGTATGTTACAAAACCTCTGAAGTGAGTAGCCCAGGTCCAAAATTTATGGGAATCCTGGTCTATAGTACTTTTTAAAAATAGCCTTATTTCGCAATAAAGCAAGGAAAGCGTATTCCGACCATTTTGCTCTGAAACTCCACAAACAACAGGGAATCTCTGTTAGTGGATGAAAACATAGCCCAATGGTTAAGCGATTTTGCAATACTCATAGGATTATTAAGACGCGTAACAAAGGTGCATGTGTACCTGGTAAAGCTTTAAAAACATAATTTTCAAGCAAGTTCAATAACTATTAATCTTATTTTTGTCTTGTTTAGCAAATAAATGAATAATCTGTCTAATACATTTGCCATATTTTTCATTCGAATTGAATCAGAGCTTTTGTTTTGCTTTTGTTTTGCCATTTTTTTAAACTCAGAAGATTCCCTTCAACCAACGTTCGCGAAATGGCGTAATGCATTTTTTTACATTGCATGCTATTATTAGGGTCGCGACACCTTACACAGCCGCTGAAGTCGGTCGCAGTTCAAAATGTTCTGAAACCTCTGCTCTAATTGATTCCTTCTCTTGTTCTTCAGCATATTCATTAAGCTAAATTGCAGTACACAGTTTGCGCTGAATGTCAGACATGTTCCTCCTATATCCATTCGATTTGCTAGATCTTGAAATTGTTCACAGTCAAGCACAACCACGAACTCCTAAATGGAGTCACTGTTCGTTTTCATTTCAAACAAATGCGTAAACTTCTATTAGGTCTCTAGGCGCAAGTCCCCCATTTTTGAGAGGCTACAATAGGGAAAGGGGAAGGTACAGGGCTCAAATTGTTTTTCACTTTATTATGACGTTATATTCCGTTGTCAATTTCAAAATTTGGGTCTTTTAAGTTTGTTGGCCATATTTCAGCAAACACTAAAGACATCAGCATGAAATTTGGCAATTACATCAGAAATATTCCCAGGTATATGGTCTATAAATTTTATTGAAATCCCTACACACGCGGCCGAGATATTAAATATCATAAAGGGGCCACTTTTCACTTTTACACCCTGTATTTGACGTATATTTCCACAACTCGAACCGAACGAGAGTTAGCCGCACACAATTTCTATAGGTATATGTCTCTGGACAACTTTTCATAAGCACTTCGGGAACGAAGTACCGAGGGCATAAAAACATATATATATATATATATTTAAGATACATTATATATAATATATATACCCTCAAATTTTTACCCACCCCTCCAAAAAAAACTCCTGGCTACGCCTCTGTCAAGGAGGTACGCCGCGTACTTTTCTTTGAGGGGACTGACACCACGGCTTTACAGCACCGGTTGAATCCAACTCTATAGTGACGCCTCTGGTCTAGGCCCTATAAGACAATGCTTTGACTCTAGAACTCTCCTGTCAACACTCGACGCGCGTGCGAACGTTCTAACGCCTTCCCAACGTGATGCAATTACCGCGGGTCCTAGACTATAGGCGCTCCAGAATCGGCGGGTGGTTCAACCACCACCCCCCCCCGTAGTGTACGCGGCCTATACGATTCGTGCCGCAACAAGCCGTTCATAAACTAGCGGTTGACAGACGTTAGACGATGCCCGACGTTTTGCGGCCGATCTCGGCGTATCGAGTGCGGCCGTAAATATGCGTCCGTATCTACCCCTAATGCTCGGACTTAAGAAGGAAAGGGTTCGCGACACCCAATTATGCGATAACGGCCGATCGAATCAATCGGCTTTTCGTTTCGGCGCGATTGAGTGGTGAACCCTGGCAAATAAAAATTATAATCAGCGAACGGTCCAATTTTCAGTCAGATCTTATCACCGCGCATATATATATATATATATATATATATATATATATATATATATATATATATATATAATAAACTCTGTTTCTCGCCGCTAATTATCGCGTTCTTTTTGTTTTCTTTCAAAGTCGCACTCGAAACTCTTATACGCCGGAACAGAACCCCGTCTCTTTCCGTTTTGCTGCTGACAGCCGACGATCTTATTTTTGTCTCTGCGTTTTTACGTTTCATTTGTCGAAACACGAACCTTATTCTAGATTATTTATAAAAGGCATAATTGTAAATAAGAAATCGCTTTAAATTGCGCAAAAATAGGGAATTTGGCATGTGACTTGAACTTCCGGTAGCAAATCCTGCGGATTTTTGACACACTTTGTGCAATTATTTTGCACTATATTATAAAAAATAAAATAGTGTGCTGTCAACGGTTTTTTATTGGCAAATAGTCATACTTCAAGACGTTTTTACTGCGTATAATACATAGGCCTATATGACCACTGGTCGCGCCACTGGTGCCTCTGTTCCGGAACCCTGGCTACGCCACAGGGTCACGCAAAACTATAACGTAGATCTATAACTAATGTTTTAATGAAAGAAATGAGCTCCATTATGAGAGTGACATTAAGATATAATATTGATTCTGTAAACAGGGGCGTAACCAGGATTTTGATTGGGGTATAATGTGATGGGGGTGGGTATAAATATTTAAAAACGTTGAAAATCTTAAAAACACATTCATAATTTTAAGTTGGATCGTCTGACTTCTGGGTATATACCGATATACCGTCGCTACACCCCTGCCTGTAAATACTAGAGGATTTCAAAAAAGAAGTTCAAATAGGCATATGACTATTTAATACACAGTTGAAATAGCTATAACCTATAGGCCTAGGGGGACCTAGCCATAGGAATAAGGCGAAATTGAAATGCTAATTTTAAAAGCACCTAGAGAAATTCAAGAGATTTTACTTACCTACTTATTTAGTTGAAGTTTAGCAGTCAGCAGGGACGTAGCTAGGAATGGGCTTAGGGGGCTCAAGCCCCAAGCCTTAAGCTAGCCCCCCAAATGAATTCAAGCCCAAATGGCGTTGCAGGCTCAAAAGGAAGAATGTGGAGTGAATCTTGGGCTTCAGCTCCCCCAAACCTAAAATCCTGCCCATGCCTGGCTACGTCCCTGTCAGCGACTCAGCCGGGCAAAGTCTAGGCCTATTTAAAATGTCAGTCAGAGTGGTAGTGGGGAAGCAGCAAAGCAGACTATGAACACGGAACAGAACGAGGCGTGATTTAACTAAAGACTGAGGTGTTGGGCTTAATAGATTAGTAATTAATAGTAGGTCTATTATAGAATGCCTGCTTCACAGAAATCGTCCGATGAACCGAAATCGTCAAAATCAGAAGGTTCTCTTATAGATTGTCTTTTATGCGTCGTCGAAATTCGCCGTCGTGCCAGTTTGCTTAATTGCAGAAGGCGTTTTTAGTTATTTTGACTGACCAACCTGTCTACTTTGTCTACTTTGGAATTCGATCCCAGCTTCCCTCCGCAGACTTGGACACTTTCAAACAATAAAATCTGATTCCTCATTTCCTATAATTCCCGCATTATCTTCTCAAGTCTTCAGGTCTAAGCTTAAATCATTCCTTTTTTCTAAAATCATATCCTCCATAGCTGTAACAACCTAGCCTCACTGCCCTTTGGACGTTGACTATTGCCTGGCTGATAACATAACATACCTTCCCCATAGCTATTTTAAGAGAGGCTGAGCGCCTAAGAATAAGCAGCTACTGTTGTGCTGTTCAAAGGCGCTATAGAAATCCACGAGATTTACTTTACTTTACTTTACTTTACTTGCCTTCGTCTGTCTGTCCCACCCACCCATTGACGTCTATATATAACGTCAATGGTTCCACCTTAATTTATAAATATGCCGAGTGGTAACACATGCGCATTTACTGATGACGTTTCAAAATTAGGGGTTAGTGTAGTGAGAGATTTTGTTTTTAATTTTTCCGTTTAATTTAAAAAATCGGGAATAAAGTTTCACGCGATCTAGAAGAATAAGATGCTTACGGTCTGTCAATGATTGATAGAACTATGAACGTTAATCTCTTTTAGCAATTTGAAATCACGATTAGAGTTTTCGCTTGATGAAGTACTCGTTGACTGCTGTACTTGTATGTTATATTGGTACTTTGTACATATAAGTTTGATACTTTGTGAGATTGGTACAGTGTATGTTAGATCGACACTTTTCGTGATAATCGTGAGCGGTCGTGGCTCCAGTCAAATAACAGGAAGTATTAATCCGCGCTCTGACCGAAGTGACCGAAGTCCAGTCCGCCGATCGTAGCACGTAAGTAAGTAAAAGTAAGTAAAATCTCGTTAATTTCTAAAGCGCTTTCAAAAGATGCACCAAAGTAGCTCCTTATTCCTACGCGCTTAATCTCAAATGAAGTAGCTATAGCCAAAGGTGGGTCATTCATGCCGGGTCATTTAATCAAAAGGGCGAGTGGGCACGTATACTAGCATAGAAGCAAGGTTTGTATAGCGCTATACTTAGGCTACCTTTGTAGGAGACCGCATCATGTTTTGAACTTGATGATGAAATTCACAAGTAATATAGATGCTAGTATATAGCCAAACTATCGGAGTCATCACCACACATAAGGATACATTAAATATATAGTGAAAAGCTTTTTATAGCGCCCAACTGCTGGAGTCATCACCACACAGTAGCTGGAAACTCACATGTAACTGAGACAATTAGCCACGTGTATATAGCGCCCAACTCAAGGAGTCATCTTCATACAGTACCATAAATATTAGAAGCAATTGTGATTTTCAAGCTACTGTATGGTGATGACTCTGGCAATTGGGCGCTATAAAAAGGTGGTTTAAAATATTCAAAACTGTCCAATATTTGTAAAGAGGTGGTTTAAACTGCTCAGAATTGCCAAACATATTTGTCTTAAATTGAGTCCAGTGTCTCAAGCTACATGCTACGTGCTGAATTACTTGGGATAATTTTTCTTCTGTTTGGTTAGAACTGCTAATTAGGCGCTAAACCCCGCGGTTCTCAACCTGTGGGTCGCGACCCCAACGGGGGTCGGTCGAATGACGATTTGCCAGGGGTCGCCTGGAAACCTTCAAAAATATGGGGTTGTCTCTTTTTTGATGGGCAAAACTTATAATTGCACAAAATTTTCCCATTGGTAATTACTAGGGTTTAAAAAAAAACTAGAATTGCCATTTGAAGATAGACATTGCAGACAATTGAATTAGAATGATTTCAAACATTTTAATTGTTGTAGAATTATTATTTTTAACAGTTTACATTATGAACGAAAGTGATTTTACTGTTGGGGGTCGCCACATCATGGGGAATTGAATTGAAGGGGTCGCGGCACTATAAAGGTTGAGAACCGCTGTGCTAAACAAACTCAGTTATCCTTCCTAAGGTGTCTATCGAGGTTTCTATGGAGCTGTTCTTGGAACTTCTTCCCGTATTTACAGACTACTTTCGGTTTACTTCTTATTATGACTGGAGTTACGACCGCTCATGATTACCTTTTCGTGTTGAATTGGTGCTTAAGTCTTCAACTGGACGTCCAATAGCAGTCCGTCAGTTGAAATTTTTGATTTGTTTACAAATTAAGAGACGGGCATTCTTTCAGTACAGTAGAACCTCGTTATATCAAAGTTCAAGGGACCGTGATAAATGCTTCGATATATCCGAGGTTCGATATATCCGATTTCTGTATCATTAACACTGTTTTGGCAGGACCGGCGCTCAAACTTCGATATAAACATGATTTTGATATAAGCGAGTTCGATATAACGAGGTTCTACTGTATTTAGAAACACTATAAATAGCTGAAGTGTAAGACTGTTTAGACGCTTGACAAGTTCGTATTTTTCGATCCACAGATGTCTCAACCTGCATTTCAGCCTCTAATTAGCTACGATCCTGAATACGCGATTGATATCAGCCGTGGAATGAACGTCCCTGAACGAATTCGGGTGGCAGAAGGCTCAAATAGCAGCTGGTCGTTTGGATATCCGTCAAATACTATTGAATTTCCGTCTATGAGTGTGCCCGAAAAGATTGTCGTGGTGGGTGAGTAGAACTGCCAAAACAACCATGCTTCATACACAGTGTTTATTTAGATGGATTGATTTTTTAAACTTTAAATTAAATCAATGTTAGTTCTGAAATTGCTTTCTTTAGCAGTTTTACAGCTATTTTACACAGAATTTGATCGCTGCAGTAATATGTAAATATGATGGAAAATATACACTATAGATTATGATGTGTATCTGAGTAAAGGTAAGGGTAGGTCCCGTACTCAAGTCCGAGTGTTGGGTTCCGGCGCTTATCTCCGGTCTTAGGCAATCAGCGACGTAGGTGGTATAGACCATTGATCTGGGGTAGGTTCCCATTACTTTCCCCAAACCCACGTTTTACCTTCACAGCTTAACGCTACTTCTCAGTTAAACACTGCCCTTTAGCGAGTAAGGCTGAGTCGACCTTATGGCTCCTGCGGGATCGAACCCGCGACCTTCTGCTCCATCGTCCAACGCTGTTACCGCTCTGCTAACATCCCGGAGTTGAAAATTTAATTCCAGTTATGTGTTCTTTTTTTCATTAAAGCAATTGTAGGAAAGATAAATTTGGCTTGAATTATGCATAGTTCTATGTTATATTACAGGCTGTTGAATGTGAGGATTTGCATTTGGTGATGTGTTTTGTTGATGAAGGTCGTGATCAGAGCATTGGTGTCAAAGAGGAACCAAAGCTTCATCAGGATCTAGTGACCTTGCCATCCAGCAACGACTTTTTAAATGTGTCGACCCCACCAAGAGTTCTTACGCTTGCAGAACGCCCTCTTCTTGCAGCAGAAGAATCCCTAAGTCTGACCGATAAATCAAAAATGAAAGGATGGAAGTAGGCTTCCATTTTGTCAAAAGAATTGTGTCTAATTATATTTGATTAACCCTTTCACTTCCATGCTGCCGAATTTTTCCAGCATAATGAAAATATTACTAGTGCCAGGTCTTTCAGGCCCATTCTCTTCAATATGCTTGTAATGTCTGGTAGCTGAGAATTATTATTGCTTGGAGGCTAAAGGGTTAAAAGATGATTTATTCCACTCTAATAATATTAATTTTGAAAGAGTTATTTGCCTTGGGTTTTTGTTTAATTTCTAGTTTTTAACCCTTTGGTCATGTAAGGCTGGTGTTCTGGCTTCTTAACATATTGGTTATACAGATTATCGTGACAAAAGGGTTAATGGTTCGTTGGAACTGTCTTTTCTACAGTAGAACTATATAGTATATGATCCAAATAAGTTATATGAACCATCAACTTAATATCAATTTATGTAGTGATGCAATTACTTTATTATGAAATGTCAAACATCACAGGATGATAGCTCATGCATTATTTTATTTGGTGGCATGTGGGTTACCAGATAGGACCTGCTTTCATTTTGCAGCCTGTTGTAGCAGAATTTATTTACTTTGGCCGAATGATATGCTTATTCATAAGCTGTTGCTCGAGTTATTATTACTTTTGCCATCAACATTGCGTTCGCAACTGACATTAGCGCAGTTGCGGTTTTGTGATTATTTGCACTCTAGAAATGTTCATAATAATAATAATAATAATAATACTTTCTTAAATTGATTTGTTAGTGGCACTGATGTTCTCTGCTTATCTCATGAGAGATTATTTTTCTTTTGGTTATTTTACCTTTTTATTTGAAAAAAATCAAGAATAATATATTTCTGTGCTTATCTCTTAGTTCACGGCTCGGAAAATTCGGAAATGGCAGCGAAGCAGCACTCATTCGACGTCAACTTTCTTACTTATCACAGCAGATAACAAAGCTGGAAGTTGAGAACATGAGGAGGTCTCGCCGTGAAATGGTCTTGTATCCCATCCTGGTGGGATATGTACTATTCCGTGTGATCCGGTGGGCGATGAAACAGTAGCTTGAGTGAAACTGTTTGCCAGATTCATGTCACTGTATTTGTTTGATGGCATTGCTTTATATGGAGCAGTTGCCATTTTTTTCAAAGTATGACATGTTTGGCATGTTTGAACGTATTGGATTAATGTTATGTGGAGGATTTTTATGGCATTTGTCCGAAGGCTGATTCTCAACCAGTCGACAATATTTGTGAACTTTCTCTTTTGCCATCAATATCAAGCAACTTTGTGGGATATAGCATCAAAATGATGGGACTTTAAGCTTGGTTATAGCATTCAGGAAGTTCAGAAATATTGTCGTGGCCGCTTCAGCACTCAATCAGCATTTATAGAAGTTGAACATGTCTTAGGAGCTATGTTCTCTCTAAGTTGCACAGCTATGCAGTCATTTTAAACCCAGTGCACAGCATGAAAACCAGCACAAGCAATACTTGGTCAACTGTAATATTGGCCTACGTGCACTTAATTTTAGAGCACTGTTCACATAAATATATTTCGAACACGCCTTTTTTCTTTAGAGCAGGAGTATTCAACTGACGGCCCTCGTGGGCCAGCTCCGGCCCACCAGGGATTATGAAATGGCCCACAAAGATACTGAAATGATCAATAACTTTTTTTCTAATTCATGCAAAATATATTTTAATGGCTTGTTTTCAACTTACCTGTTTTCTATTACTTATGAGCTATATTTTTTTAAGCTAAAATATTTTTTCACCTGGCCCTCATAAAAAATTTGTCCTTTCATGAAATTTAGGTTGAATGCCCTGCTGTAGAGGGAACATAGCTCGAGAACTTTCTGTTTTTTTGAATGTCATTTTTGTTATTTGCACGGTCTCGGTGCGTTATTGCCATAATGGTTTTAGGTTACGTCCATTTTATCTTTGCATCTGTTGGCTCTTTTTTATATTTTTCGATTGTTGGATGTAATGCATTTGAAAATGTTTTAGTTATGTTATTAGAGGATGTCTATTTTCAGACCTGGGCCAATTTCAAATGAATGAGGCTTTGTCCTAGACCATAAATAGTGGTTTACACACTGTAACCACTAGCTTTCGGCTGAAACTCGTGTTTACATACTGATTTTGGATATATAAAAGGCTGGTAATTCTCCTTTCTCGAGTAGTTACTTACATACTTATATCTGCTAGTGCTGTCTGTTCTACTTAATGAGTTCTAAGATATCAAGTCAGATGTTTAAACTTTTGTTTTAACCATGTAGTTTCTGCTCGTTATGGTGAATTTTTGTGATTCCTTGAGAGCACGATTCTGCAATACGACATTCCTGTTAAAGTATTTTCTGATAAGTAGAAGTCTACGTAAAGTAATATTTTTAGTTTGTGAATTTACAGATTAGATGTGATTTGGGCACTCTGATGTGGTTGATAGTCACACAATGATGAGTACACCAGTTCATGTGTCAGATAATGTTTATCAGAAGTTATCAGAGAGAGAGAGAGAGAGAGAGAGAGAGAGAGAGAGAGAGAGAGAGAGAGAGCTTGGTTACGATTTGTTTATCAATTCATTCACGGTCTTTCCTTGTCATTTTCTCAATATTTATCTGTTATTGAACAAACGCTTCAATATCTATCATCCTAAGTACTTTATTTGCTGTCGTACAAAATTTCCCATTCCACTTCATTACTTACTGCAACATTGATTTCTTGAAAGGCTTTCACAATGACGCATGGAATATAAATTACAGATATTGTATTCGTGCACTTCAGTTCCATTATTATAATTATTATTATTATTATTGTTATTATTATTATTATTATTATTATTATTATTATTATTATTATTATTATCATCATCATCATCATCATCATCAATAACATCGAGACTTTCTATTGCACTGTGGTTAAAAGTCAAGAACACTAAAAAAATCACTTGAATGAAATTTGAAATAAGTGTGTTTTTTAGATTTTGCTTGTACAAAACAATAGAGTTTGCTTTTGTAGCATTATCAGGTAATGAATAATTCCATAGAACCTTAGGATTGCCGTACGAAACTGAGCTATTGCTGAATGCGGCAGTCTTGGCTGCAGTAATGGTTGCAATCGAACTTAATCAGATACTTGAATTTTTTTATCTACATTTGTAAAAGGTGCTTTGCATTGGAACTGAGTAACTGAAAGTGATGGATGGTTTCAATTATAGACTAATGTTTTACCTCTATAGAGACTAGAAGCCTAGTTGAATCCTTGTTTGTTTATGTGTAAAACTCCTCTTGGCCTTTGTTGCCCTGTGGTGCTGTAGGCCCTGACTTCATTGCAGTTTTAGGCTTTTAGTTTCTGTTGTGACATGCAATCCAGAAATAATTTGGAATTTTAAGCTTGTATTGTTTAAACGGTACGAAAACTATAAACTTTGTATGCTTGTAGTGTGCACAGAGAGTACTTGAAATTAATTGTAATAATTGGTATTTTTATTATAAATTTGGTTTATTGTCTCTTGTTGAATTATTTCCATGATTGATTTTATTTATGATTAATTCAAGTTATTGCCGGCTTCTTAACTGAAAATAACTTCTAATAGGGGTCTGTTGAATATTTTTTGGTTGAGATATTTTGTACATTTACGTATGTGTTTGAGTAAAATAAATTTGAGTAAAAAATATACTCCCTGCTCATGCATAATATTGACCTACATGTACAGGGTGGCACAAAAAAACCGGACTATATTAAATGCAAACCTAAATATGACTAGTCCGGGTTTTTTTTGCGCCACCCTGTATATATATACTAGCATGTAATAAGAACAGGGGCCACTGAGTCTAAATACATGTAACTGTTGCAGAACCGGCAAAGTGGTATTTGGGAGTCACACCAGTGGAGTGGGTGGGGGGGGGAGAATCAGGTCAGTGGGGATAATATTTAATTATTTCATTATGGTAAGTAAGTTGGTCAAATAAGGAGAATGAAATTTTGCCCTTTATACTGTATGTGTAGAATGGACCAATGGGGAAGTCTGCTTTCCTGATTTACTTGTTGTGCTTTGAGTTTTGATTTTTTTCCCAATATTTTTTCATGTTAAAGACTACGTTAAATGGTGTTCGCTGTTCAACATTGTTTGAAATTCTGTTTACTCAACATTTTATTAATCTTTCTTTGCATTTAATATATTTAAACCTCAGACTTAGTTAAATCGCTTGATTGATTTAGGCCTGTGTTGTATGATATTACAGGATGGTGGAATTTTTATATTTGACTGATGTCTTCTTTTATCCATAGTGGATTTGGTTAACTTTTATGAGTTGATGGCAACTATGAGTTTTTAATCATTTCTTTTGACTTTCCCAAAATAAGGAACTTCTAAATTGTGGGAACCAGGCAGATTGTTAGAGGTTAGAGAACAGAATGTAGGTATCAGAGGCAATGTTCCCTCCAATTTTTTGTAGTTTGTGTGCGCGGGAAATTTCATGTGTGCAAAATTGTACCTGGAAAGTCGATTTCTGTGCACGCCGAGAATTTGTCCGAAATCAAAATTACTTTCTTGCTAACAAGTTAATACGTCTCGGAGCACTGTTATCGGTCAATGATCCGCTTTTTGCATTTCCCCACCAGTTTAGAATGTAAAGACATGCATTGGCATAAACTTGGATAAAAAAGTGGGAACCCAAACCCTATACCTTCCCCTTGCTATGATAACCTCCCAAAAAATTGGGGCTTGAGTCTAGAGGCCTAATATAGTAGTTTACGACTGTGATTAAACATGCGGTTTAACCATATAAAGCATTAATTTAAAAATTCAGGCATCACAAATCAAGCATTACAAATTTGCAAATGGGTTATGATTTTCATGCCTATGGTTTCTCTTCGAACCTTACTATGTTCCCATTCGATCCAGGTTATTTATGCTTCTTCCAAGAAGATGACTCTTAATGAGCATTGTGTCTAAATGCTATTCCTCTGATTTAGAGTTTCCCAAACTGTGGGTCACGACCCAAAAGTTGGTCGCAGTTCTCAGTCTAGTGGATCGAGGGGTAGTGCGGCGAAATTAGATTCAAAGTGTCATTTTCTAACCAATACCACAATGTCACAAGCCTTGAAAGTCACAAGTAGGTTTAGGTTTTAAGAAATTTATATGCCTGCAATCCTCCATGCATCGCTCACATTAGAATGATTAGTGTTTTATGAAACTGTTATCAAATCTTGGTTGACAATACGTTTGCAGAGTCGCGGCATACAACAAAGCCTCTGAAGTGAGTCCCACAGTTCCATAAAACTTAGGAAATCCTGGCCTAAAGTACTTTTAAAAACTAATCTTATTTCGCAAGGAATGTATATTCCGACCATTTTGCTCCAAAACTCCACTAACAATAGGGAATCTCTGGAATTGACTTCCACTGGTATTTCGGTGTTGCGCAACCTGGCGGTTAAGCGATTTTGCCATATTCATAGGATTTTTAAGACGCGTAACAAAGGTATGTTCATGGCACAATTAAGAAAGACATAATTTTCAAGAAATCTCAATCTCTCTTTCGCCCTCTTTTCTTATTTGGCAAAATACGAAAATCTGATTGATATATTTGCTACATATTTCATTCGAATCGAATCAGAGCTTTAGTTTTTCCATTTATTCAAAAATCAGATGATTCTTTTCAACTAACGTTCGCCAGATGGCGCAATGAATTTTTAAAAAAAATAATATGTGCTGTTATTAGGGTCGCGGCACATTACAAAACCGCTGAAGTGGGTCGCAGTTCCAAAATGTTTGGGAGTCCCTGCTCTAATTGATTCCTTATCTTGTTCTTCAACATATTCACAAAGCTAAATTGCGGTTCACAGTTTGCACTGAATGTCAGACATGTTCCTCCTATATCCATTCAATTTGCTAGATCTTGAAACTGTTCAAAATCAAGCGGAACCATGAACTCTTAATTAAAAGAAGTCGCTGTTCGTTTTCATTTCAAACATATGCGTAAACTTCTATTAGGTCTCTAGGCGCAAGCCCCCCATTTTTTAGAGGCTGCCATCGGGAATGAGGTAGGCTCAGGTGCTCGGCTCTTTCCACTTTTTCTTTTACGTTGACGCCAACGATTTTTAATCGCTATTTTAAGACATTTCTACCGCTGGCTTTCTGTTCTTTTAATTTTGTAGATATTTGGAACCGCGTGCTTTGCGCAAATCATAAAGGACCAAATAAAAGACCTTTAGCCCAGTGTTTAATCTAGACTCCTGGACTCCGGGGAGGGGACTGAAAAATCCGGGGGTTGGGGGAATTGACAAAGCCGGGGGGAATTCTGCTAGGGAGCTGCTGTTAGTCCATATGTAGTATGCCAAAATTTCCGGGGGGAATTTGAAATTTTCGGGGGGAGGGGAAAGGGCAATTTCCCCTCGGAAACGGTCTAGATTAAACACTGCCATAGTCTAGACCAGAAGCAGGGCCGGCCCTAGCCAAAATGGCGCCCAAGGCAAAGCATACTTTGGAGCCCTCTGCTCCTCCCCACTCGGACCCCCTGTGGCATCACGGTTACTCCCTCCAATGACGAATCAGTCAAAAAAAGCGCGCTAAAACAGAGTCATAGTGTTATGCCGTTACTAATATTCAACTTCTGATTTATCAAGGTTCGAAATATAAATTGAATCGGAAAAACTTGAATGGAAACAAACAATAATTATTATTTAATCTGTTCCATAAGCGAACGTTTTGAGTTTAAATAAAAATATGCGTTGTAATGAAATCTCTTGGTTAAAATGGCAAGGATTGGCGCCTCTTGGATCTTGACGCCCTAGGCAACTGCCTGCTTTGCCTGTGCCTAAGGCCGGTCCTGACCAGAAGTTACAGTAGTAGCCTAATTGCATGGAGTCGTTACAAGCTCCCAGCAAAGCGCGAATCTTTACCAGCAAGTACGTGTATAAAATGAAAGCAGTGAAAAAAAATTCAAAAATTTGTGCGCTCCATTTTTTCCTCTGTGCGCTTGCTCTGCGACCCCTGTGCGCGCACACACGCGCACAGCTAGAGGGAACATTGACTAGAGGTAAGTATTCTGACTAGGTAAAAGTCATCAGTGGTGTCTCATAAGTTTAGTGGTTGGAATGGAGGGTGGGTGGGGGTGGGTGGGGGGGCACCAAAGCTTCGACAGGCCAACATTTCCAGTCGTCGGTTTTCCGAAAATCTCACAACTGATTCCAGCCCGAATAACGGGGCCCCGCCGCTGGGAAGGTTTATTTTTAGGATTATAAATGGGGGAGAGAGAGGGAGATGTCGGTATATTTTAGGGGTCCCCTACTGAAAAAGTCTGACAAGCAAAATAACATCCCAGGCTCAGGTTGGAAGGGGTGTCGGTCTCAAACAGGGGGGGGACGTTACGGGGTGTAAAGATATCCCTGCCACTGGGCCCCTAATGGCTACGCCAGTGGTCTATGACAGACTATCACGGTGTCAGGCTTGAGACCCTTTTCCATTTCAAAATTTCTTACGCTGGTACAGAAGATATTGTACGGTATTCCACTCATGTATATTGTCTCTCTCTCTTTCTCTCTCTCTCTCTCTCTTTCTCTCTCTCTCTCTCTCTCTCTCTCTCTCTCTCTCTCTCTTTCTCTCTCTCTTTCTCTCTCTCTCTTTCTCTCTCTCTTTCTCTCTCTCTCTTTCTCTCTCTCTCTCTCTCTCTCTCTCTCTCTCTCTCTCTCGTTCGCTCTCAAAAGAATGAAGTGATAATACACAATAATTTTTGACTGAATAATAAATTATATATAAACAGATTGACAAATTGTAAATACGGCAGCAGAGGCAGTGAAGTCTTTCAAGTTGTATGTCTTGATTTAATAATACTGAATGAAAGTAGGATTTGCTAATTAGTCATAATGCAGTCTAAACGTTTCGATAAGATTTCAACGATTCGATTTCTAAAACGCATGCTTCAAGCTCTTTAGAACTGCGCAGTGTTTATTCTAGGCCCTTTTAAAGGGGGATTTCCCCCAAATGAAAAAATTCCCCCTCCCCAAATTTTTATATGTTGCATGAGGAGATGGAAATCCCCCCCAAAGAAGTGTGGCGACGGTTTTTTGTATTTTTTGCAGAGGCGAAAAAATAAGGAATATTGTCACAGAGCGTTTAAGAAGGGAAAACGGGCAGATGACCTTTTTTTGCTCGTCGCCACCTTCTTATAGGAAGATGGCCTTTTTTGCTCGTCAAGACTTTTGAGACGTCAAACCTTGTCCCCCCCAAACATTTCAAAATCCCCCCAATGTCAAGGTGGCTAGAATGAACACTGGAACTGCGCCAACAAAGACTGGTCCAAGATACGCAGCTGCCACGAAACTTGTACGAAAGCTAAAGATGAGAAAGTAAAGATGAATACGAAAATAGAATTTCAATTTTGAATAGGAACATTGAAGCAAACGCTGAAGATGGAAATAAACGAATGTTCGACGATCCGAGGAATTTAGCATTTCGTGATAAAGCAACCTGTTAGCTTAATCTTTTTGCTTATGCAGTATTTAGTCAGGTGACCAATCTAGTAGAAATTTAACACGAAACGCGAGAATCAAACGTCCTAAAGTCACACCATTGTCTTAGATTAGGCCTATGGTGTAACTATGAATAATATTGTTAGCCTATATTTTTATAGGCATAGGCTACATAGTCGTGTGTAGGCTAGCGTAAAAATTAAAAATTAAATTACTGACTAAGAAGTACTGTAGATATTAGAATAATAAATTTACAAAACACAAACAGAATAACGCTATATAATAACAAAAACGTGGAACACAGTTCAGTAGGCATATCGCAACGAAAATGGTTCTATTGAGTAGGCCTACAAAGCTGGCCATTAAGAACAGCCAGAGTAAAATCTTCTTGCCTTTTTCGTTTAGCGGTAGAAACCAGTGACGCAGCCACGGAGTCCGGTATTCTGGCTGGAATCAATCGTGAATTTTGCACAAGCCGTCGATAAATTTTCGGGGAAGGGGGTATGAAGGGAGGGGCTGTTCATTAATTACGTCAACAATTTAGGGGGAAGGGGGTTTGAAAAAATTTGACAGTTGTTGTCAGAAGGGAGGGGGGAGGTCAAGAGAAGTTGACGTCAACAACTTCACTTTTTACAAATAATCAAAAAATAGGAAATTTCATGAAATACTACTTATTATAATGGAAAAAAGCATGGAAAAAGGTCATCACCACCACATTTTGACACTCGATGAGCAAAACAGGGGAAAATGGTCATCACCGCAAAAAATAATAACCTGGTTATTGGGACCTGCCATTGATCTTGGGGGAGGGGGTCAAAAGTTTTTGACGTAATTATGGGGGGGGGGTAACTGAAAGTTGATAGTTGTTGACAAGGGAGAGGGGGCCAACATTGGCCAAAAATTGTTGACATAATTAATGGACAACCCTGAGGATGATTGCAACAGAAGTTATAAAGGGGCGCTAATGAGCAAAGATCAGGAATATTTGTGCACCCCCTACCACCCCGCCCACAACACTCCCAATTTGAGACCGACACCCCACCCCAATCTGAGCCAGGAATGACCTTTTTTGCTTGTCAGACTTTTTCAGCAGGGACAGACCCCCCAGAATATACCGACACCCCCTTCTCAAATTGATAATCCTAGAAATAACCCTGGCAAAGATCTCCTTGATGACCTTTGTTTTAGCTGGCTGACTTGTTTCATTTGATAATAATCTGGAGACTTGGCTATCCCAGTGGTAGGAACCATATATAAATAATTAATCTTAGCAAATTCGGAATGACATAGACATTTTTGAGGGTACAGGCCTAAATTATTCTTAAGGCGAAAACATTTATTTAGCCAACACTAACAATCATGTTTCCACGCAGAAAAAAGGGCCTTGAAAAAGTGAAGTAACGTCCAATGGGAAAATGCCGTCTTCTGATGTGAGACAACGGTTTGATGGTCTAGCACTCTAGCCTCAATGTATGCGATTCTCTGTAAATGTCTGTTTTAGCACGTGCTAAAAAACGGGGCGTGACTCGAATTGTCCGAGGTGACAGTGGCTGGTAAATGGTCTCATAAAATCACCAAACACTTACAACAATTACAATAGCGTTTGGGGTGGAGAGTACAGTAGCGTGCCGGGGGGGAGGTGGCCCCGAGCGCCGACCCAATGGGGGCGCTAAAAGTGACTCGGCGACCGTTTTGTTTTCTTGTTATTTGCTCGCCAAATATTTTTTTACCGACTTGGCCCCGGGGCGCCCACCATTCTCTGCGGTGTTAAGACAAATTGTCTGCGGACAAAATGTCGCGGATAAAATGTCACTGATAAAATGTCATGGGGACAAAATGTCAGAGACAAATTGTCACGACGAACAAAATGTCACGGATAGAATGTCATGGGGACAAGATGTCGTAGAGAAAATGTCAGCGGATAAAATATAACCCTAACTCTAACCAGTGACATTTTGTTCATGACATTTTGTCCGTCCGCCACGCTCTCTGCACGCCTCTGGGAGAGGGGGCGATCAAGGATAGACTCATTTATAAATTAGCCCAATGGCGTTCATTTGTAGTAGAAAACACGCAGAATGTGGTTTTGCCCGTCAACATTCGCGCGAGAGACTGGCTTAAGGACGCTCAAAATTTGGTGAATTTTCCGACATTCTTGTACCGGGGTCTGACTAGACCAGTCAAAGCGACCAGGAAGATTTAATTTTGAGAAAAATGTCCGGAGAACCAGCATTTTCTCGTGTGTTTTTAAAATTAATGCGACGAGATAATTATTTAACTGACGCGCTTTCGTTACGAAGCCTGGCGTTCCGAACAAAGCGATCAGCAGCTACTGTTTGGCAGCTCCGGTTACGACCGAACAAGGGCTTCCGGTGTGTGGCCATTCGTTCTACTTCCGCCGGAAGTACGTCACCAGAAGCAAGTGCGGAATGGCGGTCAGAGTGGCCGCTCTGTGAACGGACGTCGTCGTCCGTTGGAATCGAACGATGGTTCCGGCGGCGCTGGATTCGTAGTTTGTGGCATCGTCGCCAGATGGAAGACGGACGAAAATCAGGCCGTTCAGATCTGTTGCACGGTTCAGCGACAGTTCACTTCCGGCATTCGACATCGTCGAAACTGAAAATGAATCAAACAATCACACCACACACACACACACACACACACACACACACACTTCCAACATGGAATCCCATTATTATTATTCATCACCCGAGGTATATATGGGAACACTATTACTTATGTCTTATATAATATATAATCTCATGTACCACCGCATTCTGAAACAGTAAACTATTTCAAAGGCTATCTTGGAAAACTTTAGTTATTGAATGCGATGAGTTGGTGGGTGGTTTTCACACAGGCTTGACCGTTTAGCCTCCGTCGCCATTTAAAATTATTATTATTATTACTATTATTACCGTTTATTATTATTATTATTATTTGGTATTAGCGTTGACTATTGATAAACCGATTATTCCTTAATTATCTGATGCGTTCCACGGAAGGCGAGCGTTAAATCTTTGATAGTCCGGATATTCGTTGTCGGAGAAAGGATGTCTCTCTTTCATCTCCAGATTGTCCGTTTAGTCCTTCTGCCGATTATTGGTATTATTATTGATTATTATTATTATTTATTATTATTATTATTATGCGTTTATTATTATGTTGATTATTATTGATAGAAAGATTTAGTCCTTACGTCGCGATGCGTTGCTCGGTGCAGGATAAATGACTAATGATATACCGTTTACCTAATACCCGCGATCATTGAATTCATGTTGAACAACATTTCAATGAAGTACAATTGTTCGCCAACCGGTTTAGCCAAGTCTCTGCGCGTCACGTAATAATGGGCGTATGACGACGTTAAATATCACGCAAATGTGACCATTTGTGACGCTGTACACGTATTTTTTGTGTACGTTAAAATTGCGTGTACAGCGTCACTCAATGGCTACGCCCACGTGATTTCTCGACGTTGTAGGCATTATGACGTTGCAATGAACAATTGAACGTACACTTCGATCAAACGTTGTTCCATTAAAATTCAATGATTGGGTAATAGCAACGTCGTCTTCGAACATCGCCCACCAACGCATCGGGACGTAAGGACTAAACAGTCTACCAATAGTCAACCAATCAGAACGCTTGATAGGTAACAGACAGAGATATATATAGATAAGGATCTTAATATTATAGATTATTATTATTATTATTATTATTATTATTATTATTATTATTATTATTATTATTATTATTATTTATTATTATTATTATTAATGAACTGAAAAATTCGTCGGGAATTTTTTTTAAAACTCAAAACATCGAAATTAACTGTTTTATGAACCTCGGGGCGAGGCCAAGACAATGCGACCCTCAATTCGATCGTTACCCATGGCTCTGGAACACTTGAATATGTTGACATGTACGTAACGTCATTACGTATTCCAGGCAGTACCTCATCTCCCACTGACAGTTCTTATGACGTCGGCGACACGCAATAATCCCAGAATTCTTATGACCAGTCATGCCATGAATCACTCCTGTCACTATTTCCATCCTATTTCACAAATCCTTACCCTGGCCTCTCTGCAACAGACTTATCTTTGACGTCATTAGCCCAGTTATTTTTATGACTGCTGATATCTCTCTGTCCAGTATATATCATGACGATATCACAATGACCTAGAACAGTGGTTCTCTACCCGTGGTCCGCGGACCAATAGTGGTCCGCGAGAGGGGGTCTAGTGGTCCGCGGCGAAGTCTGAAAAAACCGCCAATAAAGAATAGACTATTATATTTTCCTTGAAAAAATGTGTCACCAGCACTTTTTATGTGTATTTTTTGCATTCAAACGCTAAAAATTCTGACAAAAAAGGAAAGTCATCAGTCATCACCTCTTTTTGGCAGCAGATGACTGATCTAAAAATATTAGATGGTCCGCGAGAAATTTTTGAACTTCAAAAGTGGTCCGCGAGGCAAAGAGGGTTGAGAACCACTGACCTAGAAAGACGATATAGAGGTTCTGATGTCGAGCCGCTTGAGAGTTATCATCGTCATCGTCGTCGTCGTCATCATCATTGTGAGCGCGTTTTCGGAGTGGGAAATGGCAAGGAGGGAATAGAGGAAAAATTAATGGAAAAGCGCTATATAATAGAGTAGGCATTATGGGAAGTCATCTTGTGGGATATAGTGCAGAAGTCTGTCATGGTTTAATGGACGAGAGCACGCTATCATAATTATATTTTTATTTTATGATTTAATTAAATTATTCGATTAATTACTTGACCGTGTTTGTAGTATGTTAAAGAAGAGATAGGAAAGGGTCGAAAAGGTTACAATCATCATCATCATCATCATCATCATCATCATCATCATCATCATCATCACCACCAATACCACCACAACCATCATCATCACTATTGTAGTAGTAGTAGTAGTTACTGCTGCTCCTGCTGGTCTTCTCACTGATAGCATAGGCCTATGCAGCAGTGGCGGCTCCACCGGGGGGGCAGGAGGGCCCGTGCCCCTATTGAGTGTCTGCCCCCCCAGTGGCCCCCCCCAGTTGGGACCCTATACTTAATGCTACATACATTAAACAACAAATGGTTGGCCCCCCCATGATTAGAAGTTGCCACCCCAACGGCCCCCCCACTTGCCAAATCCTAGAGCCGCCACTGCTATGCAGGCCTAGTGTAGCGAATCATCAGACGGCCTGCGTTCGGCCTTGCTTATACCTTCTCTGCGCTGTCCGGGCGCTGTCTGTACGGCGTTGGACCTCGGCAACCGGAAGAACTTGAACGAGATCCAGGACGGATCCGGATTCGACGTCTGACCGAACGCCCTGTGGTACCGGACGAAGGCGGAGGGAGACGTGGTGTTCAGGACGAACTCGCTCCGCCCCGCGCCGTCTCGGTCGAGACAGAACCGCTTGATTTCCGCAGCGCCGTCGTAAACGGCCAGCGTCTCCGTACAGTTCGTCTGATCTCTACTCGCGATAAGAAACAACAACGAGAAAATAGCAGAGATAACGCGGTGACATGTCAAAATACTATCAATAAGCGAAAACTATTCGTCTGGATGTATGTATGTATGTATGTGTGTGTGTATGTATGTATGTATGTATGTATGTATGTATGTATGTATGGATGGATGGATGGATGGATGGATAGATGGTACGGATGGATGGATTCATGGATGGGTGGATGTATGTATGTATGTATGGATGTATGTATGGATGGATGGATGGATGGATGGATGGATGGATGGATGGATGGTACGGATGGATGGATGCATAGATGGGTGGATGTATGTATGTATGTATGTATGGATGGATGGATAGATGGTACGGATGGATGGATGCATGGATGGGTGGATGTATGTATGTATGTATGTATGTATGTATGGATGCATGGATGGGTGGATGGATGGATGGATGGATGGGTGGATGGATGGATGGGATGGATGGATGGGCTTGTCAGAATCCTATACAGATGAAGCCAGATTGCTGTCGAAGATAGTAAATTCATTGCAAAAGCAACAGAAACAGAAGAAATAACAAACAGGTCTAATACAATCCTGAATTCAGCCGAGGGTCGAAAACATGACAAACAGAAAGCTGACAGCTAAGAAGTCAAGTTGATTTTTACGAAATCAACTCTATCATACAGAGAACGCTTGATACTTAGACTAGTAGATCCGATTTTCAACCATCCCCTACCCCCTAAAAAATTCTCTGCACTTTTGCACGAATCTCACGGGTGGTTCTGATGGCAAATGGGGGTGTTCAACCCCACCCTCAACCCCCTGAGGCCTCGCCACTGACTACTACTAGGCTACTACTACTACTACTACTACTACTACTGCTGCTGCTACTACTGCTACTACTACTGCTGCTGCTACTACTACTACTACTACTACTACTACTGCTGCTACTGCTGCTGCTACCACTACAATGCTACTACTACTACTGCTGCTGCTGCTACTGCTGCACTGCTGCTGCTGCTGCTACTACTACTACTACTACTACTACTACTACTACTACTACTAGAGCAACTATAGAGTAAGTAAGAAAGCAACTCGACCCGTGATCGATCTGTTGAATGACGACCGTTATTTCTATTCGTTCTCTGTACTTTTCGCTGCTGTGGAATTCGTACGTGCAGTTCGTTTCGGTCGAGAGAAAGTAGTCCGGCGTATGTAGATCTCCGCTGAACGAATGTGACGATTGGACGACCAAATCACACGACGAATTCGGCTTTCTCGCACTTCCTTCCGCCGGATCATTATGATCTTCAACGACGAAACGGTTCTATGCAGTTTGGGATAACTGAGTCCTTGTATAAAAAGTTTTATAGACGACAAAACTATTGTGAAATCGATTTTCTGTATGACTTTAACCAGTGGAAAGACTATTGTTACAGTAGCTGCGTAGATGTGCAAAACTTTCGGCGGACGGAAGGTGGCAGAGTGGGTTACGTGCTGGAGCGTCAGGCTGACGGAGCGGGTTCAAGCCCCGTTAGTGCCCCTGATAATGCAAGCCACTTTGATGAAGCACTCGAATTTGATTCAGATTTTCTTGATTCTCCATCATCATTGCGTCAAATCTTTCAAGGATTATCAATACTGTCCGCAGTGTTTAATCTAGACTCTGAACTCCGGGGGGGGGACTGACAGGGCCGGTGGAAAGTCAGCTATGGGGCTGCTGTTAGTTGATGTAGTATGCCAACATTTTCTGGGGGAATTTGAAAGTTCCGGGAGGAAAGGGCAATTTTCCCCCGGAAACGGCCTAGATTAAACCGTGACTGTCCGTCTCAATTTAATCTACAGCGCTCGAAATGCAACACTTCTCAGGCATTTCAAACCGCACACCATGCACAGTCTTTCAGAAATCTACTATCCATCAATGATCCATGGGCGTCCACATAAATTTTTCCAGGAGGGGCAAAACACATTTTAACACCATGGTCACGGTTAATATATAAGTAAAGTTTTCAAATTTCAATGTGAAATATTGGTATTTGCATTTCTCAGAGGGGTGCAAGTGCCCCCTCTTGCCCTAATGTGCGGGCGCCCACGTACAGTAACTGAATGATACACTGTACATTTATGTATCATATGCTCATTTATACGGCCATAGGCTAATAGGAATGAATGGACGGGTGGCGTATAGTGACCCGCTAAGCACACTATAACGTATGATACGCTATCGTATTGGATGACATTGAATAGATATCTGACGTATACCTCGAATATAACGCACTGAATTGTACAGACCCGCTAAGTACGTTACAACAAAATTATACTGTATTTTAATCTAAGTTTTCGCTACAGCGTTTATTCGGTCGGCTTCTTAATAATTATTTCGAACTACCACGTGACCAGCGTTTCCCGCCCCTCCCCTTCCCCGGGGATCTGAAATTGGAACTCACCAGGGATAGTTTTACACCCTCCTAACACCCCAACCAGTGTTTAATCTAGGCCGTTTCCGAGGGGAAATTGCCCTTCCCTCCCGGAAATTTCAAATTCCTCCCCGGAAATTTTGGAATACTGCACGAACTAACAGCGGCCCCTAGCAGAATTCCCCCGGCTTTGTCAGTTTCCCCCGGCTTTTTCAGTTTTCCCTCGGAGTCCAGGAGTCTAGTTTAAACACTGCCCTCAACACTCCCTAATTTGAGATCGATACCCCCCAAATTAACAATTCCAGAAATATCCCTGGGAACTCACAGTTCCAGCGATCCGTCGTCTGCATGTTGAATCCGGTGTAGTTCCACGGCGGGACTTCTCCGCTTCCGCTCTGGAAGATCATCAGCATGGAAGATCCGGAAGAGATGAGATGCGCTCCGGTCCTTCCGCAAAATCTTCCGATCAGAGGACGAGTCACCGATCGACCGTCATGCACTTCGACGAAATCTTCTTCACAGTTCTTGCTTTTATAATAAAATCATAACTTATTTATTATCATTATTACTCGCATTATTGTTATTATTATTATTATTATTATTATTATTATTATTATTATTATTATTATTATTATTATTATTATTATTATTATTATTATTATTATTATTATTATTATTATATTATTAATTATTATATTATTAATATAATATATTACATTAATATTATATATTATAATATATTATTGTATACTCGCATTATTGTTATTATTACTCGTATTATTATTATTATTATTTGTTAGTTATCGTAATTTTCTGGTCATACAATAGGTCTCTAATGTGGAAGAACGGGTGAGGGAACATGGTAACTACTGGAAAAGTCGAAGGGAAAAGAGTAAGAGGAAGTACAGCAGCACTCTGACGTAAAAACGTAAAAGACGTAAAAGAAGTAAATACAGAATTAGAACTTATACAAAAGAGAGAATTGGAAGTCCATAGTCGTCAACGTAGAAATACATGACATCAAAGAAGAAAAAGAAGAAGAAGAAGAAGAAGAAGAAGAAGAAGAAGAAGAGACTATTATTTGAAGCGTCACTAGGGTTGGGGTAAAGCCAGGGCGCGATTTGTAGGGGAAGGGGGATCTTCTCCTCCCACTGCCAAACTGCATCTCCCCTACTGCTACATCTCCCACCACTACATCCCCCACTGCTACATTTCCCAACAACTACATCCCCCCAAGCTCGACATATCCCCCCCACTGCTCCAGGTCACAAATCGCACCCTGGGTAAAGCCATAGTGTCGCATCCCCCCTCACCCCCAACCAAACAAACATACCAAGGATCTCCTTGAGTCCTCCTGTACCAGCTCATACGTACAAATGGAATCGCTTATATACTGTAAGTTAGCCAATTTAATTAACAAATAACAAACGTTTTTTAATGTCAACCCCGCTTGTGATGCTGCAATTTGTGCCCCCCCCCCGGCGCCACTTCGGGGCCCCGCACCTCCAGAGACGCCACTGTTTATTATAATGAAATAATTTCGATTTCTAGTGACGCCATCTTCCCGCACCTTTTGCAAGAAACATTGGGATTGGAGCTATCGAAACTATTGCTTTTCTATCTAAAAATCGAGCATTTTTTATTAGACTACCACTGGTCTTCAATGATTGAAATTAAATCTACATATAATGTGAAAGAGACCAGAAGGTACAAATGATTAGATTTCAGTTTTCCCTCACTGTCTACTGTCTAGCCAGTTAAACCATCCCAGCAGTGGCGTAGCCACGGGGGAGTTGGGGTTAAACCCCCCCTTGGACGGCGAAAAATTTTTTTAAATGTATTCCCATGCAATTTTTATTTTTTGAGGCGATTTTTGCAATTTTTTTTGGGTGAAAACCCCCTTGGCCGCTATTGACGAAATTTGTTTTCAAACCTCCCCTTCCGGAAATCCTGGTTACGCCACTGCATCCCAGCCCCGTGAAAAATCGAATATACAGTTTGAACCTCCCCTAACTCCTATAAATCGCAACCCTGATTTTACAAAACCATTGCAAAAATTGATATTCAACAAATCTATTGAAATATGTTTTCGTTCTAATTTTGCATCTTCCAGTTGATCTGGCATAAATTTCTAAAATTAAAAATGCGATTTCAGCAAATCACATTTAAAAAAATAGACAAGGGGCGAAAACATTCACCTATCCCTGAGGTCGAATATTCCGCTGAAATGTTTCCCTCCGAATTTCAACTCCACCCTCGAATTTTCGGAATTTTCGAAATGATACCGGCATCTGGTGTTCGGAGGATAAATCCCCGGATGTCCGGGAGATACGACGCTGCAGTATCCGACACATTCGTCCACTCTTATCAACCAGTCGCATACTGAAAAATTCCACAAAAGTCGAAGAACCGTCTCAGTAATAATAATAATAATAATAATAATAATAATAATAATAATAATAATAATAATAATAATAATAATAATAAGTTAACGCTCTTTCATTTTGGATGCAAACTATTTTAAAATTTTTCGCAGAAATAACTTTTGTCGCGATTTTAAAACTGAATTCATTCCATAATTTTAATGTTTTTCTTTGCCTTGAGTCAGAAGCTCAACACACTAGAAATATATTGCCCAGTGCGTAACTCTAGTGGCGATATAGAAGTTTTTTACTTTTTTTATCCGACAGAATATGTAAGTGAAGACAGTTCTGATGTTGTATACTATAAACATTTCTTCAGACATAATTAGGAAAAAGTCCTTATGACGCAAACTATAAATCTTAGGCAAGTCTACTAACTTGTATTCGATATCCTTCCTTCTTTACGGTCGACGTGCCCGTACGGTAACCTTTCCACATCATCCTCTGGAAAGCGTGAAATAACAAAAAGCACAAGAAACTCTAAACAAAACTCACCTGTCAAAGAAAATACAACAAATAGATTATCATGATCATAATCATAATCGTCGTCATAATCATCATAATCATCATCATAATCATCATCGTAATCATCATCATAATCATCATCGTCATCGTCGTCATCATCATCAGCATCAATTGCATCAATGCTGCTACTGCTGCTGTTGCTACTGCTACTGCTGCTGCTGCTGCTACTGCTACTACTACCAACTACTACTGCTGCTGCTGCTGCTGCTTGCTGCTACTACTACTACTACTGCTACTGCTGCTACTGCTGCTGCTGCTGCTGCTACTGCTGCTACTGCTGCTGCTGCTGCACCACTGCCACTGCTGCTACTGCTGCTGCTGCTGCTGCCACTGCTGCTGCTGCTGCTGCTGCTGCTGCTGCTGCCACTGCTGCTACTACTACTACTACTGCTGCTACTGCTGCTACTACTACCACCACTGCCACCACCACCACTACTACTACTACTACTGCTGCTGCTGCTGCTGCTGCTACTACTACTACTACTACTGCTGCTGCTGCACTACTGCTACTGCTGCTGCTAATATTGCACTACTACTACTGCTGCCTTCTTACTACTGCTACAGAACTACTACTACTCCTCCTCCCCGACTTGCGAAGTCGTGGAGCCGCCACTGCATGTGAACCTGCCTCTGGTCGTGGGCACTCTAGTTGGGCAATTATTTGCAGAGCGGTGTTTTTGTTTGTTGATGAGGATAAAAACACAGGAAGGAAATTTCTTTTGAGCATCCGGTAGAATTACTCAAGGAATTAAACAACTAGTAGCAGAGAGCGTAGTAGTAGTAGTAGTAACCGAATGCCAACAACGAAGCGCAACATTAATAATGCATCTGCCCCATTTTTAAACTCTCGTTCAAGAGATGTTCAGTGTTTGTGAATGGCGGACATTTGACGAGCGGTATGCTTTGAAGCATTGGACAAACACGCGTATAGATCTGTTATGTTTGATTTCGCAAGGTTGATCGCCAAAACACCGACGCTATTACATCAAAGAGATCCGAGAGACCGCTCTAAGCGCAAATCGGATCTGCTCCCAACAACAGAATAACAATTATTTAGGCATTGCGACTTCAAGCCTTGTCTCGGATCAAGACATCTTAACATATACACCCGCACACACACACAACACCCACACGGACAATTACAAAGTCTGACGGCGCACAGAGAAGCATAGACAAATAACGACAATGAAGACACTTACATATTTGATCTGACTCTAACGGACTAATGAACCTATTAAACCACTCCAAATCCAAGTATCTGATAATAATAATAATAATAATTATTATTATTATTATTATTATTTATTATTATTATTATTATTATTATTATTTATTATTATTATTATTATTATTATTATTATTACTATATTATTATTATTATTATTATTACTAGTAGTTTAGTAGTAGTTGTGGTGGTGGTAGGTAGTAGTAGCAGTAGTAGTAGTAGCAGCAGTAGCAGTAGTAGTAGTAGTAGTAGTAGCAGTAGCAGCAGCAGCAGCAGTAGTAGTAGTAGCAGTAGCAGTAGCAGCAGTAGCAGCAGCAGCAGTAGCAGCAGCAGTAGCAGCATTAGTAGTAGTAGTAGTAGTAGTAGTAGCAGTAGCAGTAGTAGCAGTAGTAGTAGTAGTAGTAGTAGAGCACTGTATTGTACTGTAGTTGTATAGAGAGAAACCTTTGCTCATGAATGTAGCGTCGTATTCTAATGCTCCTTCCTGTTTGACTTTGCTGTGCTTGAACTCGACGAGGGCGAACGGGCTCCACGTCCGTCGACGGACTCTCGTCCTGCCACCGCCGCCGTCGCCGCCTCCGCTGCCGCCGTCGGCCTCAGGGACGACGTCGTCGTCGAGGGCTCCGCAGAGGGTCGTCGGCTGAGGAGGAAACCAGTCGCTGGCGTTCGCCGGCGTTGCATCCGATATTCTGAGACAACTGAACAGAAGTAGGCCAGACAACACACCACTTGATGATGGCGACGACGACGATGACGATGATGATTATGAGGATAAAGATAAATGTGAATATAAAGATCATCATCATCATCATCATCATCATCATCATCATCATCATCATCATCATCATCATCATCATCATCATCATCATCATCATCATCATCATCATCATCATCATCATCATCATCATCATCATCATCATCATCATCATCATCATCATCATCATCATCATCATCATCATCATCATCATCATCATCATCATCATCATCATTATTATTATTATTATGAAGATTAAGATGAATATAAATTGATGATGATGATGATGATGAGGAAGATGATTATGATGATCAGGGTCTGCTTTAACGTGCAGTGATACATAAATTGTGCGGTGATAAAATGAAAATGTGCAGTGGTCAAATTCAATATTCTGTGCGTTGTGCTGTGATAAATTTTCTGGGTGACCTTTATTTATTTGCTTGTTCTCTGCGCGGATATCCACAAATTGTCTGAGTTTAGTGCAGTGATAAATTCTTTCTTAAAACAGTCTCTGATGGTGATAATGACAGAGATAAAGTTGACGCTGATGATGATGATGATGATGATGATTTCTCTGCCATAAAACAAGTCCAAATGCCTTTTTTGCAACCCATGGGGGATGAGGTGAGATTAATGAGGTGGTTCCCTTTTGCAATTCTCGCAAATAAAAGTGGGCAAACAGGCTTGTCAACGATCGATAAGTTGATGATTTCAGATTAGTACCAGCCATAGGCAGATTTAGAGTTTAATATTTGGGTAGGTTAGCATGGGGGTCTGGGGGTGCCATCCAGCACGCGACAGACCTGGTGTTGATGGAAAAAACATGTTTTTTGTTTTGGTGGGATTAGTTGGGTAGGCTTAAGCCTATCCTAGCCTTTAATAAAATCCGCCTATGGTACCAGCTACTCTACGACTGTGTGACCAGGGTACACGTCTGTGACGTCTAGGCTGTTTTCGGAGGGGGTGGAAATTGCCATTTCCCTAGGAAATTTTGGCATACTACATCAAATAACAGCAGCCCCCGAGCTGGCTTCTCCCGGCCTTGTCAGTTCCCCCCGGAGTCCAGGAGTCTAGATTAGACACTGTGCCTGACGAGAACCTCGCCAATAGCACACATGGCACTCTTAAGTGTAACTTGTACGTCAAAATTGACATCAAGTGAATTGACTTGGACACCCAGCAAAATAACTTGAAAACGAACTTCATTTGACCAAAATTTGATAAAAAGTCTACGTTTACAAGTTCCAGAATAGATCAAAAAGATGACATTGAATAGTTGCCTTCTTGCTCAAGTTATACGATTCAAATCTCTCCTAACAATCCAGCTAGTTAGGCCTACAGCCAACCACTGTCCATAGAAATCTTTGCAACAACTATTACGTCACACAGGAAGTAAACAACTAAAACATAGCATAGATATTAATTTAAGAAATCATACCTCCTTGAAGTTGTTCAATAGTCTGTGAGAACCACTGTGTAACACATTCAACCGAAAACAGCAAGGCTTTGAAAGACATAGGGGCCGTTCATAAACGACGTCACGCGATTTTGACAGTTTTTTAGTTTTTACCCCTCCCCGTCGTCACACGTTGTCACAAAAGTCAGACCCCTCAAATATGACGTCACAACGCGCTAACCCCCGCCATCTTGTCGTCTTTCCAATGTCAAAATTAATATTTCGTTTGAAAATATTCATTATAATTGCTATAGTTGAAACAATATTCAGAAACTTTTCAAATTCTTTTTAAAATGAAGTATAATAATTATAAGCGTAAAATGCGTTCAAATTTACGGTAACATAGCGTTGCGGTATTAATTATTTAGTATTATGTGACGTCACATTTCTGGAAACCTCCTCCCCCGTCATCACACATCGTCACAAATGCTTGAACCCCTCCCCCTAAGTGCGTTACGTCATTTATGGACGTCCCCATATCATTATTTACGTCAAGTTTCGAATCGTAGTGCTATTGACTTATGGGCTCGGAAAATGACTTGCTGGACTCCTGTTGGACAAAACGTTCCCTCGAGTGACCGATGTGTCGTCTGCCTTTGTTTGTGGCGCCACCTGTCGCTGTACATCAACACTAGTCTGCCATACCCTGTGAGGAGACACAGGAAACGATTTATGATTCGAATTTTTACCTTTCGGGTCCTAATCGCAGTTCTTTGACGACGATTTCGATGTACTGGTTCCCGGATCCCTCGAATCTAGTCCAACAGTAGATCGGCGATGCATCATCATCATCATCGTCGTCGTCGTTGTCATCATGTTTAGTCGTTGTCGCGTTGATTTTCACGGTGACGTCCGATGAATCAATCGGAGAAGGCGTTAACGTCTTGTTGCAGATATCTAAAAAATGTAGCGCACAATATATGTCCCAGAAAGGCTAAAACAACCTGTTAGGCTATGCATACATACTGATTAATTCAGGGAGGTACCTGCTGCTGCTGCTGCTGCTGCAGCGGCGGCGGCGGTTGTCGTGGCAACCGAGCAGACGACAACCGCGGTGGTGCAGATGGAACCGTGCGTGTTTTGACGGAAAGGACAGAAGTCTGACACGACGTATTTTGCATTTCGTTTTAAAGATTATGGCGTCACTCTATACTATCTATAGCGTATAGACTAACAAATGATGCTCTGCTAAAAACGACGGCAGAATGGCGCGCTATTTGATGAAAAATAATGTTCCCGAGCCTTTGAAACGAACGACGCAAACGGCGTAAGAGCTGCATGCCGAACAGATTTGCCAGACCAGACCCAGTGGCGGCTCCACCGGGGGGGGGCAGGGGGCCCGTGCCCTCTATTGAGCGACTCGCCCCACCCCACCCCCCGTGGACCCAGTTGGGACCCTATACTTAATGCTACATACATTAAACAACAAATGGTTGGCCCCCATGATTAGAAGTTGCCACCTCAACGCCCCCCACTTGCCAAATCCTAGAGCCGCCACTGACCAGACCAGACTTACTAGATTGAACCAGAATTTTCGTCGTCTAACTTCTTGCCGTCTGACGTTCAGGGATGCCTTTTGCGTTCCGCAGACTAGGCGCAGTGCCCAGGGCCTACGAAGTTTTCAGGGGTCTACGAAAGCCAGAAAATAATGCATTTTTTCGACTGGGGTGGAACCTGTTGGGGCCAGGGGATCTGACGACGCTCCCCAAGCCCTCGTAGCAACCTTAGTGTCTCTAATTATCGAACCCTGGTTACGCCAATGATGCCTGTCCGAAGTAGATCTGGTTCTTACTGTATGAGTAATATTTAGACAACGGAATTTCACGGAGTCCTGCTGTATCTGCAGCACGCCCTCGCCCTCTGTCTAAGCAAGCATCGCGCCCATGCTCAACGACCAGTCAGTGTTTTATCCAGACATCCAGGCCTTTGAGGGGAGAATTGACTTGGCTGGGGGTGGGCGGGGGAAGAGGCACAGTTCAATGTAAAAAAAATTGTGCTGCGATTTGGGGGATTTTGAGGTTTTGGAGGGGGGAATCTCCCCTCATAACAGGCCTGTATAAAACACTGCGACCAATCATGTTATTCTAGCTTTTCACCGCGCTGAAATTGAATGTATCGGACCATTAATTTCGATTACACTCGCAATTGCATTTGCAAAAACGGCTCGGTTTCTGAGGCACAATAACAAATAGCACATAATAATTTATATAGAAACAACACACTGTACGAGTGTACATGCACACACACACACACAGAGAGAGAGAGAGATGAACGTGTCCATGGGCCCATTTTTTAGAACCCAATCCAACCCAACCCATTAGATCACCAACCCAGCCCAACCAAATCGATGCCGGTAATAGGGTTATTTGACCCAACCGGGCCAACCCAACCGTAATGCATTGTTCTGTTCTGTTCTTTAGCCATCCTCGATGCGAGGTTGGGCTACACTATGTATCACATCTCTCCATGTCTGTCGTTCTTCTGTTTTCCGAATCATGCTTTGGAACGAGAGTCCAGTCCATGTTGTTATGTTTTCTAGCCAGGCTGTTCTTGGTCTTCCACGTGATCGTCCTCCGGATAATGTTCCTTGAATTAGTTCTTTTTCTAGACAAGAGCCTTGTTTTCTCATGACGTGTCCATAATAACATACTTTGCCTTTTTTAATGTTGTTCAACAGACTTCCTGTCGTACCTACCTGCTCTAGTACCCCACTCATTTGTTCTTTTTGATGTCCATGAAACTCTTAGTAATGCATTACAATTTCTTAAACCATGACTTATTTTTTGACCTTACCCAACGCAATCCAACCAGGACCGCCGCAAGTGGGGGCACAGGGGGTGCAGCTGCACCCCCTGGAAAAATGTAGGGGGTGCAGTGCACCCCCTGGAAAGAAGATGGGCTGCACCCCTCTGCACCCCTTTCAGCTAAAATTCGTCAAAAAATTGCCAAAATTTGCTAAAACTGGCCCAAAAATTGCTAAAATTGGTCCAAAATTGCCAACATTTGCAAAAAAATGTGCAAAAAAATCGTCAAAATTTGCTAAAATTAGCCAAAAATTGCTAAAATTGGCCATAAAATTGCCAAAATTTGCCCAAAATTTGCAAACAATTATCTTGCCTCAAAGAAAAGTGTGAAATGATGCTACTGCTTTTATCTGGAGAAAATCTGCACCCCCTGATGAAAATTCGTTCCGGCGGGCCTGAATCCAACTCATCACTAATTGGACGTAGTAGGAAAAGAAACTCATAAAACTGACTTTGAGCACATCATAGACCAGTTCGCATCAGTAAAAGCAAGACAACTGAATTTGTGGTTTTAATCTTGTATGAATATACATGTAACGTCATGCTTTGTTCATTAAAGATTTGTGAACTGGCTAATTTAATTTTCCGACCCCCTGTCATGGACACCGAATACCTTAGGCACGTCCCAGTTCACGATGTGGCCGAAATAGGAAAACTGCGTTCGTTCGGTGGACTCCCGAGAAACTCAGAGTGAAAAACTGATTGAGTGAAACGATGGCAGCGGTTAAACAATGATTGTCTGTCTCGAGATTTGCTTAATTCATTAAGCGGACGGCGCTTAATCGGAGATCAGCGACTGAGAGACGCGTGATGACAATCTACAACGACGCTCAAAGACGATCGGTATTGGCGGCGCCAGGATTTGGCAAGTGGGTGGGGGGGCGTTGGGATAGTAACTTCTAAGCACGGGGGGCAACTATAATGTCATAAATCAGCACACACAGGATGAATATCACCCTTGGTGGGGGAACCACTGAGAGCAGGCATTCAATAGAGGACACGGGCCCCCGGGTCCCCGGAGCCCCCGGGCCCCCGGAGCCCCTGGGCCCCCGTGGAGCCGCCTCTGCTGGCCGGACGCACAGCGACGACAACGAAGATGACGACAATGATGATGATGATGATGATGATGATGATGATGATGACGATGATTATGATGATGCAGAGAGATGCAAGTACTCACAGGACGCTTAATTTTAAGAAACATCTTTATTGGAATTGTGAATCATCCTTGACGTTCCCACTAATCACATAGAGGGGCCCTTAGTTGTACAGTCAAATCATGAATCATATTGGTCTACGCAGGTCTTCGGAGAAGCGGGGTGCAGCGGGTACATTGCTCCGGGGGCCCATGGAGCTCAGAGGGGGCCCCAAAAGGGTAAAATTGTAAATATTTAAAAAACCTAATTTTTGAAAAGAAACACAGTATTGAATATATACCAGTACAGTACTTCATACTTTGTGTGTAGACCTATAGGAAAACCGCGTTGTAGCTTTCTTTGACATGACTTTTATTAATTAGTAAGCATACGTGCGTGTTGAACTTTGTATAAAGGTTGTGTCCACAAGTCTTTTTTTGTACCGGCAGGGCCATATTAAGGCGGGGGCTGAGGGTGCTGTAGCCCCCCGGCCCATCATGAAAATAGGCCCATCGATTTTCGAGATAACCTTTTTTTGCTTGTCAGCACGATTTGGAAGGGAGATAACCTTTATTTTGCTTGTCAGAGATCTTCAGTAGGCCTATAGTCGACGGCCTTTTTTCTCAGCCCCCCCGGCCCACTCGGACCTTAATCCGGCCCTGTGTACCGGGGTTACAGGCGTTCTCTCAGCGACACCGGGTCTATGAAAACGGTTTCATAAAATTAAGATTACATCCGATAGCGGGTATTCGCATAAGACCATCTACAGTAACTCTCGTAATAAAATAAACTGACCGCATAGTCAATAATATTGACTCAATAAAGCTGATATTGAGAGTTTGTAATTATCATTGCTCAGCAGTGGCGGTTCCAAGAACTCTTGGTGAGGGGGTATGCAATGAATTTCTAGGAAGATCCCGCCAATTGTCAAAGGAATTATATGCAAACGATTTAGAAGAAATCTGTAGTTTTGATTTATAAACCATATTGTTCAGAATTGACAATGCATAGAAGCCATTTTAGTCTGGTTGTACAAAGTCATAGTGCAAAATCGAGTTTTCTATTGCTGGAAGCGAATTTGTCGATGACATTGTCTATGGATATGTCCATATCTTTGTGGATATGCATCAAGGCTAATCCGATTAGATGATCATCTTCCATTGTTGATGAATTTTAGGTGAGCCGGTGGGGTGCATCCCAGTCATCCCCAACGTAGAACCGCCCCTGCTGTTCAGTATTTATCGATTGCTGTTTGACCACGATATCGTGTAAATTGTTTACAGTTCAAGTCGAAGCTTACCAGCGCTAGTTTGCAAAACATCTATAGTTACCTCAAGTATTGCCACTCAACTGTAAAAGAAAAAAACTTATTGAGAACTACCTCTTTTTTGCCCCGTATTGTCATATTTCACCGGTTAGAGCAAACTAGGAATTATCAATTATCAATCTAACAGTATCCATATTCCTATAATTAGTATTTATTAATTACTAGCGACGACATAAGTTCGATACGGCGGCAGACGACATAAATTATAGCCTAAAGTCCCTAAACCACACAGCAGGGGTGTAGGCCTATTATAAAAACCCTGACAAGCAAAAAAGTTCGTCACTATTGACCCTAAGCTGAAGAGGGCAAAAAGGAAGGTCGTTCCAACTACAGTGTACCTTGATGCTTCATTTCCCTGTTTTCTACCCTAAACCAGATTTTGGCGCCCCCAACTCTGCGCCCGGGGACATATGTACCACCAAACCCCTAGCTGCGCCTCTGCCATACAGCCATTGTCTCATGCCAGCACGTAACATTTAGCACATCTACAGTATTTAGTGTTAAGTTACATCAATAATACAGTGAGGTTGCTATAACGTACTCTGGTATTGCGCTTTCTCGGTTATGATGTTTCTAGCACATAATAAGAGGCTTAGAGGCGTCTTCCTTTATGCTCATGGTTTGTGGATGTGAATAGAATATACAGTATGTTTCAATCAAACGTTTAACCCAAATTTGAATTTGAGAATCAGCTCAATGGAAGAAGGAAGAATAAGACCAGTGGATGGGAAAATATATATTCAGATGTTTTATTATGCTAAATAAGTTAGTTAAATAAGTTAATGACAACATGATAAAAACTTCCTCTTGCTTTGCATAGAGCAGACAAGCAGGGGAAGCAGGTAAAACGGAAATAAATTTTCCCTTTCCCCAAACAGACGCCACACTGGTTTAACCAAACCCAAAGCAAGAATACATGGAATAACAGGGAAGGAGAGGCAGACAGACAGACATGCAGGCAGGCAGACAAACAAACAGACAGACAGACAGACAAAGACAGGCAGAGAGACAGAGAGAGAGAGAGAG
>CM030860.1:8352406-8369906 GCA_018105865.1 Metaphire vulgaris | reverse complement strand
TATACAATGTAACGGGTTTTTAAAAGGTGACGACCTTATTTTTAGCTTGTCAGCACCTGGAAGGAAAAAATAGAGATGAGGAGATGACCCTTTTTGGCTTGTCAAGATTTTTCCAAAGTTGGTCACGGTCAAAACCAAAAACCAACCCCCCCTTTCCGGAAATCCCGGCTATACGCCACTGATTGTTGGTGTAGTTTTTGAAGCGGGCCTCACTGCTGTGAAGCCATAATCCGACAAAGAGACCTATCAGCGATGAAGTTAGCTCTGGTTCATCTAAAAGCTACCGACTGAATCGTCTAAATTTCAAACGCAATAAAACGAGAGGGTCGAAACAATATTTCAGAGACTGCGCTGAAAAAAATGATGTTAAAAATTGAGCCATTTAGTGTCTCGCATTTTGAGTAGTGGCACAGACTATTGTAAAAATATTTTGGTGGGCAGAAGGAATGGCGATAGGATGGATGGATGAACGGATGTATGGATTGAGGGACTCGTGGATGGATGGATGGATGGATGATGGATATGAAGCGAGTCGAAAAAGTAAAAGCGAATGAGAGAGTATGAGAGATTGAGAATGTGACGGAGTAAGAGAGAGAGAGAGAGAGAGAGAGAGGGGCGATAGTTTGAAGGAATGCGAAACTGAGAGAGTGTGTATGACTGACATTGACTGTATGTGTATGTGAGACAGAGACGGTTCTACACGTTGGAGCAGAGGAGTCTGTAACTTCCACCCCCGATATTTCAGCTTTGCAACGCCCCGTCTTTTGACGGGTCTATTAAATGACGCCACATGAGGAGCACGACATTCATTAAAACTGGCGATTACCTTTTTTGCTCATCAGACTTTCCTCTTGAGTTAGGGACGCCTTCGGCTTCTTCACGGTCACAGACTAGGGCATAGCCCCTCCCCTCCGGTTTTATTTTCTTGTAACCGCTCCTGGAGTGATGGAGTGAAAAAGAGTGATAAACTATGTGTACAGAGATAGTGATATCAATCCACTTGATTTCTATCTTGCCATCGCTTCGTAAGCTTTGGAACTTTACCGGTTTCTCTCCATTTCACCAACAACCACCCCCACCACCACCCACCCACACCATCCATCAGCATCCTCATAATCATCGTCGAAATCCGCGTCCTCCCTCCTCGTCTCTTCCGTCGCTAAGAGGGACGGTGATGATTCTGTGATTGAGCTACAATGCTTTCCAGGGCATCTGTGAAAAGAAGACGAGAGTCCCTCTGTTTGGGGCAAACAACGGACCCAAGGCAAACAGTGAGTCCCTAGCATCAGCGTTACTCTCTTTGTAACCAACGCTGGTCTTCAAACGGTCGAACGCCATCTGGAACACCACATCACCACCAGATATACATTTTACACACAGACACACACACACACACATTTACGTGTGTTCAGTGTTAGCTTAGATGGATGCATTTAAGTGGCGTGTGTGTGTGAATGCATACAGATGCATTAATGCACGTATGTCTGTAGTCAGCGTATGAATGGATTTATGTGTGTTTATGAATCTATGCATGCCTGCCAATATGTTTGCTTTTATACACAAATTGACAAATTGTAAGCAGATGTACATATACATAAAGGCATGCATAATGATTATGAATATATATGATATTGTATATATACCTACTATATATTATATATATTTATATATTTATATATTTATATCACCCGATATATCAACCGATGGTTATGTAATAGGGAGCTCTAAACCTCCACTAGGCAGTAGACAGTGCTTTGTCAAACCAGATAGTGGTATTATTATTATTATTATTATTATTATTATTATTATTATTATTATTATTATTATTATTATTATTATTATTATTAGGCCTATTATTATTATTTTAATTCACGCTATTTTTATTATTACGGTCATTATTTCTGCTACTCCTAGAAGTATACTTCTACGAGTACTACTACTACTACTACTACTACTACTACTACTACTACTACTACTACTACTACTACTACTACTGCTACTACTACTACTGCTACTGCTACTACTAATGGTCTATATATACATATGTATTTCTGACAACAACGAGGCGAAGGGGTAACGATGCCAGGAATCGATTTTCAACCAAGTGACGTGAATTTGTCATTCGTTTTGAAGCACCGCCATTTTCCAGTGTTCTCTGCATTTGCAATGGCCATCGACAAGTCGCATGTATTAATATATTTAAGCGAGTTAGTCTTTTCCCAGGGCCAACTACTATAAGTGGTGCTTTCGCGGCCAAGACTCCAGGCAAACATCAAACTGCTCATCAAACCATATTCCGGTCAAGGACAAATCATTGGATAAAATGCTGGAGCATTTACAAAAAGTCGGACAGGAAAATAGCCAAGCTCCCCCCGTCATTTTTGACGGTCATACAGCTAGTTATTATTACATTTTAAAGTTTATATGCAGTAATAGCACTAAATTCATAACGCATTAAATATTTGGCGCTAATTTTAAAAAAGGCGCTTGATAAGTCACTGAGTAGAAATCGAGTGGAGCATAATAAAGCCAGAATTCATTGGCTGTGGCACTGTACAGCCATACTGTTAGCCTGATTATGGCGACAGAATAGCGTTCCTTGCTTCAGCTATACAATTAGAGGCAAACACAAAGAATATTTACGAATGGATTGTATGTCAGTGTTTATTCTAGGCCTGTTTTTTTGGGAATCCCCAAGTTTTAAAATCCCCCTCCCAAAAATTGTATATGTTAGCTTGGGGGATGGAAATCCCCCCAAAGCGTGGAGGGACAAATCTTGTCCCCCTAAACATTTCAAACTCCCCCCCAATGTCAAGGTGGCTAGAATAAACACTGTTGTATGTAGATGGGGTTCCCGTTTTGTATCAGCAACTGACTGACTGTAGACCAAAGACAGACGTAGATGTAGATGGTACTAATTGCATGGTACTCTGGATGGAACTACAGTTCTAGATGGTACAAGATGGTGGTTATTTGCACTGCGTTGTTTTGAGAATGGAATCACGACTGGTTTGCCGTTACTTCGTTTACAAAAACTCTAGTTCCAGACACAGAAGTATCGGGCATGCTTTTAGCACATAGCAAGCACAGCTAAAGTGCTGCTCTATGCTTGATTAAAATAGGTAGGATTAAGATGACCCATACACTACAGCTCAAAAAATTGTGAACACACGTGGATTTCGAAGCAAAACGAAGTTTAAGGCTTGTTAAAACATTGCAGTCACAACCAAGAACACCAATACTGTATGTTTTCATTAGTGATACTATTCTACGATTGATGTACAGGAGATATGCAAAATTCAGAAGACTGTTGAAACGAATTTTATCCACATTTTCTTGTGTCCCCATCTTCATTGCATCAAAGCGTACTAGAATAACCAGTATATTCGGTCTCAATTGTATTCTAGAGCGTTCGAAATGCCACGAAAAATGGTCAACTATTTTTCCATGTCTATAGCCTTCTATACATCAATCGTAGAATAGTATCATTAATGAAAAAATACAGTAGAAAAATTTTTTCCTTCGAAATCCACGTGTGTTCACAATTTTTTGAGCAGTACTGTACAGAAGGTTATAGATATGCAAAATTCAGAAGACTGTTGAAACGAATTTTATCCACATTTTCTTGTGTCCCCATCTTCATTGCATCAAACCGTACTAGAATAATCAGTATATTCGGTCTCAATTGTATTCTAGAGCGTTCGAAATGCCACAAAAACGATCATTAGTATAGTATCATTAATGAAAAAATACAGTAGAAAAAATACGTTTTGCTTCAAAAACCACGTGTGTTCACAATTTTTTGAGCAGTAGTCTAGTGTATGTATGCCAATAAAATCTATCTGCACAACTACTGTCACTTTCTTCTCTCTGAAACACTACTGCTGCAGCTATAACAACCATGTAGCCAGCGGTTTCGTACTTTCATTAATGCAAAGTGTTTATAAAATTATGTTGTAATCCAAAATTATATGGATTTTCATACAAATTAGCAACGTTTGATAAATATTTGATTTAGATGATGATGTTTCTATTTTTCTATATTCTATTCTATTCTATTCTATTCTATTCTATTCTATTCTATTCTATTCTATTCTATTCTATTCTATTCTATTCTATTCTATTCTATTCTATTCTATTCTATTCCATTCTATTCTATTCTATTCTATTCTATTCTATTCTATTCTATTCTATTCTATTCTATTCTATTCTATTCTATTCTATTCTATTCTATTCTATTCTATTCTATTCTATTCTATTCTATTCTATTCTATTCTATTCTATTCTATTCTATTCTATCCAAGACGATTTATGCAGCGCAGTAACATGGCTAATAGTCAAAAACAAGAGCGCTTTACATCAGCAAGCATACGATATTCCAAAGAAGTGCTCCTTAAAGTTCTTAGAGAAGACTTCGTAGGAGGTGGCCGTGGTGACGGATTCATCGAGAGTTCCAAGGCGTGGATTTCCACGAGTAACGGATCTCTCTCCTAGCTTCACAGTCTTGAGTGGAGGGAGGGGGACATCTTATACTTAATCTGATAAATCAGAAGGTTCTAATAATTGCTCACTTTTCTCACTTTATGAAACCCTAATAAAATTTGCAATTTAAATTATTTACTTTATTTTAACAATTATTAAGTGCTATCTCTCTATTGTATTGCATTATTAATTAGGTATAGCCTTTCAAAATTATACTATTGATATGTATTAGTAGGCACTGATTTGGAAATAATAAACTGTTATTGATTGATCGATTGATTGATTGATTGATTGTTTCCTAAGCAGCTTAAAATCACGTTATTACTCTAGGTTAACACCGACACTTGTATCCGATCCTCTGTAATCCCTGCTAACGGGGTTTCAACTGTACTTCTGCTTATGTCACCTGCACACCGTCTCTCTGACTGAAATCACCTGTAGTCGTTCGACCGATCCAGTCCGGACACGAACACGCCGAGAGATGTCCTCTCTGCGCATGCGCGGCCGAGACACTTCCGGTACTAGGCAAACAAGAGCGCGACTGCCCGAAAGACGCACAGACGCCTCGCATTGTGTACACTGGATATGCAGACCCAGCGGAGATCTCCACGGTGCAGACGCCCGTCCGACTGGGAGGCGTGGTACATGTGTATTTGTGCGAGGCGCATCTGTTGAATTTTTGTGTTTGCCATTGGAGTAGAGCGAACGCAAAACGCAGAAATTGCCAATATTTAGACAATAGAGTGAATAGACCGTCGTTTGTCATTGGTTTTTGGACCCAGAGACTCAAACCCCATCTGTTTACCCTCTGCTAATTATCCACCAACGGCTGGCTGGCATCCGACTGTCGGACCAAATGTCTTGAATTTGGGCTTGTTTTGCTATGCTATTGGGATTCGATGCGCGGCCGGATGTTGTCACTGTCCACTGTAGAGTGGCGCTATAGAAGTTGATGGTGAAATTGCCTGGATTTTCGGTCGAACGACATAATAATTAAACTTCAATCAATCAATCAATCAATCAACCGTAAACTTCTTTATAGCCGTTCCCAGTGGCGGTTCCAAGAACTCTTGGTGGAAGGGGGAAGGATGCAATGAATTTCTAGGAAGATCCCGCCAATTGTCAAAGGAATTATATGTAAACGGTTAAGAAGAAATCTGTAGATTTGATTTATAGAGTATAATGTTCAGAATTGACAATGTATAGAAGCCATTTTTAGTCTGGTTGTACAAAGTCATAGTGCAAAATCGAGTTTTCTATTGCTGGAAGAAAATTTGTCGATGACATTGTCTATAGATAGGTTCATGTCTTTGTGGATATACATCAAGGCTAATCTGTTTAGACGATCATCTTCAATTGAATACGCATTTTTGGTGGGTCGGTGAGGGGGGTGCATCCCCAATCATTACCAACGTGAATCGTCCCTCGCCGTTACTATAATTATAATGCATCTATGGTGGCCTTATACCGTGAATCATATTTCGGGGTAAAAATAACTTCAGCAGGGTTTAATCTAGGCCATTTTCGGGGGGGATTGCCCTTTTCCCCGGAAATTTCAAATTTCCTGCCCCCGGAACTTTTAGCATACTACAAATCAACTTACAGCGATCCCCAAGCCCCCTATCTGACTTCTCCCCGGCCTTGTCAGTTTCCTTGCCCCCGGAATCCAGGAGTCTCGATTAGCCACTGAAAACCAGCTGAGTCATGAGACATGACACTGACAGACAGGAGCTGCTTAATTAATGTAATCGATGCAGACGACAGGCCATAAATGCTGCGAGCTGTCAGATGGGCATTATGTGGGTTTTAGGCCCACACGGCATCATCTTCAATATATCAATAGGCCTACATGCTGCTCCAGGCATGAACATGAGCAGGGTCCACCAATGGGTTGAGTTGGGTTGGGTTGAGTCAGAAATTTCCAAAAGTTTATGGTGGCTGAGAAAATAAGTCATAGTTTAATAAATTGTATAATGTATTAATTTAATTGTATCAGCTATTTACATTGCGCCTAATCAATTAATGAATGTTAGCAAGCGCATTACCGTTAATGTCATATATTAATTATAAGCACAATTAAACAGACGTGTCTTTATGAAAAGCGTGGGTTACGGTGGGTTCGGTTGGGTTGGGTCAAGTAACCCTATTGATTTTGAGAATTGGGTTTCAAACATGATGGGTTGGGTTTTAACAAATGGGCCCATGTTCATGTCTGCGAGGCACAATAAATGCTAGCCAAATAATATAAAACTATTACACACACACGCACAGACATACGCACCGACATAAATTTTAAGCTTAACGAGAAGGTAGATTAATTACTGTAAAACCTGGAAAAGGCAGAACTGATTTCAAGTTTTTTCAAAAGATAATTTTGATTCTCCATTCTTGGACAGCAGCACCGAACCCCAAACTATCAGATGATACAGTATATTATAGCAGCGAAGACTATGCGATTTCCATTACCAGTCAGAGATGAAACCCTTATGGAATGGATAGAGGAACCGGACATATAATTTTAATATTAATAGAATATTAACAAGTGTCACGGACCGCCGACGTCGTGACACCGTTGACTAAACCCGCACCGGTGTCTCTGTGAACGGCAGGTGGCAAAAAGAACCTGTCTGCGAAACTGTTTCTTGCACTGACGCCATTACGTGAGATCCTATTACGATGACGAGGGGTGCCATGACAAAATGTCAGCGGACAAAATGTCACGGGGACAAAATGTCACGGGGACAAAATGTCACGGGGACAAAATGTCACCCGACAAAATGTCACGGGGACAAAATGTCACGGGGACAAAATGTCACCCGACAAAATGTCATGAGGACAAAATGTCCGCGGACAAAATGTCATCATTACTCTAACCCTAACCCTAACACTAACCCTAACCCTAAACTGCGGACATTTTGTCCCCATGACATTTTGTCTGGTGGCATTTTGTCCGGCCACGTGACGAGGGGATAGCAGACTTAACAGCACTGTTGTTTGTCCCCAGCGGCACGATCGACTGCTACACTTGGAAGCTGTTGACCTCAGAGAGAAAACGACAGTTGTTGACCACGGAGCAGTGCAACAAGTTGTTGACCTGAGAGACATTTGGCTGGGCATTCGGAAGATACAAGAAGATCACAAAAACAGAGACGCGAACACATGACGCAAAATAAAGCATTGCGAGCAACAGTATTGTACGCAGAGTATAGCTAATAGGATATGGAGACAGACAGACAGACAGACAGACAGACAGACAGACAGACAGACAGACAGACAGACAGACAGACAGACAGACAGACAGACAGACAGACAGACAGACAGACAGACAGACAGACAGACAGACAGACAGACAGACAGACAGACAGACAGACAGACAGACAGACAGACAGACAGACATACAGACAGACAGACAGACACTTGACCTCATTGGATGGTCGCTCCGTATTAGAATCTTAAAATGTAAAAATGTATGAATGGAGGGAGGGCTGGATGCCAGCATCTTTTCACCAAATTCAAGCGATTAGGAACAGGACCTGCATTTGAATAATCTTGTTAACGAGTGTATGATGTACACGCGATAGCGAACCACGTGACCCTGAAATGACGAATGGGATGAAAACCGGAAGACGATTAGAAAAGCGTTTTGAGAGCACCACCTCAGTCTCAAGAGGAAGTTTTACTCTGCTGACGAAGAGCATTTTCTTTGTCTTACATATAATGACATCCATCATGCCCGGCGAAGCGCAACACCGTTTCGATTACATTTCAACATTACTCCATTTAATGCATCTTCGCAGTCAGCAGACGACATCAATCCAGTGCAACGACCACCTGCGATGTTCGCGCGCGAAAGCAATGGATCGGAGACCTGTGCTCCTGCTCGAACGCAGCTACATAGATCTTCTCTCGTAATGAATCGCTCATCGAGATTTTAATTTTTAAGAACGTCTACTACTACTACTCCTACTACTACTACTGCTACTGCTACTACTACTACTACTACTACTACTGCTGCTACTGCTGCTACTGCTGCTGCTGCTGCTGCTGCTGCTGCTGCTGCTGCCACTGCTGCTGCTGCTGCTACTGCTGCTGCTACTGCTGCTGCTGCTACTGCTACTGCTGCTACTGCTGCTGCTGCTGCTACTGCTATTACTGCTGCTACTGCTACTACTACTACTACTACTGCTACTACTACTACTACTACTACTACTACTAAATAATACTACTACTACTACTAACTAATAATAATAATAATAATAATAATAATGCAAACATTTCCTTAACCTCAACAGTGCTGTCACAATATTTTTGCTATTTTGACGTCTGAGCAATGTCAGGTTGAATGCGATTCATTTAATTCGAAGATAAGCGCGTTGTCAGACGACAGTTCCGGTTTTGCGCTTTCCGGTTTGATCGGCTTCGCCTTCCAGTTGACGGGGTTCGCTCGGAACGTCTTTGCCGCTTGACAGAGGGCGATTGAAAGGGGATGAGGGAGGGAGGGAGGGAGGGAGGGAGGACTGGCGTTTGAAGAGGGTCACTCAACCTGGCCGAGAAGAAGAAGAAGAAGCGATAAGCGGTGACGTTCCCGACAAGATTCACAATCATGGAGGCAGGGGGGGTTTCGTGGACCATCCCTTCAACTTACGGTCACTTTTTATCCACCCTCCCGCTACAGTGTCCCCTTCAGAGTTTCACAGAATCCCCACCCCCCCCCCATCCCGCCCCCACCGACGTTTAGGAACCGAGTCGTCGCAGTCGGAACATGGACGCCGATTGATAAGAGAATTAACAGCTGAGAGTTCTGCAGAAATAAAAGTCCTCTTTCGACGGCGGCGATCAAAAACGCCGAGGCCTAGTGGGGGGAAGGGGGGTGGACTCGATGGTGGAGTGGCGGTTGAGAGGGTCGAGATAGCTCATAGGGTAGACTGGTGTCAGCTGGGCAGAATGATTGACACAAGTGGAATTGCAGAGTACAGTACAGTGTAAGATTTCTATCAACGTACAGTACTGCATGGCCGCCAGCCAGAATATGCATTAATTTCTCTGTAAGGTCGACTCACTCTACTACTGTAGGCCTACTTACAGTACTTACTCATCTAATTTTGAAGGTGAAGTGAATGAGTGAAAGTGAATAAATGAAGATAAACGAATGAAAGATGACGGCGATGTTGTAGTTGTAGTTGTAGTTGTTGATAATGATGATGATAGGCACCCCAGTTAATTATAACAAAAATCTGGTATTTTGTTCAGGTTTTACAACAAAGCGGTCTTCCTTTCTTTGCTTTAACCCCTTAACTGGGTGCCCCGAGTAACGCTCGTCCATTTTACGTTGAGTTACAAATAGTTGCCCAGTTAAGGGGTTAATACGCGTCTCTTCCCTCGATCGCCCTACTAGGCGGCATTCCGTTAGATATTCGCCAGGTCTTTCATTTAGTTGATGTCCCTCGTTCTCGTACAGTCAATGGCGTTAGTGTGTAGTGTGAAATGGCTGGGTGTGCTCTATTTCGAATCCTGTAGACCTAAATTGATAAAGATATTATTGATTATTCTTGCAAAGGTTAAAGCAATGGAGATGGGGCAAGAAGAAAATGTGGATTTTGTCGGAAAATTTCTTAAAATCGATTAGATTTTTGCATATCTAGGGCCTATATACCTTATATTCAACAGGCCTTCAGTAGGCTTCTCTCATAGAGCGAATTAATTATAAAACTTGTTTTTGTTGTTTATAAAACCTGCTGCAGGCCTATAATGAACCAGATATCTTAAGGATGTGTCATTTGAGACTCATAAACTAATTCCACTTCAGCTTTTTAAAATTTAACACGGATGCAAGCGATACTAGAATAATAATAATAATACTAAGAAGAAGAAGAAGAAGAAGAAGAAGAAGAAGAAGAAGAAGAAGAAGAAGAATGATGATGATGATGATGATGATGATGATGATGATGATGATGATGATGATGATGATGATGATGAAAGAAGAAGAGGAAAAAGAAGATGATGATGGTGATGAGGAAGAAGTAGAAAAATAAGAAGCAGAAGAAGAAAAAAGAAAAAGATGAAGATGAAGAGGGAAGAGGAAGACGAAGAGGATGATGACGAGGGAGAGGAAGAGGAGTAGGAACAAGAACAAGAAGTCAAACACGACACCCAGTAAGTAAGTATGTAAATCGAAATTTACATCGAGTATCAATCATTTGTCAGACAAGGTTGGAATGTGGAAAAATCTCATGGCCTTCAAAAGTCAAAATAACGATGCACGCCCGGAGCAACAGTCAACAGGTCGACAACACCTGTTGCTAGATAGCATCATTATCAGCTGCTGCTGCTGCTGCTGCCGCTGGGTTTTGGTCTCATTAGGCAGAAGAGACGCATCCATCAAAACCTCCATTAGACGTCAAAGACAGAGTTACGTCAAAACCGCCATTAGACGTCAAGGATAGAGTTACGTCGCCCAACGCAACGCCGACCTGCTTGAAATGTTCATATTTACTAATATCCAGCGAAATATATCTTGAACTTAAATAAAAAAATTGGATTATGTTCATGACATAATGAAATTGAATTTAAAAATTTAAATAAAACATTGGATTACTTTCATAAGATAAGGGGCTGTCCATTAATTACGTCAACAAAATAGGGGGGAGGAGTTTGGAAAAGTTTGACAGTTGTTGACAGGGGAGATGGTGGTCAAGAGAAGTTGACGTCAACAATTTCATTTATTTTACAAATGATAAAAAATAGGAAATTTCCTGGAATACTATTTATTACAATGGTAAAAAGCCTGACAAGCAAAAAACAAGGTCATCATCGCCACATTATGACACATTATGAACAAAAAAGGGGAAAATGGTCATCGCCGCAAAAATAATAACCTTCTAAACCCGTCACTGATCTTAGTTGGGGGAGGGTCAAAAGTTTTTGACATAATTATAGTGGGGGTCACTGAAAGTTGACAGCTATTGACAAGGGAAGAGGGGACAAAAAATTGCCCAAAATTGTTGACATAATTAATGGACAGCCCCTAATTAAATTAAATTTAAAATTTTAAATACAATATTGGATTACTTTCATAAGATAATGAAGCATTCCGCTGATTTATGTGAGGCAATATAAATACACATATGCATATTTTAAATAAATAAATGTATTATGCATAATTACATGTGCATATTTGTGCCTTGATATCTCATCCAGTATAAAAAGTCATCTCTGCTCTGCGTGAGAAGATGACCTGGTCGACCTGAGATTATGTCCTCCTGATTAGACAACATTATGTCCTTATCGATGCCTTATTACGGATTAGATTGTATGTACAGTATGTATTAGACAAGACAATTTCTATAGCGCCGTATTTATCGATGCTTGGGATGTTATTTTAGTTTTCGGATAATAATAATAATAGCTTAAATTTTTTTGTTCGATTAATCGGAAAATTTTTTAATCGATTAATCGATTAATAATTAGTTAGTATGTTTTTTCAATTTTCCGCTTACAACCGTCTATTAGCGCCCATAGATTTATAAAATAATTAACGTTTTTCGTCAAAGTACAGACGTGTAGAAGAAGCTATTAATAATTAATCGTCGTTGGGAAAATATAAAAATATTAAATTTTAATCGCGAAAAAATTTAAGAAAATTTAATTTTTAACTCGATTAATAATAATAATAATAATAATAATAATAATGATGATGATGATGATGATGATGATGATGATGATAATAATAATAATAATAATAATAATAATAATAATAATAATAATAATAATAATAATAATGACGAATGTAGTGTGGCGGTCTTGAAAGTCCGTTCTAATGGAATGAATGTAGTCCGCGATTTCAGAATAATCGAGCAGTATTGGAATCGTAATCAGTTTTTATTCTAGACTCCGGACTCTGGGGGGGGGGAGAACTGACAAAGCCGGGGAGGAAAGTCAGCTAGGAGGCTGCTGTCAGTTGATGTAGTATGCCAAAATTTCCGGAGGGGGCAATTGAAATTTCCGGGGGGAAGGGCAATTTTCCCCCTTGGAAACGGCTTAGATTAAACCCTGATCGTAATGATGAGACACGTCTCTTGAACAATCTCTTTCCGATCTGGAATTCTGACGGTTTAATAGCGCCTGATAAGCGTCGTTTCCAGGCTGTCGATTCTTCGCTCTATCTTTCGATTCGATCGCTCTCACGGCGCAAAACAACCCAAGTACAGAGGGAAATCACGGGAAATTACGTCGGACGTTGGCGGAAGTTAATATTGAGACAATATGGACACTGGACAGTCTAAGAGAAGTGATTGGAATTAAAGACAGCATCTAACTGATAAGACAATCTTGAAACAGAGAAGAGTGGAAATCCACGGTTGCCGACGTAGCAATGCATGGCACATGAAGAAGAAGGATGAGGAGAATATATTACGACAAAGTTTTACTCGCATTCTTATGAACGATTAATATTACAAATAAATATATAAATACACTAGATATGCCAATACTACTACTACTACTACTACTACTACTACTACTACTACTACTACTACTACTACTACTACTACTACTACTACTACTACTACTACTACTACTACTACTACTACTACTACTACACTACACTACTGCTGCTACTACTACTGCTACTACTACTACTACTACTACTACTACTACTACTACTACTACTACTACTACTACTACTACTAATAATAATAATAACAATAGTAATAGGAGGCTAAGTAAGCCTGTGTGAAAAACGCTGCAGTAACTCTCAAGTAATAATAATAATAATAATAATAATAATAATAATAATAATAATAATAATAATAATAATAGCAAAAGAGAGAAAAATGAAGCAAAGAAAATATCAATATAGTTGTACGCAAATATAGCTATATAACTAGCTTAATCAAGCAAAAATAACAGGTGACAACCAGTTTTTATTGTCAGGATTTTTCGAAGTTGGGAGTGGTCATAAACCCCCCGTCGGAAAATCCTGGCTACGCCACTGCCAAATACCCTAGGTAAGTCCTCTGTCTTCGAGATGCTATCCAAAGCTTAGTTTTATTCATTTATTCCAAGGGGGGCTATTACGCTATACAAGCCACAACATATGATCATCTCATTATTCACATACAGTATAGTAATTTAACTGCTAGCGTATGTCTAAGCAAAGTAAAGTTACATCGAAAAGTTCCAAATTGTGATTGGTCTTCCTAAATCTTTATATCGCGAGGAAGAAGAGCGTACAACGTTGTCCAAATGGCTAGTTGAACATTAAAGTTATGTCTGTCTGTCTGTCTGTCTGTCTGTCTGTCTGTCTGTCTGTCTCTCTCTCTCTCTGTCTCTCTCTCTCTCAATCTCATTCATTATAGTTCGACCAAAAGCTATATCAGTCATTCTCACACGTCATACTCCCTGCATCACACATTCATACCTCGACATCCAGATGATCTTCCTGCAAACGATTTGCAAAGGCAACTGGGAGCGAGCGAGTGTCACAGAATAACAGCGATGCGGAAATCTGTTCAGTCCACTTACTTACTTAAGCAAACTTTCAAAAACGTGTTTGTGCACATTAATGGATTTTACTGTGGCCGGAAAACGGAAGTAGGAAATTGGAGAATTAATGTAGCCACACACACACACACACACACACACACGCAGGCACGCACGCAGGCACACACACGGACGTGGCCATTACCAAGCGCTTAACAGCAAAGTAAACGCAAAGTGGGTTTCCTAGAAATCGGTGTGGCGATCAAACAACGACCTCTTAAAAAATCACCCGGCAACGTTGTTCTAAGTGGATAGAATGACAAGATGAATAAATTGTCTTTTTTAAACAAAAAAAGTGTCCAAGTAATACGGTCATAACTTTCTCCGATGCTTTCCTCGTCTGGTGAGATTGATTTGTAATGCTGTTCTGAGGAACCCATTCAGATATGTCCATGAGTTGGGTTAACCCATGGGTTGGGTTAGATTGGGTTGGGTTGGGTCAGACTTTTCCATGTTACTGGTGGATTGGGTTGGGTCAGAAAATAAATCATGGTTTCAGAAACTATAATGTTATTATCGGCATGGGTTGGATTGGGTTGAGTTGGAGATTTGATGGACTGGATTGGATTGGGTTCCAAAAAATGGATCCATGGACATCTCTGAGCCAATTTGAGTGACAGAGGCACTAAAAAATCCGATAACTGGATACATTTTAAAAGTCTGACAATGTTGCAGCTATGACGAAATGATAATATTGTAATGAATGATAATTAATCAAAACGACGCGAAGAGTTTGACAAAGAGTTCACAGAGTAATTTTTAGGGTTCAAAATTCAGAATTTCCCAAAACTGCATAAGTCAGAATCTGCCAGACGTAATACTCAATGAAGGGTACCATCAGGGATACCACATGGGGCCCGTGCCCCTAATGAATGTCTGGTCCCCCAGTGGCCAACCATCGAGAGTGATATTATTCCTGCATGTGCTGATTTATGAAAAATTATTGTTGCCACCCCGTACTTAGAGCAGTCATCCGAGCGGTCCCCGCTTGCCAAAGGATGTGGCAACGTTGAAGAGGGCGGTCTCTTCGGCGGGGCCTTCATTTGAAGACCGATGGGCCAAACAGGAACCGTTAATGACTTAATTTAAAAGGTGTAGTGCGCTGGTTTCACGAAGTGAACTAGTTAAGCAATGAATTCCGAAAACTGTTGATTTGGAAACAACTATAGCCACAGCCATTGACAGTACGAGTACGAGGGACATGAAGAAAAGAGATTTCTGCCGAGCATCGAGTAAAATGGACACAAAGTCGATAGCGAGATGAACCGCGTCCTACGATAACTGGTTCCTTGTATCACAAGTTTTATAGACGACAAAAATATTATGTAATTGGTTCTCTGTATGACTTTAACCAATGGAAGGACTATTGCTACAGTAGCTGCGTAGATATGCAAAACTTTCGGCGGAGTGATGAAACACTCGAATTGAAATCATAAGTTCTTGATTCACCATTCATCACTGCGTCAGATCTTGAAAGAATTGTCAATACTGTCCTAAATTTATTCTACAGCGCTCGAAATGCGACTCTTTTCAGCAATTTCAAACCTCCACCATACACACGTACATAGTCTTTCAAAAGTCGGTTTTGGATATCATATATTATAACGTACCTCTGACATAACGTACTAAATTTCACAGACCCGTCAAGTACGTTATATATAGGGGTTTCACTGTACGGTGACTTCGGGGCCAATTGGACGACCTCTCTCTCTCTCTCTCTCTCTCTCTCTCTCTCTCTCTCTCTCTCCTCTCTCTCTCTCTCCCGACTTTGTTATCTCGGATCTCTCGACCCCGTCGGCCCTTCGAAGAGTCCATTGAATGACTGCAAATTTCGGAAAGACACAGGCTCGGCTTTCGCCGCTAATCCAATAACGCAGTCGATTTGACTTGTCATTCCATTTAACGACGTTTGAAGCCGAGTCTGGAACGACGAACTGCCGTCGAAGAAACGGGCGATCGCTGCCTAAACTGCTTCCGTATCGATCTCTGGTCCCCGGAGTCCCATAAAGACAACGACCGATCGTGTAAAAACGTTCATCCAGAATTCGTCGATGTACTACTGTAACATCGAAAATGCTCTCGTTCGTGGTCTAGGACTATGTATACGGTACACTGTGTTCGGGGGGAAAAGGGAACCTTTGATAATTATGAAAACTAATGTCAATTATTATTTATAGTTTTCTATTCGAGATCACGTTTCAATTCTAATGCAAAGTTATTGTGGATCTCGCGAGGAATGGAAAAAATCAGCTGGATGGAAAATAAATCCAGCGAAGAGATCTGAACGAGGATAGAGGAGGAGTCTAATAAACGCTATTCGTACTAGACAAAGAAGTGGACAGAGCATGCTCTGAGAGACGATTCATGCCTACTAAGAGAAGTACTAGAAGGAAAGATGAGAGGGAAAGCACAGAAAGGGCGACCAAGGACATCGATGCAAGAGTGGATGTTCGACAATACGGAAAAAACAAGTATTCAACCCTGAAGATAAAAGCTCAGGATGGAGAGGAGTGGCGACGCTGGAGTATGGAACCTGTCTTTGAACAGAGCACCTGGAGAAGAAGAAGAAGAAGAAGAAGAAGAAGAAGAAGAAGAAAATTAAACTGAATATGATCTTCACTTGAATACATTTTGTTTGTCTGTCAACACACTCAATGAGGTAGAAAATGACGTCAGCCAATAAATAGATAGAAAACTATAATCTGTAACAGCTGACCCAAAAGTACAAACCGCTCAAACTAGTACACGGATTCTAATGAAATTTTACACTAATAACACAGATAGATGTCTCTTTGTTTGTGTGTGTAAAGCTTTTTAAAAATCGGTTCAGATTCGAGGTAGTTATTGCGATACGCAGGCTTGTCCATGGGACAGAATTTCTGTCCCATTCCCATCCCATCCCATGGCAATTTATGCCTGTCCCATCCCATCCCATCGTTCCATGGAATTCCCATTAGGCCTATAATATTAATATGAAATATTAGTCATGTGTAAAACAGCTCAAATGAAATTATGAGTTATGAAATTTATGAAAACTTTCGTTTTAATGTCTACTAAAAAGGACTACATGTACAAAGAGACACGTAAAACGATAGAACCTGGCAAGCCTGTCGATACGTTTAGTGGTTTCCCTTTTTTCAAAACGCAGTCTATACATGCAGTAGACAGTTCGACAAATGCAACGCTGGGAAAACGGGTATTTTTTAGGACCGTGAATCGATAGCTGATAGAATCTGAAGATATATTACTCCTAGGTCAGAGGAAAATTGCAAACTGAAGCTGAGAGAGAGAGAGTTTATTGTTAAGGATCAAATAAAGTTACTGCCAAATTCCAAATATTTTCGATCGAAGCGCAAATTCAGACGCAAAAGAGTCACAATACTGTAGACTCGCGATGCGGTGTATTGATGGTCATGGTGATGGTCATGTTGGTTCATTCTGATATTATGATGAATAAGATACACCGAACGCAGTTATA